>ML685913.1:1671947-1685637 GCA_007922175.1 Pelusios castaneus | reverse complement strand
GGAGCGCGGGTCCCAGCCTGCGCTCCAGCTGCTCAGCAGTGGGCAGCTGGAGCGCGGAACTCCGGCTCTTCCTCCTGGCCCGGACCACTCAGGTCTGGGGAAGTTGTCCCCGGGACCCCAGTGGTCCAGTCTAGGAGGATTCCCTTCTGCCCGGGACATGGGAAGTCCTGAGCAGAAGGGAGCCAAGTGGTCCGGGGCAGAAGGGAGCTCCTCGCTCCCTTCTCCCCCAGACCGCTCAGGGGCTTGCTGCCCCAGGGAGAGCTAGCCCCGTGCAGGGCTGGCTCTCCCTGGAGCAAACAAGTCGACTTAGAGAGTCCGGTGTGGACTCTCTAAGTCGATTTAGTTAAGGCCCCTTTAAATCGACTTAGGAGTCCAGTGTGGACTCTCTAAGTCAACTTAATAAGGTCGACTTAAAGTCGACTTATTAAAGTCAACCTTTTTAAAGTCGACCTTAATTCCCTAGTGTAGACATAGCCTCCCTGCCCAATGCTGGCAGGTCAGGAGGGAAGCCTAGATGGCAGGAGATGGATGGAAGGGGATGGGATCGATGGGGGAGCAAGCTGGAGAGGATGGGGTGGAGGAAATAGATTGGGAGCCCTCCTGCCCAAGGGGGCCAGGTGCCGGGCTATTTCTGGGGTCCGGCTGCCCCCTAGTGGGTGAGCTTGGCACAGTCCCTGCACAGCGTTTGCTCCCCAGCAGCTAGTGTTAGAGCAAGTGGGGCACAAGGGTGAGTGATCATCGGGGACTGCAGCAGTCAAGCCTACCCCAGGCCAGGGTGGGTGCGAGGTCAGCTGCCTGGTTGGAGCTGCCCGGCTGAAGTCTGGACCTGGATGCAGGACACTGTGGATACACAGCTCCCTGCTGGCAGGAGACCCCCCTCAGTACCTGGCACCCCCAGCCTTGCCCCATGGGGAGGGGGAGAGTCGCTCCCTGGGGGAGATTCCCTGAGGTCGAGATGCCTGGGACATGGGGGAGGGAGAGGGATCCACTGCAGCCAGGAGACAAGCAATGGCCACGGGATTGCAGGATGGGGAATCATGGGCCCCAACAACTGTGCTGGGGTGGCGTAGCTCAGCCATTAAGCCTTCCCCATGTGAGCTCCCATTAGACCCACCTGGTACAGGCGTGTGCAGAGGGACATAGAATTCTTCAGCAAATCCTGTCCCATAGGGAACAGCCCAAGAAGTGTCCCAGATGGACAGCATGATCAAACTGTTTTTCAATGGTTATCACTTGCTGGGACTAGCTAAAAACATAGGAATTGCCACCCTGGATTAGACACAGGGTACGTCCGGTTGAGTATCCATGATCAGGTAGTGACCAATACCAGCTGTGCTAGAAAATTCCTAATATAATGCGGGATTGCTGTGTGCTGTTTAAACAGCTGCTGCATTCCACTCCAGAGGCAGCTGCATTTCAGTGGCGGGATTGATGACTCCTAGATACACTGTATAAAGTGGAGTTCTCTGGCTGTGATCTGATTCTCGGTTACTCTTTGCTGCTTGTTACTTTTTAAATAAGAAATAGCCGCAAATTTGGCACAAGCCTGTTGTAAGACACACATTGGCCCTCACTTTGCTGATGAGCGAAGTTATCAGATGGGGTCAGTCCTCTCCAAGCTAGTGAGTCTGTGCAATAGGGTGGGGCTCCCTTGGGAGTTCACAAGGTCAGGCAGGGGAAGGGCTAGATCAGCCAGGAGGAAATGCCAGCAAAATTGCCTGTTCCTATTCCTGGGGGCTGGAGGAGACCATACTCCTAGGGGAAGAGGAGACAGGAACGCTGAATGAAAGACCCTCTGGTATCTCTGCAAGGAAGTCAAACAGCAAAGGGCTCGCCCAGTGTCACCCTTTCCTCTCCCCTGCTGGGCATCCCCGGGGGTGCTAATGGCTGTCAAGCTACGGAGAGATAGTCCAGGTGGGGCCCTAACCCCTGGGCCGACACTGCAAGATCCCAGCACTGGGGGAGCCGGGGTGGGAGCGGGGTTGGAGGCAGACGGGGGGACCGTGTTTCTATGTCCACACTGGCAGCTGGGAGGTGATGCCCAGCTCATGGAGATATACCCATGCTGGCTCTCATGGAGCTAGCGAGCTGGAAATAGCATGTAGCTCCAGCTGCGCCACTAGCAGGCGGGGTCACCACCCGAGGATATGCCCAGCTGAGACCCTAAGGACACACTGTGGACAGTGAGCCCATCCCGCTGCTCACACTGCCATGGCTACACTGGGTCCTTAGCGTCCTAGCTCAGTGACATGTCCAAGCATATCTCCTCCAGCTGGGAATTGCAGCTCCAAGTGTAAACATAACCTGGAAGTGCCAGCCACGTGTCCTTGAAGCCCTTGGTCTGTAGTGATACATCCTTCTACACTGCAGAATCACTGCCGCTGGCGGGGGCCAGCTGACTTGGGGCTCTATAGATGTCTGGGCTCTGACTGGGGCCCCAGCTCCCTTGCAGGGCCCCAGAGCTCAGACTCCAGTCCGAGCCTAAACATTCACACTGCTGTTTTACAGCCGTACTGCCCAAGACCCGTGAGAGTTGGCCCGGGGCCTTTAATTGCCATGTAGACATGCCTACGGTATTTTCACCAGCAAGTTAAAAAAGTATGGGCTGGATGAATGGACTATAAAATGGATACAAAGCTGGCTAGATCATCGGGCTCAATGGGTAGTGATCAATGCCTCAATGTCTATTTGGCAGCCGGTAACAAGTGGAGTTCCCCAGGAGCTGGGGCTGGGGCCAGTTTTGTTCAACACTTTCATTAGTGATCTGGAGGATGGAGTGGAACCCCCCCCCCCCAGCAGGTTTGCAGATGACACTAAGCTGGGGGGAGTGGAAGATACTCTGGAGGGCAAGGATAGGATACAGAGCGACCTAGACAAATTGGAGGGTTGGGCCAAAAAAATGTGATGAGATTCAACAAGGACAAGTGCAAAGTCCTGTACTTAGGACAGAAAAATCCCATGCCCTGCTACAGACTCGGCTGGCAGCAGTTCTGCAGAAAGGGACCTGGGGTTTACAGTGGATAAGAGGCTGGATATGAGTCAACAGTGTGTCCATTTTGCCATGGCGGCTAATGGCATATTGGGCTGCATTAATAGGAGCATTGCCAGAAGATTGAGGGAAGTGATTATTCCCCTCTATTCGGCACTGGTGAAGCCACATTTGGAGTACTGTGTCTAATTTTGGGGCCCCCACTATAAAAGGGATGTGGACAAATTGGAGAGAGTCCAGCGGAGGGCAAGAAAAATGATCAGGGGCTGGAGAAAATGACTTATGGGGAGAAGTTGAGGAAACTGGCTTGTTTAGTCTGCAGAAGAGAAGAGTGAGGGGGATTTGACAGCAGCTTTTAACTACCTGAAGGGAGGTTCCAGGGAGGATGGAGCTAGGCTGTTCTCAGTGGTAGTAGATGACAGAACAAGGACCAGTGGTCTCAAGTTACGGGCGGGGGGGAGGGAGAGGTCTAAGTTGGATATTAAAAAAATGTTTAGCAGGAGGGTGAAGCACTGGAATAGGTTGCCTTGGGAGATGGTGGAATCTTCATCCCTAGATGTTTTTAAGCTGCAGCTTAACAAAGTCCTGGTTGGGTTGATTTGGCTGAGGTGGGTCCTGCTCTGAGCAGGGGGTTGGACTAGATACCTCCCGAGGTCCCTTCCAACCCTAATATTCTCTAGGATTCTGGAGCAATGAGCCACTCAGGCAGAGTTCAAGGATGCAGGGTGCCATTATTAAAGAAAGACACCAGGTGGCGCCCCAACCCTGGTGACGGCCGGTGGACCCATCCATGCAGCCCTCCCCAAGAGCTACCCATCTGAGATCCACTTCTCCCTTCTCTCTGGCTCCCCTGGCGTTCCCTGGGACTCCCGCTACATTCAAACCTTTTCCCACCTCCCGCTGCACCCAGAAAGGGACCTTCCTCGCTGGGCTCTCAGCCCAGCTCCCAAAAACCAGCCGCCCAGCATTGGCACCTCGTGGGGCAGATCAGCAGATGATGGCCCTCTCCTGGGCCAGGGCACAAGGCCAGAAGCTTGGCCTTCATGGGATCATAGAAATGTCCAGCTGGACGGACCCTCGAGAGGTATTGACTACAGCCCCCTGTGCTGAGGCAGGACCAAGCAAACTTAGACCATCCCTGACATAGCCGTGAGCAGCCTTCTTCTCCCTTGGAAGCCTGGTCCAGATCTTAGCTATCCTGAGGGAGTTTTTCTTAATATCTAACTCGAACTTCCCTTGCAGCTGATTGGGCCCATTGCTTGTTATCCTACCCGGAGAACAACAGATCAGTGTCCACTTACGAATAGCCCTGAACGTATTTCAAGATCGATATCGGGTGCCACCCTCAGTCAAGACTTTCTTCAAGACTAAACATGCCCAGTTTTCTTAATCTTTCCACACGGGTCAGCTCTTCTAAACCTTTTATCCCTTCTGTCACTCTCCTCTGGATCCTCTCCAATCTCTCCGCCTCTTTTCTAGAGTGTGACCCCCCACAACTAGACACAGTGTTCCAGCTGCCTGGCCCCGGCACGTCCAAACCAGTCTCATCTACCCCCGCCATACAAACATTGTACAGTGCAATTGACCAGGTTGTTCGGCTGCCCAGGATGACAGGCTAATGAGCAGGGACCTCCAAAGGGTCACAGTGAGGATCAGTTGGTTGAAGGGGACAGAAGATGTTTTATTTGACTCTTCAGAGTAGGAGCCAGGTTTTTGGCGTGAGAGTACAATCACAAGAAGGAAGGGAAATGCTCTGAAATGTACATATTGACATATAGGGCTGGATTTTAATGCGCTCAGCATCCACCATTGGGGCCTGGTTTTCAGTGGAAGGCAAGCCCTTCTGAGAATCTGGTCCTTAAAGGTCAATATTGTGCAACCCCACTGGAATCAGGGGGCCAGCTCCTTTTCTCCTGGTGAAGGGGGGTAAATCAGGAGTAATGCCACTGAGGTCTATAGAATTGCGGCGATGTACATTCAGCACAAGTGAGCCGAGGATCCAGCCTTGACTGACAGCTTGGGGGAATAGCCGGCTGGGCCAGGCAATCCAGTTCGGAGCCCACTGAATCCAGACTTGAACCCAACACTGGGTCAGAGCCCAAGGAAGGACCCTCCCATGCAGGTTTCATTAACCCTTTGCCTTGCATTGGTCAGGATCATGCTGCCCCTGGTTCAGGCCAGGAAGGAAGCATAATTAAACCCCTGCCAGCACACCAGCTCTCTCCAGACACCCAGCTTCTTGGACCCAAGGGGGCTGGAAAGCCCAGAGAGGTTGCCAGGAAGCACCCAGACTTTGGGGAGCATATTTGAGCTGAATCCCTGAGCTTGATTCTGATCTCTCCGTGGTGTAACTCAGGAGTAGCAGCATGGAAGTGTCAGAAGCCATCCTGAGATCCAGAGTCATGCCTGGGGCTAGTTTCCTGTGGAGCTGGGGGAATAGCTTGGCTAATAGAGTCCTCAGGAGGCTGGAGCAATGGGGATTCCTCCTCAATCCCCCTGCTACTGGCCCAAGATGGAGAGTCACTTGTCGGGTCTCAGGCCTGCCTTTTCTTGGCCCTGCACCGTGTGCAGCCATTCACCCCAGGGCAGAATGGGTGCCAGCCAGCGCCACCCTGCTTTAGCACCATTTCGCACCTGCTGCACGGTCCCTCTGTCCTGGTGCACACACTGCATGTGGGACAGAGCAAGGGAGACTCAACTGTAGCCGGCGATCGATTTCAGCCCGCTGCCATGGTGTGAAGTGCACATATCCCGGGAACAGCCTGCTGGTGGCTGGGCTCCTAGCAGTGCAGCTTGCCCTTCTTTCTCACCCAGCACGTAGTGGTCCCAGCTTAGTCAGTATTCTTGGTTACATCTGGGCTACCCAGCTGAGATCGCTGGTGATTTGACAGCCCTCAGTTCCATTTCCCTGTCTCCCACGCAGGTATCATGTGTTCTCAGGGCCACAGTCTGTTCTCAGCAATGCTGGCAGAAATCCAGTCACTCCCCTGGAGTTAAGTCCAGAATGATTTATGCCCGATGTTCCCAAGAGCAAGATTCAGCTCTGGAGATGTTTTGGGGAAAGTTTGGGCAACTTTTTGTTTATTTTATTTGGAGTCCCCCAAACCTGGAGCAGCTGAGAAGCAACACCCCCAGAAATACTGCGCTAGTGACATTCCTGGAACTGCGGTGGAATACAGGGAGCACCAGAGACTCAGCATGTCCCAGAATCCAGTCCAATGCATCTCCAGGCTGGGCAGCAGGCATCTGCCATACTGTCCCCACCTGCTGCTTCCTGTCTCCAACTCAGTCCAAGTGGAAGCAGATACAGCTCCGCCAGAGGCACAGATCCTGAGCAGGAGCAATGCACCAGTGTCTCCAATGCTGATCATACCCTTGTTTCCATACAGAGCTGGGAAATGCCAGCCACATTTAAAAAGCACTACACCTGGTTGGGGCCTGGCAGAAGTTTCCATCTCACCAGCCTCGCTCCTGGATGTAACTGCAGTGCTGTGCTGATGAGAGAGGATCTGAGCCCTGCAGTGCGTCTAATTATCAGCAGCCACCAACCCTATTGATGCCCACCCTTACTAGGGGGTGAGTAGGCAACTAGCCGTTCCTTGCACCAAAGCACTCTGTGATGGAGACAGAAGGAACCTACCCCCGTCCCCAAAACAAGCTATCTGGAGTCAGGTACTTCTGGTGTCCAAGAGCAGTGTGGTCTAGTGGTTCTAGCACAGGGCTGGGGACCAGATACTGTTGAGTTCTGACACTGATTCCATGGATGGCCTTGGATGAGCAACTCGCCTTGACCACCCTCAGTTTCCCCATTTGTAACATGGGGCTGGGCAAGGTAATATTAGGGACTGTGCCTTTAAGGGCTGAACCTGCCAGGCAGAGAGTCTATACAAGGTGCCCTGAAGCTCTTTCGCTGCACAATCTGTTGGACCTGGACTGAAGAAACCAGATCTGAAGCGAGCTTGATCCTTGATCCTTCAGCTGGCAGGAGGGGTGGGTACGGTTAGAGCCAGCACTTCGTGCAGCTATTGACCCTAGTACAGAGCAGATACAGGGAGTTGGAAGAGCAGCAGGGGGGCTGCCTTGACATCAGACCCTGGCTTCACATCCACTTGCCCATTTGCCAGCCTGCCCCTGCCTCAATAGGCCTGGCGTAGGGGGAAGCCAGGCATGGGAGACAGCTGCATCTACACTAGCGGTGTCTCCACTGGCCACATGGGGCTGTTTGAAGGCGCCTTGGCCACACTTGTGAGCTCACAGTGGCCCCTGCAGACTGGAGGACACGGCACCACCATCGTGAGCCAGTCACATGTCCCACCCCCCTGCTTTGCCCTGGGGTACACCACACCATGGCATTCTGGGCCACCAAGACTCAGGCCCTCAAGCGCTGGGTGGAGAACAAACAGCTGCAGCCTGTGTGCGCTGTCCCAGGGAGATGGCAGGGCCAGGAGCCCTCACACCAGCCAGCAGCTTCACTTCCCATCACATTTCACCACAGCCTCCCCACAACAAGCTGCATCCCTCCCTGCCAAAGGGCCCAGCCAGTTTGCCATGCTAGAGAGGGGACCCCCGGCCGCACTGGCTAATTATGGTGAGAATCCCCTGCCCCCATTACGGCTGGGCACACGTAGTGGAAGTAACACACAGTGACACCGCTGGGCAAGGACAATAGCTGTGAGCACAGAGAACGCCTGGTGCCACTCCCACCCCGACACCCCCTCTGCACTGCAATCCTGGGGAGTCTGTCTCTAGCCACACCACTTCTCAGCGACGCCCACAGACAGACCCCCACTGCTTTGCTGGTTAGGGGCGAGAGAAGGGACCTGCCCCATCAGACGAGGGACGTGGTGGGATATTCGGTGCTGGTGATTAATGACAAGACTCTGCTAGTGAATTCCACGCACTGTGTTAATTACACACCTATACAAACAAGGGACCAGGGATTCTGGCCCAGTGAGTTTCTGAGTGGCCATCCCATGGGGCCGGGCATTGAAATGTCCTGGGCTGTCCGGCGCTAACACCAGCTACTGACGGGGGAGAGAGAGAGGGAGAAAATGGCAGGCGAACCAGCAGCTCTTACTACGCCTTTAAAATAATGCAGTAACATTAGCAGCTCTGCAGTCATTAATATGCAAAAATGCAAATCAGGAGGTAATTAAGCTGCAGCCCTCCGGAGGGTATTTCCATCATAATGAATTCTATTGTCAGAGAAAGAGCAGCCAGGCGGATTTATGTTGCTTCCATGAATATAAAGTATGAACATCAAAAGCTTGTCCTTCCTGCCCGCTCGAACCTTGCTGCCCGGTCAGGGGCAACTTCTAGAGACCCATAGCTTGGGCTGCTCACCTATCAGTCCAAGTTAGAGCCATGGGGCCTGGACTTCTGCAATGGGTGGGGGGGGGGAATATTCTCTGTGCTCTCCCCCTCCCACCCCACCCTCAGCACCGCAGCCCCGCCAGCAAATCCAGACAAACACAGTCGGTGCCGTTCTCTATGCAGCTGGTGCAGAACCTTCGAGAAAGGGGTCATGCCCACAAAAAGGAGGGCCTAGGGCGTGGGTGAGGGTGTGTGCCTGGTTGCATCTGTGATTGAGGAGTGGGATGCAAGTAGCAGAGAGGGAAAGTCCGCAGCGGCCTCCCCACAGGAGCAGTCAGGGCAAATAACCTCGCTCATTGGATGCTGGAGCTGGGGAGGTTTCTGAAAGAGGTTATCTGCCAGGGCTCCTGTGGTCCCTGGGACTGACCCAGACAACCCAGGCGTCCCTGCTATACCTCTGTCCTCTGAGTGGTTCTGGGGTGCATGTGGGGAGGTGCATTTTTGGGACATGCCCATGTCTGGAGCGTGTGGGGCGTGTGTACGAGATTTCTTATTGAGGGGTGTCCAGACACGGGGGGACGGTGCAACCCTTCCTCTCGTTCCCAGAGGGATGCACATTTGTGGGTGCCCCAAGCTCTGTCTGCGTCAAGGCTTGAAGATGTCAGTAACTGAGCCAGCGATTCTGTGGCTGGACGAGGTTTGGGGGCCTGCAATGGGCAGGTCAGACTAGGTACTCAGATAGTTCCTGCAGACCTTGAAGTCTATGGCTGTGTCTACACTGCAAAAAGTTAGGTCGACTTTGTTAAGTCAGCTTAACAAAGTGGTTTCCGTGAACGTGGA
This sequence comes from Pelusios castaneus, assembly GCA_007922175.1. Taxonomy (NCBI): domain Eukaryota; kingdom Metazoa; phylum Chordata; order Testudines; family Pelomedusidae; genus Pelusios; species Pelusios castaneus. The sequence continues at coordinate 1,676,495 of ML685913.1, read as the reverse complement.
CTTAGTCCAGTTTATTAAGTCAACCTAACTGCCCTTAGGGCCAGGGGCCTTGGTTTCACCCCCATGGCCAATGACTCATCTAAGATGTCATGTTACAATGAATGGCTAGATTTGAATGTGCAGTGCGGGTTGCTTTCTCTCCCTCCCCCAGCCATTTGCTGCCCCCCAAAGCATTGTGGGTACAATGGTTTTGCAGTCAGGCCTATCCAGTCCACATGTGCCGAAAATAACCCTGTTTTTTCTGCCCTCCAGGCATGGGTCCCTCAGCCTCAGCCCCTCGGCGTCATCAGCCGAGATGCAAACTCCAACAGCCGGCTTCCCGGCTTCTCCTTTCATTCATGGGACTGGCTGTGGCAGAAAACAAACCGAAACCCACCCAAAATGAAATAGTTGGCCTGGTGCCATGCTGCAGCTGCCGTCTCCTGTTGGAGCCTGGCATTTTTCAAATGTCAGGCAAAGCACAGCAGGGCCGCGAGACACCCCAGCTCCAGGGGCCATGGAGAATCACCACTGGGGGGGGCAGCCATGGGGAGGGGAGGAGAAGGGTGCGTCAGGTGGTGGGAGGGGCCACCCACAAATCTTGCAGCTGTCACTGTCACAAGTGAGGTGAAGGCAGCAGTGCTGGGGGTGGGGCTGGTTTTTAGCTGGCTCCATCTTAGCACCTCTGAGGTCGAGAAGAAAGAAAGAAAGAAAGAAAGAAAGAAAGAAAGAAAGAAAGAAAGAAAGAGGAGCAGCTGCTACTGAGAACCTGGTGCTTTTCTTTCAAGCCACAAAGTTCACATTCGCTCTGTTGCTATGGAGCAGACACTCTCACCCCGGCCAAGAGGAAAGACGGTGTGGCAAGGGGTGGGGTGGGGCTCTGGGGTTAGTCCCCTCCCTTCTCGTTATACGGCCGTGGCCGGAAAGGTTTGTGACCACAAGTGAAAAGGTTGGTCAAAGCCACAGTCACCCCCCAGAGCTAGAGGCCTGGGTAGAAAACCACTGCAGTTGAGAGAGAGGGGGAAAGGGACGCAAGTGTCCACCCCCCAACCCCTGCTCTGGGAGACACGCGACTAAGAAGAAACAGCCAAGACACAATGGGGTTGGATCAGGCAGGGAGGGTGTCAGGACCTGGGGGGGAAGCGTTTGCCAGCATACAGCGCTCTCCAGCCATGGCTCTCACTGTGCTTTCTGCAGCCAGTCAGGGTCATTAGCCCCATTTCACAGACAGAGGAAGCCACTTGCCCAGAGCCACCCAGCCAGGGTAGAAGCCAGATCTCCCAGCTCCCAGCCCCCTTGCTCTCACCACAGGAACTGGCTGCCTTTGGGGGAGGAGGAACCAGATGGGTGCAAATTTTGTTCCCTACCAGGCCCCTGTCGGCTCCCTTTTCAAGCTGTTGCCAGCAGAGCTGACTGAGTCTAACACCAACATTTGCAGGTCCTCCGAGTCACGAGCCACAGAGCACACAACATTTGTGCGACCCAGAAGCTCTCAATGGCGGCAATGGGAAGTTGGGTCCCAATGTCTCCCTGCAAGGACCAGCACAGAGCACAGGAGAGCCTGCAGCCTGCGTGACCAGAGGACTGGCTCACATCTCCGACAGAACAGGTGTTATTCTGGGAGCATCTAGGGGCCTCAACCAAGATGAGGAGTGGGCTGATAGACAGACATACAGGGGCTCCTATCTACCATAGCCCTTCTCCGGCCCCTGTTACAACAGTATCTAAATACCTCCCTGTCTTGAATGTATTTAGCTGTGAGCATTTTTAACCCACTTTCACAGATGGGCACAAAGGCTACGTCTACACTAGCAATTTAGGTCAACTTAAGGAGGCTTAAGTCGACCTAAATTACTCCCTGTCTACACCAGACTTTCATTAAGTCGGCTTAAGAAATTCCTTAAGTCGACTTAATAAGAATCACCCATTAGGTCAACTTAAGCCTTAAATCGACTCCTTAAGTCGACTCAAGGACAGTGTGGATGTGGAGTAACCCTTAAGTCGACTTTATTATGTCGAATTAAGGGCAGTTAGATCCACTTTGTTAAGTTGACTTAACTTTTTCTAGTGTAGACATAGCCATAGAGGCCAGGGCCGTCCCCTGGGGGGAACGGGGCCCAGGGCTAATCGCCCTAGGTGGGGCCCCGCCCCCCCATGCTGGTGGGGAGTGCAGCGGGCCGGCCCGCTCTGCCCCCCAGGGACTCCAGTCGCCCCCGGGGGAGCCAGCCCGGAAACCGAGGCTGCCCGCCAGGCAGCGGCAGAGAGCCGACGCTGCGGCCCCAAGGAGCCGCAGCCACGGGCAGCAGCAGGGAGCCGAGGCCGCAGTCCCGGCCCCGGCAGTGGGGAGCTGAGGCTCCAGCCCCAGTCCCGGCCCCGGGCAGCGGGGAGCTGAGGCCATGGCCCTGGGGGACAGCGGGGAGCCGCAGCCACCTACTGGCGGGGAGCCAGCCCCGGGCAAGGCTGCCGCCACCCCAGCCACAGCTGGGACCCCACACCTGCCCCGCCCCTGGGCCTGCCTGCTCCGCCCTGGGGGCGGGGAACAGGGCTGGCCCAGGGGCCGGGGGAGCGCTCCTGGCCCGCCCTGCTGCCTTCAGGAAGCGCGGCCAAGGGAGGGGGCCATGGCGCGGGCCCTGCACTGCCATGCTGGTTGCAGGACAGTGCATGGCTCACGTAATCGCGGGCGATTGCCCCGTTCCCCCCCCCCAAAGGACGGCCCTGATAGAGGCTAACTGATGTGCCTAAAGTCACACAGGAAATCTGTGGCAAAGCAAGGAATTGAGCCCAGCTCTCGGCTTAGTGCCCTACGCACTGCACCATCCTAAGCAGCTGGTGGCCAAGAGAATTGTTCTGCCATAAAGCATGTGTTCTGTGTAACTCTCTGCCCCAAGGTCTTGGGATTTGAACCCAGGACAGTCTCAGCTAAAAGCACCACCTCTAGTACTGAGCTCAAGAAGGAACTCTCTTAGCTAGCAGCTGTAACATATCCCCTTATGGGGACGGAGGACAAAGATCCACAATTGGCTAGAATGGGTCACCTTGACAAGGGTTTATGTGTAATATGGTACCTGTATGTATGGAAGCATGCAGGGAGGGGGGGTTTATATGTTCACGTGTAATATCACTAGCGTGCGCACACATATGTTTTTGTGGCAGTGAATGGAAGTTCATTTGTGTTGGAGAGTGTTTGCATGTGTGTGTGTGTGAGAGAGAGAGACCGTATTGTACAGGTAGGTGAGTGCAGGACTCCCAATGGTTTAATATAATTCAGGCTCCATGACTGTAGCTGTGTGCTTTGTGTGTGAGAGTATATGCACACTTTTGATTGTGCGTGTGCTGCACAAGCCAAGCAGCTCTGCAGTGGCTGCTTTAGCAGCTGTGCACACTCAGTGTGCATACTTGGAGCCCGGGTTGAGCCAGCGCCCTGCAGCAGATCACCCAGACCCAGGAACCTGGCAGCAGCTGGCATTGCCAGGTGCCATCTGTGGCTGCAGGACTGTGTTTCTGCTGCATCTGCCCCCACCCAGGCCCCCGGCACTCTGCTATCAGTGATAGGGATGCAGTGACATCTTGAAAGTTATTTCATTTGTCACATCATTCCCCTGAGCCAAGCACATCGCTCAAATCTCAGACGAGGCTCGGGGGAGCCGAGGCTGGTGGGTCACAAGCTAGTGACAGAATCCCTCACAATCTGCCATCTACAGTAGTATCTGCTTTACATTGAGAAAATATCCCTCCTGCACCTTCGCCTACTGCGTCCCCCCATGGCCCATATAGATCACATACAGGACAACAGACCCAGTGCTTCCCTACCTGCTCCTACAAGCCCCAGCTGTCACCTGGATCACCTTCCACCTCCTCTCACGTGCTGGTGCGGGTCAGCTGCAGGATGAGCCAGACAAGATCCAGCTCTCAGCTGTCTTTGTAGCATTGGTCAAGTGGCGTTGCCGAATTAAAATGAGCCAAGCCTAGTGCGTCGGCTGCATCTGTGAGTCTGGCGTTGGGCAGGGTAGCTCTGAAGCAGCTGGGTCAGCTCGGTGAGCTTTTGCCTCTCAGACCAATCGTTAGACCCCTGGGAGCTTCACGATCAAGAATTTCGCGTTTTCCTCACTGACTTTGCCACTTCGGTTGTTTTTCAACTCTATGCACATCCTAGGCCAGGGGTGGGCAAAGTACGGCCCGCGGGCCGTATACGGCCCGGCTGACTTTTTTATCCGGCCCGCAGAGCTGCCCCCGCGCAGCAGTGAGGGACCCCGGCGCAGCCCGGCAGCCCCCGCTGCTCCCTCCAACCCCCGGGGCAGCCACTTTGCCGCGGCACACCCAGCCTGCGCCCGGCCTCTGGGCTGGCCCTCCCTGCCCCCAGGGTGGGACAGGCAGGCTCAGGCTAGGGTCCGGAGCGCGGGCCTGCCTGCCTGCCCCACGCAGCCGGGCCAGAGGGGTGGCTGCGGCAGCGGCGGGCTCCCACCCGCTGTCCGCCTCCTTCCCGGGGCCGGAGCCGGGCTAATCCACGGCCTCGGGCTCCCAGCACCGGGCCGGGATCAGCCTCCGGGGCTGGGGTATGCTCCCCCCCCC
>ML685913.1:1617244-1671847 GCA_007922175.1 Pelusios castaneus | reverse complement strand
TCTTTCTTTCTTTTCCTGTTTCCTCTTCTTTCCTTCTTTCTCTCTTTCTTTGCTTCCTTCCTTTCTCTTCCTTCTCTTTTTTCTTTCTCTTTCTTTCCTTCTTTCTTTCGTTCTCTCCCTTTCTCTTCCTTCCTTCTTTCTCTCCCTTTCTCTTCCTTCCTTCCTTTTTCTTTCCTTCTTTCTCTCTTTTGCTTTCCTTCTTTCTCTTCTTTGCCTTCCTTCTTTTTTCTTTCTTCCTCTCTCTCTTCCTTTCTCTTTTTTCCTTCTTTGTCTTCCTTTTTCTTTCTTTCTCTTCTATCCTTCCTCTTTCTTCTTTCTCTTCCTTCTTTCCTCTTCTTTCCTTCTTTCTTTTTCTCTTCCTTCCTTTTTCTCTCTCTCTCTTCCTTCCTTCTCTCTTTTTCTCTCTTCCTTCCTCCCTTCTTTTTTTCCTTCCTTTTTTAAAAAAACCTTTTAAAAATTAATTTTAAATAAAAACCTTTCTAAAAATTAAATTTCAATTCAAAATTCATTCAAATTCAATTAAACACAATTAATTAATTCTATTTACAATTACTTTAACTTCAATTAATGCCTATAATTTCTGTCATGTGAGTTTACACAAAAATTTTATTCAGAAAAAGTTTTGCACATGGCTTGAAAATTTTGCACACAAGCCGCCAAACCTTAGAGGGAACATTGATCGGTACCTGCTCAATTGGTGTTTTTTTCTCTTTTTGTGTATGCCGAGTGCACACTTACAGGTATCGATGTCTTCAGTTCCGGAGTCTTCCGCTGGTCTGCGTGGGGCGGGACTCGGGCACGCACGTCTAACTGACTTCAGGATGCTTTGCATCCTGGTAGTTAGAGTCCGCAGTCCGATCAGCTCAGGCCGTGCACGCTGAGCTCCTCCCACCCACACACACTGCTGACTGCACAGTGAGAGTCGATTCTCACTGCGCAGTCTCAGTTGATGACTGGTGGTGATCGTACGGCCTGCATCTTTTCCCCTGCTACACAGTAAGTAGTGAAGCAATGGTTGTTAAAGCAAGTTAATTCAAGACTTGAATGTGAATGTGAGCTTACCCTCCATCTGCAGCCCTCCCTCTGACTGCCTATGGCCCGTAGCGGCTCTTGCTCCAGCCCCCGGTCCAATATATGAACCCATTGTGGCCCACGAGTCAAAAAGTTTGCCCACCCCTGTCCTAGGCCGTACTCCCAGAGGGTCCAAAAGAGCCAAGAGTGGAGAGGCAACTGATGGAGGGATTAGAGTGAAGGCATTGAGCTGATGCAGCAGCTCTCCATGCTGTCCCACTGCTGTGTGCCTCAGTTTCCCCATATGCTGTGTGCCTCAGTTTCCCCATCTCCCAGGGCTGTTGTAAGTCTTAACATTTGTGGGATGCTCACATACTGCAGTGATAAGTGCCACAAAGGAGCCTACTAGTAAATAATTCTAATCCTAAACCCGACATGGACTTTCTCCATGGCAACGGGCAAATCCCTAACATAGTCTGGGCCTCGGTTTGCCCATCTTTAAACCAGGGACAATGCCAGCTGTACAGGATTAATTAGATAACAAGCCAACCACACTAGTTTTCTCCACAGCACGTCTTGCTGGAGTGTGGCAGATTAAAATCAAATCAGCTACTACAAATGGGGAAATGGAGGCACAGAGAAATGGCTTGCCCAAGGACATGCTACGAGTCAATAGTGGAGCAGAAGGTAGGCCCTAGCTCTTCTGTCTTGTGTGCCATATATAAACACAGGACCAGCTCTGAGTTTGGAGTGCCTTAGTGGCTCTGGCATAGTCAGGCAGAAGATGAGACTAATGTATCCCTATCATGGCCTTGTGCCCCTTGGCTATGTCTACATTTGCAAGTTAGGTCGATTTAAGGAGGCTTAAGTCGACCTAACTTAGACCCCGTCCACACCAGGCTTTCATTAAGTCGACTTAAGAAATTCCTTACGTCGACTTAATAAGAACCGTTGGTTAGATTGACCTAATCCTTAGGTCGACTCCTTGGGTCGACCTAAGCACAGTGTGGACACTTAAGTCCACTTTATTAGGTCAACCTAAGGGCAGTTAGGTCAACTTACTAAGTCCCTGTTTAGGGAAAGCACTTTGTTAAGTCGACCTAATAAGGTCGACTTTAGGTCGACTTAAAGTCGACATTATTAGGTCGACTTAACAAAGACAACCTAACTTTTTGTAATATAGACACAGCCAAGGCTTGAGCCAGCAATGCCTGGAGATACAGTGGGAGCAGGTTGTATAGCTCAGGCCCCAAAGGAAGAAGAAGCGCTCGTGCCGCTCACCAACACGGGATCTATTGAAGGACCAGGGAATTTTCTCCTGACCTCCTCAGCTGGAAAAATGGTGCTGTGACATCCAGAGAGAGGCAATTACAATGGAAGCTGGTTGGGGGAACCCCCAGTGCCCTGAGCACAGAGATACGCTTAAAGGGAGATACCTCTGAGGAGAACCCAGGGCAGGAACTACTGACAGAGGCTATGTACACACGATCAGATTAAAGTGCAACATGGCAATCGCGCTATAAAAAACACGTGACCTTTATTGCGGGAAAGCGCGTACACACGTCGCTCCTTGCAACGCAACAGAATTCTTTGCAATATCGCGGTGCAGCGCAATGAATTCTGGGCACCTATCCCATAGTTCAATTTTCCCTCAATCTGCGCTTGGAATCATGGGATGAAGGAAAGGAACGCAAAGCACCATGGGTAAACTCTCAGTTTCCCGTGGTGCACTGTGTTCCCCTTGCGTCTTCCTCGTTGCCAATAGCAACTCGCGCCTATTTTCAACAGTGCAGTGATGCACTACTTGCGAGCAATCACAACAGCGACAGCATGGATCCTGCTCTGATCTCCACTGTCGCCTTCAGCATTCTAAATACATCTCGGCTGGTTGCTCAGTACGCAATGAGCTCCGAATCAGAAGAGGACACTGAGGAGCAGGGGCTGATAGATGCCCTGCAGAGCAACAGCACCGCATTACTCAGCTCTTTCACCGATCATCTGCACACGGTGCAACACCGTTTCTGGTCGCGAGAGACGAGCACCGAGTGGTGGGATCGCATTGTTATGCAGCTGCAGGATGACTAGCAGTGGGTACAGAACTTTTGAATGCGGAAAGCAACTTTTTGGAACTGTGTTCAGAGTTGGCCCCTGCCCTGCGACATAAAGACACCAACATGAGGTCCACCCTAACCGTGGAGAAGCGTGTTGCGATAGCTGTCTGGAAGATGGTGACTCCTGACTGCTACCGGTCGGTTGCAAACCAGTTTGGAGTCGGGAGGTCCACCGTCGGATTAGCCCTCTCACAAGTCTGCCGAGCCATCAATCGTGTTCTGCTACAGAGGACGGTGACATTGGGCAATGTTCGTGAGATTGTGGACAGCTTTGCTGCCATGGGATTCCCTAACTGCGGGGGAGCAATAGACGGCACACATATCCCGATTTTGGCTCCAGACCATCTCGCGACCGAGTACATCAACAGGAAGGGCTACTTCTCCATGGTGCTGCAAGCACTCGTGGATCACAACGGGCATTTTATGGACATCAATGCTGGGTGGTCGGGAAAGGTGCATGATGCCCGCATTTTCAGGAACACTGGTCTGTACCGGAAGCTGCAAGGGGGCACCTTCTTCCCAGATCAAAAAATTACTGTGGGGGATGTGGAGATGCCCATAGTCATCCTCGGAGACGCAGCATACCCACTGATGAGATGGCTCATGAAGCCGTACACCGGGAACCTAGATCGCAGCAAGAAGAGGTTCAATTACAGATTGAGCCGCTGCAGAATGACTGTAGAGTGTGCCTTTGGCTGTTTAAAAGGGCGCTGGCGCTGTTTGTATGGGAGGCTGGACTTGGATGAGGACAACATCCCTGCTGTAATTGCAGCATGCTGTGTCCTTCATAACATTTGTGAAAATAGGGGAGAAAAGTTTTCCCCGGGGTGGGCTATGGAGGCACAGCGCCTTGAGGCAGCATACGAACAGCCAGCCACTAGGAGTATTAGGGGGGCCCAACGAGGAGCTGCTCGCATAAGGGAGGCACTCAGGGAGCATTTCAATGATGGCCTCCCATAGTTCACTTCAAGGACGCATCAAGTGCACCTTATAAGATTTTCACTGTGTACAAATAAAGCCACTCTTCAAGGTTTTTGTTACTGTTTTTATTAAGAGATGAAAGGGGGGGTTGGTGGGTGTAGCTGCGGGTCTCTAAAAAGTAGCTCTGTGAGGGACTGGATGTTGCAGTATAACAGGGAGACGGGTGGCCTTCAAAGAAATGCTTTGAAGGACTACGGGGTGTGGGAAGCAGACACGGCTGAACTGTCTGGAGTGGAGCCCGTACATTAAGTGCCTGGGTCTGCAAAGCAATCATGCTCTTGAGCAGTTCTGTTTGCTCCTTCATGATGCTTATCAGTTCGTCCCTGTGTTTCTGCCTCCTCTGTTGGGATTCCTCTCTCCAGGCTCAATTCTCCCTCGCAGATGCCTCTGTTGTTTTAATCCTGAAACATATCCTCCCTGTTTCTTCGAGCACGCCGCCGAATGTTTCTCATGTGGTCAGCTGGGGTAGACACCCAGCCTTGTGAAGGTCGAATCTAATTAAAAAAAAATAATAAAGCTATTGTTAACACATAGCATAGATAACCAATGTAACCTTCCAGTAGCACATTCCACTGGAATGTACAGGGCAGTCAACATCCTATGCTTCGCTGAAGCGGACTAGGTACGTCCTAATAGAAACCTTACTGTGGGCTAATATTCTGCACAGGGCACACAGATGGAACCCGATATCTCTTTCCTCAGAGTGCCCCTGCCAGCTAGAATACATATCCTACATGCCACCGGATACAAGCCAGGACTGTATGCTGCCGGATTGTGTGCTGCCATGGTTCCCAGTGCTGTGCTTTGCAGCTGGCGAGGCCGAGTATCCTTATACGGGAGCGTAGACACATACGCTCTCCCATCTAACCTGAGTAGGAGGCTCTGGAGGTACATCGAGGGTTAGGGTTTTAGGGTTTTAGGGTTAGGGTTAGGATTAGGGGTTAGGGTTTAGGTTTAGGGTTAGGGTTAGGGTTAGACAAAAATGCAGATGATTTTTTGACAATCACTGCTTGTGTTGATGCACTTCTAATGAATGCAGACTAACACAGCGGGGACCGAGACAGCAAGCACCCCCGCCCCGGACAATGATATTTTAGCAGGAGCCATAGCTGCACGAAAGAGAAACTTACCTGAACCCCCCTCTGCCGCCTCAGAGGACCCGCTGCAATTGATGTCTTGGGTGGACGTCTCAGCGGGGGTGCAGAAGAGCTCCTGGCTACACGCTGTTGCGCTCTCCTCCAGGTCATCCTCCATCTCCTCCTCCTCATCGATCACGTCCTCATCCTGCTCGGCTCTGGCATTCATTGGATGAGGGGGGGCCGATGTGTCCACAGGACTCTTTGCAGTGATTGTGGGGTCCCCACTGAGGATGGCTTCGATCTCCTTGTAGTACCTGCATGTAGCAGGCGCTGATCCCAAACGGCAGTTTGCCTCCTTCGCTCGGTGATAGGTTATTCTTAGCTCCTTCACGTTCGATCTGCACTGCACAGTGTCTCTCTCATAACCGCTCTCTGACATGGCCCGAGAAATTATGCCATATGTATCGTAATTTCGCCTGCTGCTGCATAGCTGCACCTGCACAGCAGACTTTCCCCAGATGCTGATCAGGTCCAGCACTTCTGCCGTATTCCAAATGGGTGTGCGTCTTTCATGATGGGCCGCCATTGCTAGTGAAGATCAGAGCTGCACTCCACTCCACGAGGAAGAGAACAGGAAGTGACAACAGAGGAGAAATTCAAAAATCCTGGGAATCGAAACAAGGTGGGGACTGTTTCGTCACGGCCACAGAGTGGGTGGGGGGAAGACCAGAGAGGATGACTTTGGAATGCTGGGACACTTCTGGAGGCCAATCATTGCGCGGTAAGCGTACACACGAGTTGAAAGGCGCAACAGCTGTTCCGCGTTAACTGCCAGCACCCTTGTCAAGGTGGTTTTTCTATTGCGCTACAATAGGGCTGTTGACGCGCAACAGCCCTATTGCATGTGTGTATGCTGTTGTTGTTATCGCGCGGTAATGTCTGTTAATGCGCGATAAAGTGATCGTGTGTACATGGCCAGAGAGAAGTAGGAGAGCCACATGCCTGGGTTTAAGCTGGACCATCCTGTTTTGTTGTTTGTCCCCATCCAACCCTGGCCTGAAACTAGAGATGATTTTGTCCAGTGTCATGCATGCAAAACATAAGAACATAATGGCCATACTCACTGAGTCAGATCAACGGTCCATCTAGCCCAGTGTCCTCTCTCTGGGGGCGTCTACACTTAGAAATTAAGTCGACTTAAGGAGGCTTAAATCGACTTAATTTACTCCCCGTCTACACTGGGCTTTCCTTAATTCGATTTAAGCTGCTCCTTAAGTTGAATTAAGGAAAAGTTAGTTTGAATAAATAACACCTCGTTTTAATTCGAACTAGCACTTAAATCGACTTTATTAAGTCGACTTAAGCCAGTGGAGACGCGGAGTAGTGCCTAGCTGGACCTTTTTAAGTCGACTTAAAACGTTAAGTCAACTTAATAAGGCCAAAAAGGGGCCATGTCTACACTTGACAAGTTAAGTCGACTTTTGTTAAGTCGACTTAATAAGGTCCACTTTAAGTCGACTTAAAGTCGACCATGTTCAATTGACTTCATAAAGTCGACCTAACTTTTCAAGTTTAGACACAGCCTCTGAGAATAGCTGGTGCTAGACGCTTCAATGGGAATGAATAGAACAGGGCATTATCAAATGATCCATCCTCCATCACCTGGTCCCAGCTTCTGGCAGTCGGAGGTTCATGGGCACCAAAGCATCAGGTGGCATCCATGACCATCTTGGGCAATAGCCATTGATGGACCTAGCCTCCACCAATTTATCTAATCATAACCCGGTTGTACTTTTGGCCTTCACAATATCCCCTGGCAAGGAGTTCCACAGTTTGACTGTGCATTGTGTGAAGTATATGCTATTTAGAAGAGCATGCAGCTCTGCCCCCACCGGTATGACCTTGCACACCCAGTGTGTGCGGGGTCATACTGGTGGGGAGTGAAGTCATGGTCACACTGGTAGGAGTGCAGTCACACTGTCAGGGGAGGGATGGCAGTGATGGTGGGCCCAGACTGTTACCAGAACAAATCCAACACCCAAACATAGCCTATAGAGGGGTTTCCATCTCTGGAAGACGGCAAGTCATACACCAGGGATGTCCAGCCACATGTCCAGGAACAGGCAAGAGGGACCAGACCTCTTGCTAACGGATACACAAACCCATAGGACCGAGGCCTGCTCTTCATGGCTGGCCACGACCTCTCCAGGAGAAGCTGGGAGCTCCATGGAACCTCCTGCGAGACCTGAGACTAAAGGGACATCTACACTGCAAAGAGAAATCTGTACACATTCAGGCTTGGATTGATAACCAAGTGAGAACATCTACATGGCTGTTTCTGGCACGGCGGCTGAACCCTGCAAGCCTACATCAGTTGTGGGCTTTTCTTTAGAGTGTGGCCCTACCCCTGAACGCCTGTGCCAAGAGGAGGCTCAGAGCCACAGCTGGGAGGCAGGGCACGTGCCCAGGCTTAGCGTCGGTGTAGGAGAGGATTTTATTATCTGCTAGGTGTATTACGGTGGTGGCTAGGCACCCCAGTCATAAACCAGGACCCTGGGGTGCTGGGTGCTAGGTCCTGCACAAACACAAAGCCAAAAAAACTGTCCCTGCCCCAAACAGCAACTAGTGGATGGGGCTTCCCTGCTGAATGGTGTGTGAGGAAAACCTGCAAGAGACCCTAACCAGGGCCACAACACAGGGTCAATGGCTCACTCCCCAGAGCATCCCATGGGGCTCTCCTATTGCAAAGGGTGGCTCCTCCCTAGCGCCCGGCAGCACCTGACCCAAAGCCCTGGGTGACTTGCTCACCTTCCAGCTGACAAGCCTGGGGCAGGTGCTGCTCCCAGTGAACCCAGCGAGGGGCACAAGGTGCCTGGAGAAGAAGCAAACCTTTGCCCTGCCCTGTTGTGTGGTGGCAGAAGTGGACGGTTGGTAGAGGAGTGCCCGTGTTTACATACAGTGACTTGCAGATCCTCCACACACACACACACCCACCTCCCGCCCCACATCAGCTCCTCTCTGAGGTTTGAGGTGACATCCTGCCTGCTGCAGCATGCTCATGAAACGGGCTCCGGGCCTCAGCATGCAGGTAAGGGAAACCGCAGAGGCAGCAGCAGCTGAGGCAGCAGGTCTGGGGGGGACAGCTTCTTCTGAGCCAGGCTGCTCTAGAAAACACATCAACAAGGGCCTGGAGAAAAACAACAGCCCCACTACCCTCCCTGCTCCTTCATGGGGGCAGGAAGGGAATGCTGTTCAGTGGTCACAGCATGACGCTGGGAGTTAGTACTCTTGGGTTCTAGTGGGCAAGTCACATCCCTGCTGCGTGCCTCAGTTTTCCCTGTCAAGTGGGCACCATCCTATAGGAAAGGGGGTGCAGCATTATTCACATTTTAGAGCTACAGGAGCCCAGGGAATGATGGAAACCTGAGGAAGGGAAAAGTGTTCCCACTAGGTAGGGGACAATTAGCTGAAATGAAACCTGACCTCCCCCCCCCCCCCCCCCCCCCCCCACCAAAAAAAAGCTGCCTCTCTCTGTGGCCTTCTCCTGGCTGTAAATTGGAGCTTCCAGTACCTGCTGCACGTGTTCCTTCCTTCCCCACCCCCAGCAGCACCAGCCTGGGCTCAGCCGAGCAACAGCGCCTACCAACTCTTTTGGCACAAGCAGAACCATCTTGTGCACATCCTCAAGCCCGTGTGCAGGGCCCTGAGCAGAAGGAAAGCCTGCAGCTCCAGAAAAATCAAAGGGATTTCATGGAGCGTTCAGACACTGCAACCTTGAAAGCAGGTGTGAGGAAAATGCCAAAGCCTGGGAGATGTCATGGTGACTAATAGATGAGTGTATCGCTGCTCTTTTTGTTTTCCTTCTTCCTGGCTCCTGCACAAAACCACTGCCCCTTTCCTGCTTCACTGATCATGGGGGTGGGGGAACAGACAGCAAATAGCCAGTTGTTCGCTTTCCTCTACTCCTTCCCAGGAACCTGCATCTCTGCTTTAGGGGGTGAAAAGCATAGATGAAAGAAACTGAAAAATATGCATTAACCCAGTAATAGCTGCAGGCTCAAAATGCTGAGATCTCTTTCCTGTTCCTTTCCTTCTGCCTGGAAGTACCACCTCCAGGAAGCAAGCAGTACTGCCTGGATTATGGCCCAGGAGCAGAAAGTTCTGGTGGAGTAATGCAGTATCAGTCCCCCAGTAAGGGAAGCCAGAATGCTGAGCACATGGGTAGATCCAAGCATGTACCAGGATATAGAGATGAGCTGAGTTTTCTGGTAACTACAAAGCTAAACTGAGGTCAGTATGAGCTGAGGCTCTGTGAGTCTGGTGGAAATGATTTCCCAGCTTTAAGTGTACACACAAGTTTTTGCTTCTTTCATTTCAAGCAATTTTGTGCCCCACGTATCTGACTCTTCTGTTAAATTAGATATATTGGCTTTCCCCCCACACACAGATACAGAGGGAAAACAAGCCAATTTCAAGCATGTGAAATGTCACAGTTCAAATTTCAAAGCCACCTTTTGCTCATTTCCACTGACAAATGGGGTCCTTTGCCAAGTGAAAAGGTAGCTGTAATGCGGCAATTTCTTCTGCAAATGACATTTTTCAAGTTGTAACGGATCATGAAGAGGTGTGGGAGAAGACTGCATTTCAAGTTGTTCTTTGCTTTAGATATTTCTTTGGGAGGGTTGTGAAACCTGAATCTCCCCTCCCGCCCCCAAACAGTGTGACTATTTTCCACAGCTCTAGTGACAGCTAACAGGAGATCCTCTCCACCGCCCAGATTAGCTGCTGCTAAAAACATGGGTCTTTTCTTAACTGCACTAGCAATAACGTCAGTATTCTGTCCCCTTTTATAGGCTATCTGTGGTTTACTCGTGTGACCAGCACTCTAGCTTCTCTTACTCCTTCTCTGTGGTTTATTCTTACTCTAGCCCCTCTTCTAGCTTCTCTATGGTTTTGTATGCATGTGGTCAGCACTCTAGCCCCTCTTCTAGCTTCTCTATAGTTTTGTATTCATGTGGTCAGCACTCTTGTGTTTCTTAGATGATGTCTATGACTTACCTATGTGGGTAGCCATCTAGGCTAATTTATAGGATCTCTATGACTTATGTGGTCAACCTTCTAACCTCTTTTATATGTTTCCTATGATTTTCTCATGTGGTGAGCATGCCAGCCCCGCACAGAGCTCTCTGTGACATCCAAAGTTAAGCAGACCTTCCTGTCTAGGAATGGAGACTCCAATTCTGGAAAAGCTCCAGGGGTTACAGAACCTAGCAGTCCGTCCACTTCACAACATGGGACATCCTCAGTGCTCTGCTGTCTGCCCTGGCTCTCCTGTTGAATTCAGAGTTGATTTCAAGCTTTGGTTCTGATATTCAAAGCCCTTGGGAGGCTACCTCTCCTTCCACCATTGTGACCTGTCATGGTAACCCGGTGATGTTGTTAACCTCTAGGGGAGCCAGATGAGTGAGGGCAGGGATGTCGCTGGCATTGGGCACATGGGGAACAGGCCTCGAATGTGCCACAAGCCAATGCCCTAAGCTGCAGGCCCCGGCAGGCACAGGTGCACACAGCTTGCCTCCCCTGAGCTCCACCCGTGAGCAGTGGAAGGAACTGCTGGTCCCTCCTGCCCTTCCACACATAGCCCAGAGTGAACAGGAGGAAAATTTAAATCCCTCCCTCTGCAGCCCAGGCAGTATGTTCGGTGGTGGTGGCTCTGCTCTGTGGGGTAGGTATTAATGGGGCTGAGCCCCACTGGCTAAGGAGGAGGAAAAGGGGAGGTGGGCGTGGTGGCAGGTAAGCAGGGACCCTGACCAGTGGCAGGTGAGCAGGGCCTGTGGCCTAGCAAGAGAGGAGCTTGGGGGGAGCTGGGCTGCTGGGTCCCCAGGGAGGCCAGGAGCTGGCCACAACATGGGCCACGGAGCCCTCAGTGGGAGCCAGGACACAGTGTGGGCTACGGGACCCTCTGGGGGAGATGGGAGATGGGCCGCAGGACAGGCCGCATGGCCTCTGGGGAAGTCAGGAGCCTGTCTGCGGTACCCGCTGGGAGCCAGGCCAGGGCACAGGCCATGGAGCCTGTACCCCGAATCATTTTGTTATGTACCAACACTCCTGAGGAGGGAGGGAGAACTTTCTTCAGAGCTAGACTATAGAGCTCGCCCCCTGCCCCCCCGCCCCCCACAAGACAGATGAGATCACAGGCCACCCCCTGTTCACACTTAAATGCAACTCTCAATTCTACAGCTTAGTTTAGTAAGCTCCTCAACACACGTACAAAACACACCCACTCTCTCTGTCTCATGTGAAAACACGCACATGCATGCATGCACATCAACCAAGTAAACACCTCTCTGAACTAACCAAGCTATTTCTCCTATAGGCTTGCAAGGTAGAGAGAGAGAGAGGTGGTTGTTCTCCCATGTCGCCCACTCCAACAGGTCCATGATCGTGAGCTCAGCCCTCCAAAACACGAGAGTGGCTTAAAATCAGGAGATCTATTTTTAAAATGTAATTGTGGGGTCTTTGCATTTGCTCTGGGGTCTAGGGTTCACTGAGGTCACATTTTTGTGCTTTTCTCTGCAACCATGAAAGCTAGAAACTCACATTTTGTTTACAGATGAAAGCTGAGAGTCTCATAAAATCCCCTGACTCCAGGAGCTGGGGCTTTATAACAAAATATCAAATGCGGTGAGGACCATAGTAAACTCACCAGAACACTGAGAGGCACAGACAGTAGAGCAATGTGTGTGTTCAGCAGGGAGTAGATAGAAAAAATGGACAGATATCAGACTGAATTAGGGCTCCAGTGAAATCCACAAACACAAGCATCCTCGAAGCTTCCCTCAGCTCCATGAAGGCCTGCTGTCTGAGCGGGAAGGGCCTCTTAGCAAACCCTGGTAAGGTAGCGGGTAGACTAAAGGGGTGACCCCAGACTGGGGGTAGGACAAGAGCCAACTTGGATTTCTGGAGAGAGTACCAAGAGGGCGGGGGATGGGGTGGAGGAGTCACCCGGAGCTAGTTTCAAACTGAAGAGGCTTGACAGATGGGTCTGCCCTAGATTTAACAACCGGCTGCCGTTAATCTGGCTTCCTGCACCCTCCTACTCCCTCACTCCTCGCCCCTCTCACACACACAAATCTCTTGTAACTCACTGCCACGCTCTAGCTGCTTGCTGCTAGGGGAAGATGCTTTGCTTCACCAGCCCTGTGGGGCATGGAAAGGGAGCTGGCTGGAAAGCCAGGGAGCAAGGTGTTTTAATGAGACTTCCAAGCTCTTTATCTGGCCCACAAAGCTTCCTTTGGTAGGGGTGATGTCCATTCTAGGTGGCCACTGAAATCTAGTTCTAGGAGAGTGAACCCACCATCATTCCCTGTGAGCACACACAGAATTCCAGTCTGGGCACTTCCCCATTCCCCCATGTGTGCAGACCCCTTTTCTTGCCCAGGACCAAGGTGGAATTCTTTAGCAAATCCCATTGCAAGCTGTTAAAAGGCCATGGACAAAACTCAGAAATTGGTTTTTCTGACCAGCCCACCTGGCTCCTGGGAAGTGGTCCCTGCCTCCCAGATTATAGGAAGTTGCATGATTTGACCCCACAGGCCTGAGTCTGAGGGCAAAAGACCCAGCTCAGCTACTTTCTCTGTGCATGCAGGGTGGACGCAGATGCCAATGAGGGGCAGTGCTGTCTAGCAGATAGAGTACAGGGCTGGGAACCAGGAACGCATGGCCCTTTACCCAACAAGGAAGGAAGCCACGGCAGGGCTGGCTGTTTGTTACCCTGTTTATCCTTGTTTAAAACTTCCCCAGCAGGCACCATTTCAGAATGCTTCTTAGGCTACACAGCCAAGAGAGGAGGGATTTCTACAGCAAAATAATGAATGCAAAGGGAAAACGTAGCCTAAACCTTGGGTTCTCTAATGAGATTTTGCTGCAAATCCAGTTTTGACAGTTAAAATATTATACTTGGGACAGTCTAATCACATGGCTATTTGGAAATGTCATGTATATAACATAATACAATTTTTCCATGTAAAGATAATGTGTGTTATGACTGATACCACAAAAGTTACACAGACATCACCATAACGAGACCAGTCCTCACAGCAACATGGGTGGGTTACCAGCCTGAATGGAAGAAATGCCAGGCTTTGGCCAAGCCAGCTAGCCGGGGGGTAAAGTAGGCCAGATGGTTTTCTGTGTGGATGGGACTGCAGTTAGGGTTAAAATCCAAGTATGAACCTGTTCTAACTTTGCAGCGAAGATGAGCCTGCTATACCAGGGCCCTCCGACACAGCCAGGTAATAGTTGCTATTGCTGTCAGTGATGTGGTATTAATCAGGCTTGGATGATCATGTTCTGTCTAAACTGGTTTTTGGTGGAAAATTGGATTTTTTAACAACCTTTCATAGAAAATGTTTCAGTTTTTCATCAGGAAGCAAGAAACGTTTAGGCTAAAGACCAAAATGACCAATAACTTTTTGATTTGCAGATGCTGAAAAAAAATTGGTTTGTGGGGGGGGGGGGGTTATGAAAAATTGAAATTTTCCATGGAAAATTTTGAAAAAAAGATTTTTCAGGGAAGAAAAAACCAAGCATTTTCCAACCAGCTCTAGAATTACCCTTTGAACCCTGGCCTATCTCCTCTGACTGCTTCCAGGAAGCAGAAATTAATGTCTTCCCATCATTTCTGTGCATCATGCCCTTTATTGCCTAGTGTCAGAAAAACATTGCAAAATTGCAAATGGAGTTGAAACCACCTGTGTCGCTCATTCTGGATGGGAACCTGGCCAAGAGCTGGAGGATGAGGAAAAATGTTCTAAAGGGGTAATCGTGTCAGTCTAGTTCAGTAAAACAAACAGGGAGCCTACTGGCACTAGACTAACAAATTTAGTTTTTAAAAGTGCCACTAGATTCCCTGTTTGTTTTGAGGAAGAATGTGGCATTGAAGTGAAATCAGAGAGGGTGGCAGGCCCAGAAGTATCTGAGAGTAATTTCTACAGTGCTCATGCAGACATACCTGGACTAGTTTTAATCTAGCTAGCTCAGATCCTGAAATGGTGAAGCTGCCACAGTGCAAGCTTCGACGTGAGTTTTACAAACTGGGTAATGTGACTTAGCCCAGGCTGATGTGCGTCCCGTTCCTCTGATGCCCAAGCTGCCTACATTAAAGCTTGCTTGGGTACGTGAGCTGCAGCATAGACATCTCCGACATGTTCCTGAGAGTGCATGAAGAGAACCAAGTCATTCAGAGAAGTCAAGAATGTATGTAAAATGCCAGCAAGGAGAGGGATGTTTTAAAGAAACCACAGCAAACCCACCGGCAGGTGAGACCATTACTCATTGTGTTGCAAACCTACTTAATAAAGCCAAGTGACTGGAGTCTGAGCAGCTAACAGATGGACTAATCAAAGGCCGAATTATGTGTTGTACAAGCAATGGCTGGGTTAGAGCCGGCCAATAGCCACAAATGGACTTGACTGCAAAGAGTTGTGGATGTTTGTGAGACCTGCTTTGTGAAAAGTGCTGCTGACATGAAGGGGAGGAACTGAAATGCTCCTAAAGAAAAACACAGATCGAGGCGTGAAGGGTTATACAAAGGGCAGAGCCCCAGATTGTCTGCAATAAAGGGGGAAGCAATCACCATGCACCATAAAAGATCCAGCACAGGGGGCTTTCGAATCAAATCAACGGCTGTGCAGAAGTTGTGTCCCTCTCAGCACAAAGCAAGCCCAGAGATGGGGGCCACAAAGTCCTGCTGGGGTGAAACAGAGCGCTGGGTGAGGACTGGCAGGAAGATGTTCACTGGGTTACTCTGGCTCAGCCGCCCCATGGATGCTTTGTCGTGAGTCTTCTCTCAGTTCGACCAATGAGCAGAATGGCCTGGCATAGCTGCTGTCCCTGGCACTGGCTTGCTGCCCCTGCCCCACGCCTGTCCTCCCACTGACTCCAGGTGTAGCTCTTCCCTGCATGCGGTTCCAGGAGCTGCCACAGAATCCAACAGGTTGCCACCTCCTTCTGGGAACACATGCAAGAATAGGAGATGGGGCTGAAGGGGTTAAACCAGCAGCTGGTTGACCCAATCAAAAGCCAAGCAAACGGGTTACAATACAATCCTGGCCCTTCGGCCATCCACAACTGCTCTCACCTGAGCATCCCAAAGCCTGTTAGACACACTAATCATTGGGTCAAGTTGCACAGCTCCCCGCCATGCTCATTTCTGAGGCAAGTCTTAGTCTCCCTCTTTTACAGCTGGGGAAACTGAGGCACAACAGGTGACGTGAGCTGCCAATGGTCATCCAGCGGGAGACCAGAAAATACTCTGCACTTCTTGCTAGAGGGAGAAACAGAACCAAGGAGACCCCTGCTTCAATTGGTGAACTCTCTTTCCCTTCCTAAGCCAGCAACAGACCCCAGGAGTCCTAACAACCAGCTTTCTCCAATGTTATGCATCTGCAAATGACACCTCTCCCCCACCCATTGCTGTTTTCTGCTGCATGGCCACCCTGCGTTCCCAGGCTACTGAAGCGTCGCACGCCCACAGCTAAAAGGAAAATACGTGGGCAGGGGAGGGAAGCAGAGTTCCCCCTGCCAACCCTTCGATCAGCTTCTTCTGCTTCTCCTTTCCTTTCAGCCGTGGTGACGTGAATTCTTGGGGTTGCCAGCATCTAATTATAACTGCGGCGCCCTGCGGTTAGCTCCCCCACCCACGCTCCACACACTGCCAGAGAGAGAAGCGAAAGAGAAGCCAGGCCACCACGCTGGGGAGAAGAAGGAAGACACAGCGGGGATGCCACCTGCACCAGGTTGAGGGTTTTCTAATTCTGTTCCAGCCTCTAGGTCTGAGAGAAGGACTTTCCACTCCGGGCTAACTACAGTTTGCCTCCCTCAGCCCCACCTCCTTTGACTCTCATGCTCTGCTCAGCTGTTCGCCCTCACGCATCTTGTCCCTTCCTTACTTGTAAGGCCTGGACGGTCCCAATGCATCTGGGCATTTGGGAAGAGCCGGCTTCTGGAATGAACCCGTGCAGCCCACCCCCTGAAACAGGGTGTACCCTGGAGGAGAGCGTGGAAGAGGCTGAAGCAAAGGTCAAAAGAGCAATATATAGAGGGAGGGTGGAACGGATCCCACAGCCAGGGCAGCTCTGGGGGACGATGTGTTGATTGGCTCGCTAGGCCCATGAGTGGCAGTTCTGAAAGATGGGGTGCTCATTTTGTCTCTTGCCTCAGCACCCCATATAACCAGGGAGAGTCTTGTGAGTTAGACTTGGAGAATCAAGTCTCTGCTGTGCCAAGGGCCTCCTAGGTGGTTCCAGGCCCCTTTTCAAAGAGTTATGTTCCCATTCAGGCCACTAAGTAAGTGGTTGGATTTTTGAAAAGAATCTTACTGAGCCATTGGAAATCTAGTGTCACTGTGGGAGTTGCTGGGTGCTGAGCGGTTTTGAAAACCTGCTCTTTGTTTATGTTCCTCAGTTGGACCTGAGCTTTCTTGACAATCTGGCCCTGATTTGGGTGGAAAATTCTTGGAAAGCTGAGCTTTGAGGCCCAGATCCTCAAAGGTATCGAGGTACTGCAATCGAGCAAAGATAGGAATGTAGGCTCCTTTAAGGGCGTTATCAGCCCCATGGAGCGGCGTGCACAAGGGGCACAAGCAGGGGGAAGGCCCCTCCCCAGTAATTGGCAGGGAAACACACAGCTCCTTGGGTCCCTGGGGCCAGGAGGGGAGGGGACACAGAACATGTCCCTCCAAAAGCGCTGGAATTTAGATCCCCAGCCCTCATGTATAAAACAGGGGTAAAATCTCTCCTCTGTTTTTTGCCGGAATAATGGGTCCATCCCCATGGGGCGGCAAAGAACAGAGCATGCCAGACAAACCTGCCTGCAAGTTTGGGGCTGGCAATGCAGAGTGAGTGGGTGAAGGGGACGCAGCAGACTCAGTGCATGTGGATTTGATTTCAACCTTTGCAGCAAAGGCCCCCAGAATTGGGTTGGAGCACCAGGGCAGAGAACAGGGGCTGTCTATGGCAGCAGGAGCCATTTGGAAATGCAGTGAAGAAGACTGAAGCTGAGTGCCGACAATGCTCTATCAGGCACTGGGCCTGGCCCCCAAATGAAGTGATGAGAAAATGGGGCTCATTTAAGACTGGACATTGCATTGATAAATTTGCTGGAGGGACCAGTTCTGCACGGAGGGAAGGGTAGGGGGCAGAGGAAGGTGGATTACCTACAAGTAGTTTTCTCCCATTTCTCACTTCTGTTGTTGTACTTAGCACGAAGGAACGAACCCCAAGGAGCCAGTCACTTCACTCCAGAGTGGTTTCTATTACTCCTAGAATGATGCAGAAACTTGAAGTTAGGTAATGAAACCTGCTAAGGGAAGAAAGCTGGGTGACGGAGGGAAATCCCCACACACGCCCCAGAGCAGCCTTCTTTCTTCTCCCCTTTCCCCCCTCTGGTGTGCATACAAAGTGTCCTGCCAACCAGCCAGGGCTCACCCGGCATCTAGCCCCATGGCAGGGTGGGTTGGCCTCACCGATCACTGCCAAGGAAGAAAGGTACAGAATACTGACAGGGCAGCCTCTGGAGGGACAGTCTGTAGGCCTCAGACCAGCTGGAGATTGTGATGCCCCCAGAAGAGCGAACGAGAGCTGACACTTGGAAAGGAATGGGACACATATATATATATTGAGCCTTGGGGGCCTGTTCCTCACCTTTCCCACCCACAAAAAACAAATGCTGCAGCAAGCTGAGGTCCTCTGAGTTTGTAAAATACCCTACTTATGACGGTCTGAAAAAATGGTCTGGAATACAACCAAGCCACCAAGCCTTTGGCCAATACAGAGATGATATCATCCTCATCCTCTTGCTGGAACAGAGAACTGGGAAACAGGCTTACTGGGTTCTAACTCCTGCCACCAATGTACCATGTGACTGCAGGCAACTCACTTTGCTTATCTGTGCCTCAGTTTCCCTATCTGTAAAATTGGGACAATGTTGTCACCTATGGTGAAACATTCTGAGAGTCTTGGTGGAATGTGATAGTAACCATAAGTGCATTAACAACACTGAGTTCTTGTACAGTACAGTCTTGCATCATTATCCCCATTTTAAAGATGGGGAAGCTGAGGCACAAAGAGGGGAATCCACTCCAGCTCTCTTAACATTCAGTCCAGAGTGCTCGCCATTAGCCCACAGTGCCACCCCATTCTAAAGCCCAAAACCGTGCAGAATTTTTTTTAAGTTCCATTTATTTTGTAATGTTTATTTTTACTGCTTTCTGTAGCCAGGTCCTTTGCTTCCAGGTTCTGGCAGGAGAAGTAAAACTCTGATGAGAACTGTTCTTGCTGTATTTCCAGCTTGACTTGGGAGGAGCATGGAGAATCTCCCAAAAGCCCCCGCTCCCAGGACATTTCCAGACTCACAAGGGTTGAAGATGGTTGATCAAAGCAGTGGACATGTGGGGTCATTTCTAGACTGAAGCTTTCCAAGTTTTACCCATCACCAGTGATTATTTGTTTAGATTTAAAATAAATGGCTAGAACGTAGATGAAATCAAATTGAAGAGTATGAGAGTGGGACCAACCACGAGGAGATTCATCGCACTGTAAAAAGAGCTATGAGAACAAT
The DNA here is from genome assembly GCA_007922175.1 of Pelusios castaneus. Lineage (NCBI taxonomy): Eukaryota > Metazoa > Chordata > Testudines > Pelomedusidae > Pelusios > Pelusios castaneus. The sequence goes on along the minus strand of ML685913.1, from coordinate 1,653,045 downwards.
AAAGAAGTTCCAAAAAAGGAATTATCTGCATTAAAACTAAGGCTGGTAGGATGTGCTCTGAAACCAACCGCAGCCTGGAAAGATGGACAAAATACAGGAAGGAGCTTTTTGATTATTCTGAAAACCTGGACGATACAGATATCAAGAGGAGCAGAAAAGGTATTGTATATTACAGGTGGGAACTAGAAAGTGTGTTTAAATGTATAAAGAGAGGAAAAGCAGCTGGGGAGGAGGATGATATTATGATTGAAATCATAGAATCACAGAAATTCAGGACCGGAAAAGACCTTGATAGGTCATCTAATTCAGTCCCCTGCACTGAGGCAGGACTATTACCTAAACCAGTGGCCCGGGGGCCAAAAGTGGCTTGCAGGGGTTTCAAAAAGGCCTGCAGCTCCCCTCCTGCTGACTGCAGAAAGGAACTGCTGCCTAAGGACCCAGGTGGAGTTCATTTTGGCGGGCTAAAGACCTGTGCAGACTCCTTGCTGCAGCCAAGGGGACAGGAGATCAGCATTCCCCTCCCTCTGGCTATAGCAGGGAGCACAGCAGAGTGTGCCGCCTAGGTCCATAAGTGCTGGGGTCCTGATAGAGCCAGAGGGAGGGGAGCACTGATCTTCCATTCCAGTGGCTGCAGAAGGGAGCCACTACCTAGCAGAGCTGTCCCGTGGGGGGAGCAAGGCCCAGGGCCAACTGGCCTAGGCAGGGCCCTGTCACCCCCCCCATGCTGGAGGGGAGGTGGGCAGGGAGCAAGCCCGGGCGGGGAGGCTGAGGCCACCGGCAGGGAGCTGGATCCGGCTCTGGAAACGGGGGCCGCCAGTGGGTGGAGCCGGCCACAGCCAGGACCCCAGGCTGCTGCGGCCAGTGCCCCAGCCGGGAAACCGAGTCCGCTGCCGGGAGCTGGTTCCGGCCGAGGGCACCCCGCCAGCAAGGGCTGGCTCTGGCTACATGGGGCAGGCCAGCACAGAGGTGGGCCCCGGCCACCTGCCCCACCCCAGGGGTGGGGAGGGCTAGCCCAGAGGCCGGGCTTAGTGTTCCCGGCCCGCCCCGCCCCGCTGCCTTCGGCTCCCTGCCAAAGGCAGCGGGGAGCAGGGAAGAGCAGGGGTGCTGGGAGCCGGACAGCACGGGGGATTGCCCTGTTCACCCCCCCCAGGGACAGCCCTGCTGCCTAGGGACCCAGGTGGGATACAGGATGTGTGTGATTTCCTTCCTTCCACCACAGAGACGGGAGATCAGCGAGGAAGCAACTTCCACACTGAATGCCTTCCACCTGGCTGCAGGGGGCCTGCTGGCAGAGACTGGTGGCCCTTCAGGGTTGTAAAAATTATATCTGTGGCCCTTGAGCCAAAAAGGTTGGGAAGCGCTAACCTAGACCATCCCTGACAAGGGTTCATCTAACCCAGCAGTTTTCCACTTGTGGCCCAAACAGCACACAGCGGCGGCCCAGGTAACATCCTCAGGGCCATACAATAGTATATATATATTGTGTGGCTGCAGCCCACAATGGGAAATAGGTTGAGAATCACTGATCTAACCTGTTCTTAAAAACCTCCAGTGATGGACATTCCACAACCTGCCTGGGTCATTTGTTCCAGTGCTTAACTAAGTTAGCATGTTTGTAAAAGGTCTAATGACGAAAGGTTTAGAAGACACCAACCAGAGCACACAGGTCAGTGGCATATACATCAACACCATAAGACATGGCATTGACCCAGTCAGTTTCGCTTCCTCTAGGGAAGAACTTCAGAACACGCTTTTTGCCGTGAACAACAGCAGCAAGAAATAAGGAATGAGGAGAAACATTAGAAAGACAAAAATGTATGGTAATAAGTAATCACAGCAATCGCCAGCGTAGGCAACACCCATATCATGATGGTCAAGTGATGGAACAAATGAATAGGTTCCCCTGTTTGGCGAGTCTAATATCATCAGTTGGATGATGTTACAACAAAATTAAGAGAAAGATACAGCTTGAAAAAAATGCATTCAATAACTTTCAAAGATTTCTGTGTTATCGAAACACATCCTCACTAGTAGTGCTATAGTATTGTATATGGTTAACTCTCCTTCATGGATATGAGAGCTGGTCTCTTTTAAAGGATACCAAGAGAAGACTCGGAGGATTCAAGTTTTGTGTTATAGAGGAACGTTAGAAATTAGTAGAATAACCAAAACTACGAAGGAGGAGGTGATGGGAAGGATGAATTTTAAAAGAGCACAATTACTTGCAATTGTAGAGAAAAGAATAACATCTTTCTGTGGACCTGTAGTTCACCAATCAAAAAGCAACTCACATCCAGCACTCAGACTAAAAGGCAAAATTGCAAGTAAATCAGGAAAAGGAAGGTAGACAGTACGGTCTCTAGGAAATATCATCAGACGGACTGGTCTCCGAAGGACACTGAAATTTTCACAATTCTGTCATGGCAGCAAAAGATGGAAGTGGTGGTTGACAATGTCCACATCAGAGACATCACTAGAAAAAGATGATTTAATTAATCACTATAAAAGAGGCCTATCCAAGGCCCCCTCACACCTTAAAACTCAGCAGCATTAAAATGATCAATTCAATGTGCGCTCAGTGGGCCAGAAACCTGCCAAAACTCCTTTCTACTACTTTATTGCCTAGGAAGCAAACTCTTGGCTTTCTCCAGAACCCTTCTCAGGCAGGTGTCTTTGGCATCATGCCAGGGAAAGATCATCTAATTCACACTGATGGATCTGCTCAGGATATTAGCTCCTTGCAAGCTCGTAGCTGGGTGGTGCGTGACTATCTCTTGGAAGGAAATCTTGGCAAGAAGGAACCAGACTCAGCTAAGCTGGGGTGGCTTGAGACACAGCGTAGGGTACCCCATTCCAAAGGGATGTCTTTGGGAGACGCTCCACTCCAGGGGGCAGCCATCTGTCACTGTGTCACAGAGTTTGGGAAGAGGCCAGCTAGCTGGAAGCTCTGGGGAGATGTTCTGGAGAAGCCATGAGAGCTAAAGAAGCTAGGGGTGAGGCACAGAGATGGGAGACCTGGAAAATGGGGGAAAGTAAGAGACGGAGGAACCACTTTCCTATCTCTTGATTTGGGGGCAGCAAAAATATCTTTCAGCTAAAGGATCTGGGTAGCTTGTGCCAATTCTGCAGTTGGGGATTGCGTGTCTCATCCTCCTTAGCGATCACCCCTGGAATTTTGTGATGGCCATATTGCCTATGCGCACCAACCAGGAATGGGGTCCCCGTTATCCTCCCTGGTCATATTGGCTTCTGTGCTGACCCATCAACACCACCACCCTCCCACCTCAGCGTGCTCCCTCTAACCAGCAAGACGGGGAGGCTGATACTTAGGAACCATAGAATAAAATCCTGATTCTCTAGAGGGTCTGAGTTTGGTTTTGTTCTTTACAGGGCTGTCAGTAAGCCAGGAAATCCCCAGACACTGCAGCCGGGGGCAGGTGCTGCAGCCACCTTTGTGGCAGCCCCTTGCCAAGAGACCATGGCAGGGTGTGTGTTTTGTTGGCTGTTTCTTTACAGAGACTTTCCAGCCCCTCGCACTGAATCGGCTCAGCTCTGCCTGAACGTTGCCCCACAGTGAAATCCCTGCTTTCTAATAAGGAAAGGCAAACGGCTGTGAAATTGATCACACAGCCTACAAGCAGGCTGGGGTCCCTGGGGGGCACACACCAAAGCTTTGCTACAGTGCTGGGGTACAGCCTCAGCCCATGGCAGGAAGGGGAGAGGCAGGGTATTTCCTGAAGGTTTATCCACACCCCGCAGAAATTTACCCGATATAAGGGGAGCTACCACACCCCTGATTTTACCCCCTGGAGTGGAAATTTCAGCACACAAATTTCAGCAAACCTCGTTGGATGTTTCTGAATATCAAGCGCTGGGTGACACTGTTGTACACCTGCAATTGCTCCATAGGCATCTGCTCTGGATTGATGCTGGTGTAACCGAGAATGGAATTGGGGCTGAGTGCATATTTATCCCTGGAGATTAACCAGTAATCTCTGTAGATGGCACTGATTCCACACGAAAGGAAGAGCCACAGAGAATGACCTGGTTTCTCTAGAGATTTCTAGAGACCTCAGAAGCCTCCTCATTACCCCTTCACAGCCTTCCTCTGAATAGCCCCATTTCATAGCCATGGAAGCTGAGGCACAGAGTCAGGGCAAGTCAGCTGCAAAGGCAGGAATAGAACCCAAGAGTCCTGGCTCCCATCCTAGGCTTCCTCCTGGGCCATTAGACAATGTGTCCTTGCCAGTTGTCACCGCCACAATGGGGAACAGACAGAGTCTATGATAAGGGTTCCATGTCACCACCTGGGAACCAACTGGCAAGTCTGTCTAGAACATTTTTAGGAGCCCAAAGAAGTATTCTTCTCCCACAGATGTTACTGGATTTGATAGATTTCCCCCCTTACTGGAGCAACCACACACACACACACACACGCACACACTTCCTCGCTGCCCTTTCCAAGACCTCTACCCATCTATCTTGCAAGAAAGAATAAGGGATGGCCAACAAGTGCTTGTCCATGATGTTCTCCAGCCCTTGGGACATGTAATAATTTCAACCACTAGGTGGCAGAGTTCAAGTGGCAAGTGCTTCCCCTAAGAGTAGGATGCTGACCTGAAATTTTAATTCAGGCTGACTTCACTTTCCCCCAGGAAGGCTCCCCAACCTACTGATGGCCCCCAAGACAGGTGAGAACAGCATCCTTCCAGAGAGATAAACCAAGAGCTTCAAGGCTGAGCCTGTGCGCTTACTGTATTCAGGCCAGATTCCAATCCCACTTACAATAGGGCAATTTCACTGATGACAGCAGAACCACTCCAACTTAACACCACAGTGAAATCAGAACCAAGTCCAAGGTACTGGCACTTCAGCTGTTTCTGGAAGGTGCGACGGGGACAGCCCAGGAATCAAGTCAGGGAATTCCACGCCCCGAGCAGCAGATTAGTGTTCAAATCCCAGCAAGAGGCCAGGTGGTCATTGGTCTCCACGTAACTTACTCTGTGACCAAGCTGAGACCTTGAAAGCCAAGGACCTACATGCTTGCTTGGTCATTAATGATCCCATCATTCCAGTGGTGCAGTGATTCCAGCTGTTACAGAGAATGAATATCTTTTCCAGAGAGCAAGACAAAACTCTGCACCCAATGGCACAGAGTTTTCCTCTATGAATCCCACGTAAACAGATAAAGTTCTGGGTCACCTAAAAGGGACAATCCAACATGAGACTGACCTGATAGAAGAATAAATGCATGCACAGTAACTAAAATTGGAAGCTCCCTGGGGCAGAAACTACCTCTGTGTCATCTGTTTGCTCAGTGTGTCCCTGGTCTTTAGGGGGAAAGGTAAATTATGAAGAGGACAGAGCACAGATTTGGAGTGATCTGGCTCACTTGGGAAGCAGAACACAAGCAAATAATATGTGTTTTAATACAACTAAATGTAAAAGCGTGTGCCTAGGAACAAAGACTGTCGGTCACCCCCACAGGATGAGGTACTCTATCCTGGGAAGCAGTGACCTGAAAGAGATCTGGGTGGCATGATGGGTAATCAGCTAAATGTGAACTTCCAGTGTGACACTGTGGCCAAAAGAGCTAATGTGATCCTGGAATGCATAAACAAGGGAAATCTCTAGGAGGAGCAGAAAGGCTATTTTACCTCTTATTTGGCAGTGGTATGACAGCTGCTGGAAGACTGTGTACAGTTGTGGGGCTCACAATTCAAGAAGAATGTTGCCAAATTGGAGAGGGTTCAGAGAAGAGCCACGAGAATGATGAAGGATTAAGAAAACCTGCCTTATCGTGATAGACTCAAGGAGCTCAATCTATTCAGCTTAGCGAAGAGATGGTTCCAGGGTCACTTGATGACTGTTTATAAGTATCTACACAGGGAACGAATATTTAATGAGGGGCTCTTTGGTCTACCAGAGAAAGGTCTAACATGATCCAATGGCTGGAAGATGAAGCTAGACAAACTCAGTGTGGAACCAAGGTGTAAAATTTAACGATGAGAGTAATTAACCATTGGAACAATTTACTAGAGCTCGTTTTAGATTCCCCATCAATGGTGATTTTAAAACCAAGACAGGATGTTTTTCTGAAAGATCTGCTCTAGGAAATATTTTGAGGCAGGTCTCTGGCCTGCGTTGCCCAGAGATCAGACAAGATGATCGCCATGCTGTCCTCCTGGCCTATTAATCTAGGGATCTGTGACTGCGGTTCCTAATGCAGTACAAACACATACTGATGTCACTGATAACTGGCTCTTCTGTAGTGTTTGACCCTGGACAGTGCTTTCCACCCAGGATTTCACCTCTTTTATTATTAAAGAGTAGCCCCAAGTGAGTCCCCCACCTGTTGATAAGACACTAGCTGAATTCAGCATATTAACACCCCGTCCTGCATTCCTTGTGCATCTGAAACATCCACAAGCCTCACCTGGGCCTTTGGCAGGGCCAGGAATGCAGGACTGGATGACCTCTCATGATCTCTTCCAGTTTCTATGATTCTATGAAATAGGGAATCAAAGGGGTGGGCCTGGGGTTCTGCAGACTCCTGTCAGTTGCAAGAGGGGAGTAAAACATCAGCTGATTGCGCTACAAAGCAAAAGGAACCCAGTTGTCCCCTTCCACCTTCCTCTCTTGTCTTCCTCTTTGTTTTCCTCTCCATCTCTCTTTTTCTTCCCCTACTCAACACCTGTAGAGCCATCATCGGTTGTGAGAGAGTAAAATCAGTTCTTTTCTCCCCTACCTTCTCCCTCTCACTTCTTTGCCCCCCATCCCTCCATCACCCTCTCTGTGGGCTTCAGTCATGGAAGAGACAGGGCCAAAACCACCCAGGTGACTCTGATGCAACTGCTCCAAAGTCAGTGGTTTTCACCGATGCACGTGAGAGCAAAATTTGATCCTAATAATAATAAAAATGCCTCACCCTTCCATGGTTCTTCCCAACCATAGAGCTCAAAGATGGGGGATGGAGCACAGTATCTTTATCCCCATTTTACAGATGGGGAAACTGAGCCACAAAACATGGCCACAACCTACCGCAAGATCAGAGAGCGAGTCAGTGGCTGAGCCAGAGAAGAACGTAGATCTCCACGCCCTACCCCCCTTTACTTCCCTTTGCTCTCTCTTTCTTTGCCACCCTCTCTCCCAGCCCTCCAGTCCCCATATCTGCCTGAGTATCTCTTCCTAGACCTCAATGCAGAGTGCACAGCCTTCGAACATTCCTCTCTGGGCCTTCTGTCAAAACCAGCTCGCTTTAACTTTTTCCCACCCAGAACATGTTTGAGGTGGTGGGAGCGGCAGCTAGAGCATCTTCAAAAGGCCCCAATGGTGAAGCCAGCCTTTCACATGGCCCCAGAACGCTACACGCTGGGTGGGAGCAACACTAGAGATCTGTGCTGCTAAAGATACCTCACTCTGCGTGGGGGTGTCAGATGAAAGGAGTGGGCGCGAGGGCTGGGCCTGGGGACCTGTTTTCTTTCCATTAAGAGGAGAACCCCCCCACCACCACCCCTTGCATGCCAGGAAAGTACAAAGGGCTTCCTGTTTGTAGGCGGATTCTATGCTGGGCCAATGACTGCATACGAGGGGAACTCCACCTGAAGGCGGGGAGGGCTTTTTCCAGGCCCCCGCAGCTCGAGGGGCCTGCTTTGTTTCTGTGTTTTGTGAAGATACCTTTCCAAACCCCAGTGCCTGGGCAACGGGTTTATTTTTAACCGCAGAGTCTCTCTTGCCGGCTGCATTCAGGCAGGATGTACCTAAATCTTGGGGTCACCATCAGTAGCAATCACCTGGGACTTGCTGGCACCCTGGTCAAATCCTAATGTGTGCACTTACATGCCTTGTGCCACACCACTGGGACACGGTGCAGTATGGCCAATCCCTGTGGCCTCTAAAGAATCATGAGACTGGCTTAAAAATCATGAGATTTTTAAAAAAAACAAAAACAAAAAACACCATTGCTATCATTTGAGTTGTCTTCCAGTTCCTGAACCTTTAGGGTCACCCTCAGGGTCTCATTTTGAAGTTTTCCTCCACAGCTACATGTACTAGGGAAGAAAATGGTCAATTAGGAGAGACACACAGCAGCTCCTGGGGTGAAGCAAATGCCAGTGGTCAGCTCTGATACTAGGGGAAGATCTGGAGTGGCAGGAAGAGAGCCCAAGTAGATGCTCAGCTGAGAAGCAGAGCAGGATGAAAGGCCAACAAGTCCAAGGAGGGCAGAACATTGGTGCTTTTAGTGCAGGATTTTGTTGGGAGATTCTAGGGGATTTTCTGGTCCTGCAAGAAGGGTGGCCATGGAGAGGCTGTGGGGAGAAGGTCTGAAGGAAGGCTACGAGCCCAGGGAGGCAGCAGCAAGGAGCATGATGGAGGAGGCCTTGCCTATTAGTTATAGGATCCCTGGACTGGAAGGAGCCAGCTTCCCCAATAGCCACCAGGGAGGGTGGCAGGAGGCCCAATAGGGGAATACAGAGAAGGGAAAACCTAGAGGGAAGGATGTGGAGACCACGGGGCTCAGTCAGCACTGGCAGCCTTTGGTAAAGATATTGGACCTTCTGTTAGCCCAGAAGGGGTGGGACTAATCCAGGACCCAGCTGTAAGGTCAGATCACAGGGATTGTCAGTAGGGGGCACCAGAGATGAAAGAGCTGCTATGACATGCCTGGCCGATAGGGGTGTGGCCTCCAGCAGTAAGGTCACCCTTCTACACCATTAGTGATAGAAACGTAATTTATTGTAACAAAGGTGGAGCTCATCTAATCCCAGGATTCCAGGAGCTGGAGCTTTATGGAAAACACCAAATATTGCAAGCATCATGATGAAATCATGAGAGTTGGCAATGCTGACTTTACTTCCTGTCCTAAACGCCTGAATGTTGTTAAACTGCAGGCAGATTCTACCCCAGAGGTGGCTGCATTTCAGTGAAGGTCCTTTTCCTGTTTTGGGGGTGAGGGGATGGTATGGCGTTAATTAAACCTTATGAAGCATTCTGAGATCCTTGAGTGGAGATGCAAAGTGTCACTGGTGTGTCTACCATATCCTTTCCTAGTGTTACCTAGTATCAGACTGACTGGGTGGGAACTCTCTGCGTATCAAGTGGGAGGAACTGTGCACTAGCCTTTGACTGCAGTGTTGGTGTTTGGTGTTGGCCCCAAATGAAGCAATATCTGGGGTTTAGCCTCCACAAAAGGAGCCGAGTTTTGTAGAATCAGCATTCATGGTGTGTGTGGGGGGGGGAGGCATCTGCTGTATTTTGGGGTCTTCAGAGCTTACTTGGATTCTCTGAATGGTTCTATGCCTCTTACTTAATCTATTATTGCCAGCCGGCTTCAGGGGGAACTCCCTTCTATTCTGGCCTCTCCTGGCTTATATTAATTTATCATTACTCGTCTTAAGCAAGAGGAACTGGGTTTCCTTCCCCTACCCTGCTTCTCAGGGGCTGGGCAGAGACTGATGAAGAGATTTGTTTGTCAGCAGCACTAATCAGGCGGAGGGGCGTTCCCATTGAATGAGCAGAAGGGCTCTTCATTCCACAGCCCTCCCACCCTAGGGTCAGCCACTGATCCAGGTCATTCCACGACCACCAACCTTCCCAGCCAGGCTATATCATAGCATCTCTCTACTGACCTCTCTTCCTATCCCTGTGTGGGCAAAGGGGCTGGATTGCCAGCTCTGGGGAGCGCAAAGCTTGGCTGTCGTGCTGGGCATAGATCTCCCAGATTGCCTCATGCATCACTGCTTCCTGGAGGGCTTCATACCCAACAATTGCCATGGCCAAGCCACCAGCTGGGCACTAGATTGCACCCCTTCTGCTGTGGTGGGCACCTCCTGCAAGCCACGTACTCAGACCAGGACCTGCCACCCACCTGCCTGTCATCCTGGAGGCAACCTCCATCACAGCTCAGAGGGGCAGCCAGCAGGACCGCACAAACACCAAGGCACCCCACCGCGTCTCTGCCTCCTCCTCAGACTGCAGGACAGGAGCCATTTATGCCCCAAACCAGCTAGGACAAGACAGCCCTCACAGCCTCGGGACCCCAGGGTGCCTGCTACTGGCTGGGGCTGAAGACAAGGATGGCCGTGGGGTTAAGCCGTAGCACTGGGATGCGAAGAACCTGATGAAACCCACAGCCTGCCTGTGTGAACTTGGGCAAGCCTCACTCCACCTCTCCAGGCCTCTGTTCCCCTCTCTAATATGGGGTGAGGACTGTCCCCAGGTTTTTTGGGACGGTGAAGTCATTTTGTTTGTGAGGCGCTCAGTTACTTCAGTGATGAGGGGGCTGGCCCCTCTGCGTCTGGCTGGAGTATGACCTAGTGGCTAGTGCAGGGGACTGGGACTCTGGAGGCCTGGGTTCTCATTCTGGTTCAATCAGTGACTGCTGTGTGCCTCAGTTTCCCCCGTTATAGAATGGGGCAATGCTTCTGAGCTGTTTTGTGGAGTACTTTGGAACGATAGCCTGTTTGGTGAGGTCCGACTCCTTGTTGGCTGGTGAGGTAACAGTTTGTCCTTCCCCCTTCTTTGTCAGGGTTGTCTCTGGAGCCTTTCAGGGCAGAGCCTGTCTCACTTTGAATCTGTGCAGCACCTGGTACAATGGGCCCCTGATCACAGCTGATTGCTGATATTATAAGCTACCATCACAGCTGGCACTCAGGGATCCCTTCTTGTCAGCCTTAGCAGAGAGCTCAAGAATTCAATGAGCCAGAGACAGGACCCCCTAACTGAGCCCAAGGGCCTCTCCAGGGCAGGGCTATGGTGGGAAGGTCCCTGGAGCGGGCCTGGCTTGGGGCTAAATAGCCTTCATTCTCCAGGCTGATGATGCGCCCTCCCCACCCCCCTTTTCCCAGGCACCACCACCACATCCAAGCGCCAGCTCATCCTCTTCCCCCTCCCCTGTGGGACTCCCCAGAGTGAGCCGAGTGACTGGGGTGGAGGCTGCCGGGGCCTGCCATGTGTGGCAGTCACTCAAAGTCGCCCTGGGAGCCTGGGCACAGACAGCTTCTGCTGATAGGAAACCTGCCTCCATGAAACTCCAGACTTAATGGGGAGGAGCCTTTCCCCACTGTGGCCCATGCGGTGCGGGGCAGACCGCATGAAGAAGACTCGGAGCCCAGGTTGGGGGCGGGAAAGAGGTGCTCGCCTTGGAACAAATCTAGCGCTGGACATAAGTGAACTGAAATTGCTCATTCTCAGCTAAGCCTTGCAGATGTTTGCCCGTCACTACAGAACAGTGACCCTCCCTCTGGCAGCCCCACACTGGATTAGCCAGGGAGGCTGGGGGCGTAGGCCAGCTCTGAGGGGACAGAGAGGGGCTGAGGTGAGAACTGAGGTGCATTGGCAGAGTTGTATTGAGGAGACTCAGGAGTGAAATAGCAAGGGGGCTGCAGGTTGGGACTGAGGGGCATCGGCAGAACTTGTGGGGCAGCGCTGGGGTAGCCATGGGCTGTAAGTGAGGCTTAGCAAAACTGCAGCGAAGCCCAGAGCAGAAAAGCACACTCCTGCTCGGACGGGAAGTTTGGGTTCAGGGCTGATTTGTGCCTAGGCCTCACTTCCAGTAAAAACTCCTCCAGCGAACCAGAGTGGAGCTGCAGCCCAAGGCAAGCTGGGATCCAGGGTACATCATGTGCAGGCTCCATTGTGCTGTCATCTGGTGCTCCTCCATGTTCTCCATCCCCTGCTTCATCAGGCCTTTGTGCTCCTTCCTCCCCATGCAGCAGAGTGCGTGCCTCCTGCCGAGCAAGGTGTTCCTACCATACAGGTTGAGGTCCTGGAGCCAAGACAATGGTACGTCACCAGGCAACCTTAGCAACCCTGTTCTTGGGCTTTCTTCCTGAGCAGGGAGGCTGAGCCAGGCTCAGTCCCATCTCTGGGCAGGAAGCACGTCCTCCATCAGCAAAGGGGTTGATGTTCTTAGTCCTTAGATCTGACTGATCACCCTAGAAACAACAGATAAGAAGCTCCTGGAATGTGAGGCGGCCATGAAACCCACCCTTTGCCTCTGTCACCCAGGAGGGAGCAAGAGATTCCAAAGAGCCAGAGACAGAAACAGAGAGGGGGGAAGAGAAGAAAGACAGAAGAGATCACATCCGCCACTGGAGAAGAAAGAGTGGAGGAAGAGAAGAGAAGAGAGTCCCTGATCCACATGCCCCGAAGAAGAGATCCTGAGCATCTCTGATCCCCCCCAGGCAGCTTTATCTCTCTGCTTGACTAAGCAGAAGACTCCTGCCTTTCTGCAACAGGGCTGTAACTTTCTTCCACAGCTTGATCATTTGCATTGACTCTGTCAGGCAGGGAGTGCCGGAGCTGGTTGGCGGCGCTGGGAACCCAGTCAAACTGTGAAGGACTTTGGTCTATCTGTGTGATTACAGGCAGCCTCCTGGGAGATATTTACGATCATCATTCAGTTGATAGAACTATAATAGCGCTGAGACGCGGCGGAGCTTTCCGAGGGTTGTCAGAGCTTGTCGCTAATAATAAACGACACCCAGAGGATGGCTTCAAACAGCCGCCGAGTTAAATTAATGATCCTTGATGGAGAACGCTTAGCAGCGCTACATCCCCTTCCTGTGCCAATGCTCCCACTGCAGACCCACCGGCTCTCCCTGCCCTACATACACCCCACACAAAGCCAAACGGAGTGGTCATGAAGCTTTTGATCCCCAACATTCCCCTGGGGCAGAGAGTGGGGCCACAATAAGACGTCTGTGGTTGGGGCCCTGGGGATTGCAATAGTCAGGGGTCCTGGCAGTGGGGAGCCAGGTGCTGAGGCTTCAGACTGAGCTAGGAGCTGGATACTGAGATGGAGAGCCATGTCTGGGTGCTGTGGCCAAAGGTCAGACTGTGGCTGCTGGAGCTGGGCCTGGAGTAGCACAGGGCTGCCCAGATCTGGGTCTCTTGTGTCCCTTGAATGTTCCTCTGTGCCCCATGTGCCTCACAGACTGAAGACCTCTGAACTGTGCTATAGGAGAGTCTATGTGGGTCTCTCCTTCTTGCCTAATGAACTTCTTACCCTTTAGTTGAATACCTGTTGGACATGGGGCTCTGTCTATAGCCTAGTGGCTAGGGCACTCAGAGTGGTGGATGCTCCCTATTTAAATATTTCTCATTAAGCAGAAAGGGGAGTTGATCTATGGGGGTCTCTCACATCTCTGGAGAATCCCTGAACCACCAGGCAAGAGGTAAGGAGGGAAGACCTCTCCAGGAATGACCACCAGTGGGTCTCCGTTCACAGGCCACAAGCAGTGAGTTATGCCTCCCTACAGCCCAGACTTTGGCCTATATCTCCAAGAGAGGGGCAGGGGCAGGCCAGGGAAGATCTCAGATCTCAGTGCAGCACATGGGGAGTGTAGGTATCTAACTCAGGCTTTGTGGAGTCCATTCTTGTGATTTCATAGGCACCTAGAAGTCATGCACAGTAATGCTGGGTATTGCAGCACTTCAGACCCTCTGTGCCTTCAATTTGCTCTGACATCGAGGGTTCAGTCCCTTGCCAGCTGGGTCCCAGGCATGAATGGTGGGTCTGGTGGTAATTCAAAGCACTGCTAGGCAGGACATCCCACATCCATTCCTGTCTTTGCTGGTTCCCATATGGGGCTGGTTGTTCAAGGAAGGTGACTGGTCTGACTCCTTGCTGGGGCAAGAGAAGGATATGCTTCCAGGCTCTTCCCTTGTCCTTGTCTAGAAGGAGGGGCCCTTGGAGCTTATTTGTGGAGAGAGGGGGGGGGATTTTTAGGACTCCAGCAAGGAGGTGAGGTGCCACTCCCTCACCTGGGTAGGAGCAACAGGGTGGAAATTGAATCTGCAAGGCAGGAATGGCCTGAGGTCTGGTGGGTCCATCTGGACAGCCAGGATGTTGCAGAAGTAGCTAATTTGAGTTACAAGAGGACTTTGTAGCTAATTGATCTAAAGGTGATATAACCATGTCAGTCCCAGGATATTAGAGATCCCAGGTGGGAGAAGCAATATCTTTCACTGGATCAACTGCTGTTGGTGAGAGACAAGCTTCCAAGCTACACCAAAGAAGAGCTCTGTATAAGCTCAGAAGCTTCTCTCACTCACCAACAGAAATTGGTTCCAGAAAAGATACTTCCTCACCACCACCATCACCCCCAACTAAAGGGTCACTTAAAATAATATCAGATAATTCACAACCATTCACCTGCCTGGGGAGAAGGTAATCCCCCAGTTCTGTTGGGTTTTGTAGGGGAAGACAGGTGGATGAAAGCCTCTCTTGGGTGCAGGACCCAATCCAGTAGGTGTGACCAGAGGCTGCCTACTGGAGCAGGTCCCATTTAAAATCTGGCCGGAGGAGAAGTGCACCTTGTAACTTTTAATCTAGTGATTAGTGCACTCACCGGGGGCATGGGACCCCATGGTTCAATTCCCCCTCTCTGCTGCAGGGGAGAGAAAGGGCTTGAACAAGGGGTTTCCCACCTTTCAAGAAGGTACACTAGCTGCTGAGCTATGGATATTCTCTGAGGGACTCTATCCCTCTCGCCTGTTGAAGCTGTCCCAGTGTGGATAACTAAACAAAGAGTTATCATTGGCACAGGGGTGTGGACACTGGGTCTCCTGTCACCAAAGGGGGTGCCTTAACTACTAGACTAGAGTCATTTTCATGCACTCCTCTCTGACCCAGTGACTGTATAAGTATTTAATCCATTCATTGGCCAGAGAGAGAACATGAAAATGAGCTTGTGATATGGGAATCTAGACAGGAGACCCAGGCTCCACGGACCCTTTATTTATTTATCAACAGTGGAAGAGCTTCTGAAGGAGAGACCAGGGAACCCCAGCAGTGTAGATGAGGACAAGTGTGGGTAAGTGGCATTTACTCACTTCTTACTTGAGGAATAAAGCATTTCCTGACTCCTCCTCCTCCTCCTGTGATAAGCAAAGGCTGGCTGTCTCTGGTTGCTTCCTAGGTGACAGTGAGTGCCCAAAAATGCATTTTAATGGCACTTCTGGTTTTTGACCCTGATATCGTCCTAGCCTAATCCCAATTCAAAATAAGAGTATCTCTGCAAAGCCTTAGTACCCACATAAGAACACCCAGATTGGGGCAGACCCAGGGTCCATCTAGCTTGGAATCCTGTCTTCCGATGGTGGCCGGTGCTAGGTGCTTCAGAGGGAATGAACAGAACAGGTGACATCATGTGATCCATTCCCAGAGTGCAGCAAACAGGCGAGAGACACTTCCGAGCATCCATACCCCTGCCAGGCCTGTAACACCAAAGAGGCTAGTTTACCCATTTCTTTTTTATTGCTATCCTCAGGAGTAGCCTCATAGCTCAGGCTTTAGCTTGCTCGCATGAGAGACGCCTGTTCAAATCCTTTTGCCTCATCAGGCGTAGGGAGGTCAGACTTGAACTTGGGTCTTCCACAGCCCAGGGAAGTGCCCTAACTACTGGGTGAAAAGTTACCCAGGGGGAGCCACCACCTCTAATTGCCTGTCTCTATCCAAAGCGAGCCTGTGACTTGTCCCAAGCCAGCCTTCGCACCTCTGCCAGCGCTGAAAACTGAACCTCAAGTGCCTGATTCTGTGTGCCACTTGAACACAGAAACCATCCCGCCTCTCACCAACCTTTGCTTTCATGCCCCACTGTGAAAGGTACATGAGACAACAACCAGCAGGAGGAATGTCGGTGAGTTAATAGCAGGGGCAGGGTCTCCCTTTATTAAAAGGAAAAAAAAAAGCTTGTGTTGGTGGGTTTTTGTTTTCCTATTTTCGTTGTCCTTAAATAATAATGAAATCACCATTTCCAGCAGAGACCACTTGTTTTAAATTTCCTGGCTAACGTGATGTAACAGCTGTGTGTGATACAACCCCATGTGGAATGCATCGTTCAGGAAACCAAACCCAAAAATGGCTTTCTGTCCAAATACTCTGCATGTCTCCCTCTTCCCAGCAGCCCCCCTCCCACAAAAACATGGTCTGGGGCTTATTCATCCTCTCTGTTGCCAGTGGTGCACAGATTTCTGGCTTGTGCATGCTCACTGGTCTGTTCAATGGAGATCACAGCCCGCCCCCAATACACCCAGCTATATGAACGCATGCACTTCTTCCCTTTGGTTGGACATATACAGGGGTGGGGTCAGGGAGTGTGGCCACAGCCCCCTATAATCTCCTCACATCACAATCACAGCTCTGCCAAACAGCTCTAACTCCTCCACCATTCTCTAGAACCATTTCTGTCACTGGGGGTGCCTCTACACTTGTAAATTAAGTCGACTTAAGCTTGCTTAAGTCGACTTAATTTACTCTGCGTCTACACTACAGTTTCCTTAAGTCGACTTAAGGAAAATAAAATTGAAAAAATAATGAAAATTAAGTCAACTTTATTAAACCTACTTTTAGTTCGACTTAAGGCTTAAGTCGACTTTAGCCAGTGTAGACCTTGAGTAGCCCTAAGTCGACTTAACTCTTCATGTTCTGGTTTTCCCAAAGTGGGATTTTGCGGAACTCTCTGTTCTGTAAGGGCACGAGATACCCTCTTAACTCGACCTTAAGTCTGTATTGGCCAAGCCTCCTGTTTGTGAATTATTACAGTGTGGAGGAGGGAGGAGTGGTGTCACTGTGCAATACTGTCCCTACTTCGCTGATATCGAACACTGAGGTTTGTTCTGTTTCATTGTACATCACAGATGCCTCAGTGAAACAATCCATCAGTTCTAGTGATTTGTCTCCAAAGAAAGCCCCAAGCCGTGAGCCTTTTCCCAAAACTGGAGGGCATCCTGCACACATGGCTTGGGATTCTCAAGGCCTCTCAGAAATGTAGGCCTGCCAATCCCAATGAAATTCAGTGGGATTTGAGAGCACCTGCATTTTTGAGGATCTTTATCAAATTCCAACCTGGGGGCTTAGCTTCGCTATGGAGCCCACAGTGTTAACTGTGTCCCCGGTTGGGCCTGTCTATCACTTCATCAGTGTTTCGAGAGTGGCTAAATTCAAGTACTGAGGCATTTTTCTGAGAAGGAAAAGAAAAGCGCTGAGGGTCAAGGTGGGCTTTTCAAAATGAATTTTTCCTCATTTCTCATATCTTCTCCCCTGCCCCCATATTCCCAAGCTTTCTCTCTGCAAAGCAGCTGCTCTGGCTGATACCAAGTTCACAGGGACATCATGCATGCTTCTTAGCAAAAGAGGTGCAGACAGCACCAAGCATGACCATCACATATCCCCTAGCCATGTGCCTCACCCTTTCCCTGTAGGGGTAAGAGAAAAGCTTCCTCTCTAGTATATCCAATGCCCCATCTCCCTGCACAATGCTGGCATGTGGGGGAGTGGGGAGGGAATCAATGCCATTGGGTTTCCTGGTATCCCCCGCCCCTTCCTATATGGCACGGCTCCTTTGGAGAATTCTGTGCCCTTAACTTTCTCTTCTCCCATGTGCTTGAGACAGCAGGGAAGAAATCAAACCCTCTGGGCCTGGCGCCTTTTCCCCCATCTCCCAGCTCTGAGTCAACCTGCCCTTGAAAGCTGGGGTGACCCCAAACAGAAGAAGAAGAGAAAAGAAAAGAGGAGGCACTGGGGCAAGAGAAAACAGAAGGTTGTGCTAGGAAATACGAAGTCAGCACTGAGGCATTTCGGCAGCCTGGACTTGGAATGTTTGACTCACAGCTGCTGCTAAATGCAAATATGAGCTCTCCAACTTACTCCTTAAAGCGTCGGGAGGAGAGAGAGAGGAACCCTAGCTAATCCACACTCAAAAAGCTTTCTTTATGCGGATCATCCACCCACCCACAATCCCTAGGCCCCCCTCCACCCCCAAACTGCCTGCAATAGCTCACAGACAGCCGCCACCCACTAAGGGAAGCCCATATGCCACCTCATCTCTAGTTCCCGCTCCCCACCTCCACCATCCCCCTGCAACGTGCCAGTTATTTCCTCTCAGTCTGACTGGGCAAATAACTCCAACTCCTAAGTAGCTTTGAGCACCCAATGATGCAGGGATGAGAACACAAGCAGGGGGTGGTTCTGCTTGTGAGGCCGCTCCACGATAACTTACATACTGGGTCATGCAGAGGCACATGCATGGTATAGGAGGACGCAAGCCAAGGAGCTGCTTCGCCGTTGCCCTGCATCTCATGTACACCAGGGCAAAGGAAGTGAAAATAATTGCGCTGCTGATACGACAGAAGCTATCATAGCTGGCACACAGTGCAGGGACTCAGCAAGCTGGGTCAGTCCCCAGCTCAGATACAAACTCCCTGTGCAGACTTGGTCCAGTCACTTGGACCCAGATCCACAAAGGATCAATGGAAATTAGGACTCTAAATACTTGTGAAGTTCTGAACCTTAATGCCTCCCAGCTTCCTTTCCCCTCTCTCAGGAACACTCATTTTCCATTTCTCCACCTTCTGTCTATTCATATTTTAACCTTCTAGAAGCAGAGAAGTATTTATA
Organism: Pelusios castaneus; assembly: GCA_007922175.1. NCBI lineage: Eukaryota > Metazoa > Chordata > Testudines > Pelomedusidae > Pelusios > Pelusios castaneus. Next base: position 1,634,642 of record ML685913.1, on the reverse strand, counting down.
CAGCATCTGCCATTAAACTTTGCTATATCTCTAATTATTTCTTCCAGAAAATAATATTCTTTTCCCACCTCTTTGGCAATACAGTGAAACATAGTCACACAAGGGGGAGAATGGGATCCAGAAAGTCTATTTTATAAAATATTTTTATTATATTTTACATAAAATTAGTCCAGCCACCATCGAAATATCAACACGTCTACAGTTACCATGCAGTGGTAGCTATAGTACCTCAATTATTTTATGTATGGGACAATATCTTGGACAACACGGAGTGGTTGCTCAAAATAAATGACAGCTTTTCACCTATATATTAGAAGTATTACTATACTTCACAATGAGCCAAGGTAGGTGAGCAGATATCTTTTATTGGGCCAACCTCTGTTGGTGACAGAAGCTTTCAAGCTATGCAGAGCTCTTCTTCAGGTCTGCTTGTCAACTTTAGACTAAATAACCCCCTAGGAAGACAATATGAAGCTGTAGTTTCTGTAACCCTTATTGTTGTACTTTGGTTTAATAAATCACTGCTATGTAGTGCATGAATGAGTTGAAAAATGCCAGTTGCTTTTTGCAGGAAAATTTGCAGAAAATAATACTTTCCCCATGACTCTTTCTACAAAACAGAAATGTTTTTGGCTTTGTTTTTTTAACATTTTCATCTGCAAATTTCACAGTTTTCCTTTCCTTCTAAGTGCCATTTCTGTCGGGGGGGGGGGGGGGGGGGGCCAAGCAAGGGCACACACTTTGGTGGATGTTTTTCAGTCCACATTAGCAAGGAGAGTCCCTAGAGCTTCCCTCTCTCCTAGTGCTACTGCGAAGAGTTAAGCGATGACTACAGCATCGTTTAGATGTGAGCCATGACCATTCATAGCTTTTACAGCCAGAAGGAACCATTCCAATCATCTGTCTGATGGCCAGCACAGCCTAGTGGGAGAATGTAATTGCTGCATTGACTTCATAGCTTCAGATTGAGCTGTAGCATATCATTTAGAAAGACACAGATTTCAAGTGATGGAGAATCTATTCTGTCCCTAGACCAGTTGTTCCGATAGTTAATTGTCCTAAAATTTGCACCCTATTCCCAGTCTAAACTTGCATAGGTTCAGCTTCTAGCCATTAGAGCTTGTTTGGCCTTTCCTGCTAGATTAAAGAGCCCTCTCTTTTCCATGTAAGTACGCATAGAGACTGCGATCAAATCACCTTTCAACTGTCTCTTGGATAAACTAAAGAACTGAACTTCTTTAGGCTCCCACAGTAGGGCAGGTCTTCCAGGCTTGAATCACGCTTGTAGCCCTTTTCCAGTCCTTCTCTAATTTGCCAGCATCCTGGTGGCATTATTTTGTCACTGCTCTGCTCTCCTTCTAGTTTAAAACTTTCTTTGTGCAGATGAGTTGCCGGCCCTGGTGCCTGAAGTTCTGTGACTCTCTAGCGGGGAGCCCAAGGGAATAAGGTGTACAATTACACCCTGCCCTTTGCCATTATGCGTCAATCCAGACGTGGAAGGTCCCGCCTCCTTGGTCCTGTGGTTGGATACCAATGGGCACCTTAGGCATGTGGGGTTAAAGGAAGGGATCCATTTCACAGTCATCAGAGGATGATTTTTATTCTCTCACTGATCTTGGTTAGCAACCCACCTCACAAGTTTTCTCTCCTGTCCTCAGTCCCTGGACAATGCGTCTGCTGCTTGTCTCTGCTCCAAAGACAGCACAATAGCAAATGGAGCAAGGGGGGCTGCCTTCCCTCGCACTGCAGTAGGTAGCCAGGACTGCCTTGAATGGTGTCCATTTCCCCTCTGCCTCGCTCTGCACACCCGTATTATGGCAGAGAGGCCGGGAGGTTTCATTAATGAGCATTTTGCAGCATGCTTTGAGCTCCTTGGATGGAAGGCAATAAAAACGGATGGGCCCATCCCCTTGTGCACGGACTTACTTCTGTGCAGAGCCCCTGCCCTGACTTGTCCTCCACCAGAACAGAGAGCCCTGCACATGCAGTTTTACCATTATCCCTGCACCTAAAAGTGGAGCACAATGGAAAAGGGATGGGCTCATTTCCTGTACATAAAATAATCAGGGCTGCTTTGGTGACTGCTTGTTAAAAGGGTAGCTGGGTTACTGTGAATCTATTGCCTGTTCACCTGGTTTCTGTACTGAATAGACTTTTCCTTGGCTAAGCTTGTGAGGACATCCTGTGCCCTCCACCTGCCACTCAGCGTCTTATTTTCCTGCCACGTTCACCCTCGCTCTTCCTGACTCTCTAATCCTAGCTCCACCATCAAGGGGCGTTTTCTGGCGACGTCACAAGCCACAAGAGCAGAGCTATGAGTCACCAGGGAATAAAAGCTAGGGAACGTGCAAGCACCCACTTGGCAGGGGAGTTTACAGCCTGGCTTAGAAACGATTTAGACAGGAAGATTTTTAAAATAGCTAGAGGAAAAGGGAAAGTTGCAGGGGTGACAGGGTGGGTTAGTGTTTTTGATAAGGTCATTTTAATTGCCATTCCCAAACCTTCTGCCGCTGCTGGACATGTCAGTGTTCTCAGAGAAAAACAAAGGAGGCCAGTTTTAGAGCTGGCTGGGTATTTTTCAATGAAATGTTTTGTCTTGGAAAAAGCCACTTTGTCGAAACTGAGACTTTTCTGCGGCAAAAGGTTGGTTTTGAGGGCTCACTCGTTTTGCAAAAATTGTGGCGAAAACCTTCAGATTTGTCTAAATGTTCCATTTTCAACCATTCTGAAATAGAAAATGCCAGTTTTCTTCATTCCGAATGATTTCAAAACATTTAAAGAATTGAAAAGATCTAAATCAAAACAAAAAATTTCAGAATCATTGATATGAAACGTTTCGGCTGACCTGAATGTTCTTTTCAGCTTTTCGAGTCATGAAAAAATTCAAGATTTTGACTTTTCATCCTGATTTGGGACAGGAAAACATTTTGAAATCTAATTTTCCCAGGACAGGAAATCCTTTTCCTGTCCAGCTCTCCAATTTCCTTTGCCTTAAGACTTCTTTCCTCTGCTCATCCCAGACATAGACCTGCCAAGTTCTCCAGAGCTCTTCAGAAGAAGCCCAAGTCCCATTTCTCAGGACATCTTAATATTAGACTTCTAGAGAATGCTCCTGGGAACCCTTTATTAGAAATTTCACTGGGCTGAAGGGAAAGTTTGGGGGTGCTTTCCCTTCTTCCAATGTAGCTGCCCCTTCTCTGTGCCTGGCTAAACCATCCCCATTGGAGACAACACATCCCTGGGGCGCATCCATTTTTTTTAAAGAGCAAATGTTGTGTTTTCAAAATGGGCCAGATGGCCCAAATGGCAGGCGTGGCTGGAACCATCACTGAAGCCCAGGGTATTTATTTAGATTTTGGTTTGGTTTCATACAAACTCCTGCATCCTCCTCCCTAGCTACAGCTGTAAAACATGCATTGAAACATGCATGTGCAGCTGTCAAACATGCATTGAAAGAACAGCAAAGACATGGAGTAAAATCAGACCCAGCTGGCAGCCCAGATTCCCTCCTGCCCAAGCACTGACCAGTTGATCTTTAGTGACCCAACCAGTCTTCCATACACCATGAGGCAACAATCCCACGTACAAACACAGAAGAAAGAGAGGGGCCTGGCCCTGAAGAGCGTCCAATGATTGAGGCCATCTAGGAGGATGTGAAGCTTCAGGGGAGTAGGCAAACAGTCCGTGGGAGTGAGTGTTTTCTCTTTGAATGAAACTTTGGTTTGTGAATAATTGTGACGGTAGGGAGCAATGCTGAGCCAGTCAGAGGACAGACTAATAATAACACCACTTTGAATTTACATGTCATTTTCCATCTGTAGCTTTCTGAAAGCGTTACAAAGGCAAGTAAGCACCATTATTTATCCGTATGCAGATGGGAAACCGAGACACAGAGCAAGGCAGTGATCCTACATACAGATAAGACACCAGGCGGCCCTAGACACTAACCATTAGACCACAATCCACACTGCTTCCCACTTACGAGTAGCTCCATCTCTGATTCGGCAGGCAAGATCATTGCTACTAGTATTGCATTAAACCTAGGGCCTCCACTGAGATCAGGCCACATCGTGCTAGGAGCTGTACGTCCACGTTGCAGGAGGCAGACAAAGAAAAGATTATCTCCGTTTGAGGGGTGGGAAACTGAGCTAGAGAGGGACTAAGGCCTGGATCCACAAGGGGACTTTGATGTGGCAGTATTGAGCCTTGCAGCGCTGGACGAGGCTCCAGAAAATCACTGTGATCCACAAAGCCTGAGTCTGGCTGCTAGGTTTCTGTACAGTGCCTGGGGGGAGAGAGGTGCCCAACAATATAGCCAGCATCCTAGGCAGGGAGCCTCATAGGCTAGCAATGGGAGATGCTGATTGGGGGGGCCGTATCTATAAGCCCTACCTTTCTCATGGAGATTGGCACTTCTCCACGAACAGGCTCCCCTCTACTTCAGTCAGGCCACGTAGGCACCACACAAAATGGCTGGAGAACATGGTTTCAGCCCAGTGATTAGAGCATTTACTTGGGAGACCTAGGCTCAATTCCCCCCTCAGCCTGACAGGGAGAAAGGATGTGAACAGCACTCTGCCCTGTCCACTGAATGCTCTGACCCCCAAAGAGGGCTAGGCAGATGAGGGGCACCCACCCATTCTCCTCTTTAAGCTCTTCCTCTTTGGATAAACAATACAGCAGTGGACTGGATCCCAGGTCTCCCACATGGATGCCCGAACCACGAGACTAGAAAATCGTTCCCACTCTGGGGCCCAGTGACACATGAAGCAGATCCCCAGAGTGGCCCAGCTTTGGCAGGAGAGGCCAAGGCAGCCCCCTGGTTTAAATCCTTTCCTTGCTCAGGCAGAGCAGGGAGTTAAAGCTGGTTCTCCCATCTCCCGAGGGAGTTAAAAGGTGGGCTCTATCTCCTCCAGCCAGGTTTGAAAGGCAGCCTAGATCAGTATGCACGGAGGTGACTGCGTGTCTTCCCCTGGTTCATGCATCATTCTGGGGCTTGGGCAGGAAATAGATGTTCTGGTGCCTAGAGGGAGGCAGCTGCGCATATGCCCAGATGCAGAAACGTAGGTGCCGAGTGAATATCCGTCCTGAAAATCTAAGCGCCAGCTGAAATTAGGCACCAACAGTTAGGCAGCTGTCCTGAGAGAGTTTTGTGGAGTGCCATGGTACTTCAGATGGGGACTTGGCACCTAAATGTGAGGTGTAGGCCTCGAAGAACCTCTGTGGATCTGGGCCTAAGTGACTTGCCCAACACATCTGTGGGAGAGCCACAAATTGAATCCATGTGTTGTGGCCCCGTGAAGTGCTATAACCACGCCCCAACCCTCCTCCCTCTTTTGTGTCTGCAGACAAACTCCAAGCACATGGAATTCACATAGTGGGAAGCAGCTAGGACAAGAGGAGTTTTGCAGCCATTAAGGGGAATGCAGAAGCTACGGAGAATCATTTTGAGTGAATCATTTTCTACCAGCAGCATTGAGTTGATTGATACTGTATTGCTTTTAGTTTCTTCTTTGCAGAAGTGCAAACATGGAATTGCGTTTGGGTTTCCAACCTTTTTTCATTTACAGACCCCTAAAATTTTTCAAATGGCGTTATGGACCTCTTTGGAAACCTTAGACATAGTGTGCAGCTCTCCAAGGGTCCATGGACCACAGGCTGAAAGCCATTGTGTAAGTGAAAGCAACTGAATCTCTATCCTGGCTCTAATGGGATTTGATTCTTGCAGTGATATTATCTAGCCGTTGTGACACCCCCAACTTTCTCATCTTAGAAACATGATTCCTATCTGCATCTCCCCCCATCCTACTTGCCTCAGCTACAGCTAACTGGTTTCTGTTTCAAGGGCACCCATGAGTCAAACAGCAGGATGGAGGTGTATTGGCAGAGCTAGGAAAGAGCTCTGGAATTGCAGGTGGGTTGAGAGGTGGGCTGCATATCAAGACTGAGATGCATCAGCAGAGCTATATAGGGAAGTAAGAGCTGGGTTGGGCAAGCTAGACCCTCTCAGGCTTTAAGTCTTTCTCACTGTCCTGAGTGTTACTGTCAATTATCCATCACCATCAGGTGTCTGCTGCATTCCATACTAGAAGACCTGGGGTGAAATGAAGCCTACTGCCGAACAAGGAGAATATGACCTAGTGGGCAGAGCACTAGCTTCAGACACAACAGATCTGGGTTCTGCTCCTGACTCACTGTGTGATCTTGACACATCTGTTTCCCTTTCTATATTCTGTCTATTCCAACTCTGTGCTCCTTAGGGGAGGTGCTTTGCCCATGGGGCCCTGGTCTTAGGTCAGGCCTTTCGGCACTTCTGTGAAATTGGGTCCCACTGATGGCAGGAGGAGATACTCCAGTGCTGCATTGTGGTCCCTGCCGCAGCTTGCTGTTTTAAATGGACATTTACAAACAAACCTGCTCCAAAGCACACTCTGTTTTTAAGTGTCCAGTGAAAACCTTCTGGGTATCCAGAAGTGCTGATCTTCTCACTGTGTCCAGGGCATTGAACTGAGGTTGGGGGCGCTCAGAAAAATTGGGCCCGCGGGGGCTCAAGTTGGGCACCCAAAACCAGAGGCTACTTCTCAAAATGCTGGCCCCAACACATTGGGGAAAGCAGAATGTGGCAGGGGACACACTGATGGTAGAAGGCTTGCAGTGAACAAATATTAAAGGGGGAAAAAACTCAAAGCCAAAGGAATAACTTCTCTGTTCGTAATGACGGGGACTGTGGCTACACTTGTGCATGTACACAGTAGGGTTGGGTTGTGGTGCGAATCCCTGTTTGGTTGTCTGCATTTCTCCCTGCTAAAGGGCCTGGAGCCCCAGCATTTGCACTGGGTGTTGTGTTTGCATTGAAATTGTGAGTGCTTTTGTCTTTGCAGGGTCATTGTGTACCAGTGTGCTGTGTGTATACAGGATATTTCTATGCGGGCATGTCCTTATATATGTTTGTGGGGCAGCAAGTGTGCCTGTGTTTTTGTATAAAAACAACAGAGTCCTGTGGCACTTTTAAAGACTAAAAGATTTATTTATCGCATGAGCTTTCGTGGGAGAAAATCCCACTTCGTCAGACGCTTTGAAGATGGGAAATTTACAGAATGGGAGGAAATAAATGCAAGGGAGTATATGACATATGATCAGGTCAGGCTGTAAAAGCAAATCAAAATAGGTCTGGCACTAGTTTGGATGCATCTGTGCATTGGGAACAGGCTGGGTGAGTTTCTATCTCTGAGTACGTTTTGTTGCATTTTGGTATGTGTGAGATGCACACTTCTGTGGTGGTGTGTTAGCATTTGTGGAATGCATGTCTGTATGTGGATTGTTGTGGTTGTGCATTTGCATCTGAACCTTTGTGTGCATGTGCACATACACACACTTGCATGTTAGTGTGCATGTATGTTAACATGTGCATTCCCAACTGTATGTGCACATTTGTTTACCTCTGTTGATGTTTCTGTGTGTGCTAGTGAGATGCATGCATTTATCTGTGTGCATGTTTTGTGATTGTGTGCCTGCACGCCTGTTTCTACAGCACCGTATGCCTAGCAGGTCTTTACGGCCCAGATCCCCAAAGGCATCTTGGCACCTAACTCCTCTTAACTACAATCTAAAGCTATGTCTACACTAGAAAAGTTAAGTCAACTTAATATGGTTGACTTAGGCGCTAATTCCCGTCCACACCGGCTTAAGTCAACCTAATAAGGTCGACTTAAGCGTTAAATCGACCTAAAACAAGGTGTTATTAAGTCGACTTAACTTTTCCTTAAGTCGATCTAAGGAAAGTCGACCTAACTTGTAAGTGTAGACGCGCCCTAAGTGCTTACATACCTTTGGGGATCTGGGCCTTTGTGTGTGAATTTGTCTCTGAGCACCTGGCACCTGGGTCTTTTCCTGCATCGTCCTGTCCCGCCACGGCTAATGCACAGTGGTGATCAGAACTCACTGGAGCTTGACAAGGACCCCTCTGCACTTGGGAACTAGTGGATGCACAAAGACCCACTCCTGGACCTTCTGCACGCTCTCTCGCTCTGGATCCCATTTCATACTGATCCCTGCTGCGAGAATAATTAGGACGTGTAGAGATGGACCTGCCAGTAAACCTGCAGCAGAGGTGACCTCTCTTAGTGCATTAAGTGCCCACATTTACCATTGGCAGTTTCATTGATGACTTCCAGAATAACAGAGCTCTGCTGAAAGGTCACAGATGCTGTTGGAGGCCTTCCAGCCTGGGCCCACTCTCCTGCCTTCCATGGGAGAACCGTGCAAGAATTACATGTCAGGGCATAAGTGAAACCATATGACCACAATGGGTGCTATGGAAAGAGGGGGGATGGACTGCTTTCTCCCAGGTCCATCATGCGCCATTCACTCCCTAGTAATGAAAGCTTGTGTCCATGGGGAAACTGTGCGCTCAGCTACACTCATGTAAATCTGGAGTCATTCCACTGGCTTAATCAACATGCTGTATTGCTTATATTGTGGTAGCACCTAGGAACCCGTGTCATGGCACCGGGACCCTGTTGTGCTTGGTCAGATGCAATGCATGGGGGCAGGAATGCAGGGTCATGAGCCACCCCCACCCCCCGATTTGCTGCTTGGCTTGAAGCCAGCTGCCCTCACTCTGCCCCTCCCCCCCACAGACTATTGGTAGGCACGGGTTGATTCTGTGCTAGGTGCTGCACAAACACAGAACAAAAGGATGGTCCCTGCCCCAAAGAGCTTACAGATTTAACTCAGAGGGGTGTTGGTGTAACTCAGAGCTAATGCAGCCTGAACTCAATGTAAAAAGCCACCACATTTGCTCCCATGTATGTGAGGCAGCCTGCTCACTCGCCTCAGGTTTTTGCAGCAATCTAACAGGACTTGTCATATTGCATCGGGGCCATTTGGTACAGCGCCCTGAGACTGGGCAGCAGTAGAAACATCAGCAGACAGTACGAGACATGCTTCAATGAACAACTATGAAATAACCTGGCCATCTGGGAAATGGCTTCACACAGCCCAGCAGCTAGCGATTGGCTTAAGCCCTGAAGCAACTTGTGTTGCCCATTTTCACTACTGTACCATAAGTCTTGCAATTTTAGGTATTTTATGTACATCCCTGCTCCCGGAGTCATGGATAGAATGACATGAGAAGCTCAGCTTTCTTTTTTAAAAAAGAACATTTCTAGACCTCATGATGACAGAGAAAAACTCTACAGGCTAAAAATCCAGATTAAAAAGATCCCAGTGTGAATGGTTTGTAAAGTCTTATTTTTAGACCAAACTCATGACTTTTAAAAGCTTGAGTGTGTCATCCTAGCTAGTATCACCATCCTTTCATTATCCATATACATTTCTAGCCTTTCTTTGACTCTTTCTAAACTTTCAGCTTCAGTTATATGTTGTGGCAGAGAGTTCCACATGCTAACTATGGGCAGCAATGGGGAAAAAAGCATTTCCTTGAATTGGTTTTTTAGTGTGCTGCTTTTCAAATTCACTGGATGACAGCCTTGCTCTCTCTTCAGTGAGAAAGAGCAATCAGGGATCCCCAATTTGCCTTCTCTGTACACTCACTATTCCGTATACATCCATCATGACCTCTCATTATTTTTATAGGTATTGAGGAGCTTCCATTACAGACCAGGCACCTATTGTGCTAGGTGCTGTACAATTACAGAGCAAATCTCCAAACTGAACTGTCCCAGAGCAGGATTCTGGCCTGGACTATACCGTTTCTGCTACTAAAGAGCATACAAGGACCATAAAGGGAATGGAGCAGACCCCCTGAGAAAATCCCCCCAGTGCAGAGGCAGTGTTGAGTTGGCGCACACTGCCCAGAGCAGCCTTGCTTCACAGCTCTTGCATACTGGCATGGCAGGGTCACGGCTGGCACATGGTGAGGAGGGGGAGCGGCCTGTCCACTCTGCATTCTTAAACCTGGCTGCAGTTCAGCCCGTAGTCTGTCAGGTAAGGCTCACGGGGGACTGTTCTAATTTATGGCTGAAGCCAAGATGCCCAGTATCTGGGAGGTGAACAATAGTTTAAAGCTTCCCTCACTGGCAACTCCAGGGCCATAGTAGCTTATGCCTTGTGCCTCCAAAGAAGCACAAAATCTGGCTCCTGCCTTAGTGGAATCTTCCTAGGCCACACCTGTCTGGGATTTAAGGAAACACTGGCCCACAGGAACTGAAATGGGCTTGAGAGCCACACCTTGTGGCCTCGATTTACCACCATCCTCATGAGCACCAGCACAGTTAGTTGAGAGAAAGTCCCGATTTCAGCTTCTGCAACCAAATTTCCTCCCTACATGGGCTTTGACATTGGAATGATTTGAAATTAAACAGAAAAGGCAGGAGTATGAGTAGGGATTCTGCTTTCTGTTTCAGGGAGAGGTGAAAGTAAGAAAGAAAACACTGTGGCTTTGCTTTCCCTTTTCTGCACAGAAAAAGTTTCAATCAGTTTTGAAACCGATGCAAACCCTATGTGTGGACACCCTTCTTTCAGCTTCAGGACGGCTTATTTCACGTTACCTTAAACTGATTCCAAGACCCAGTTTATTGAAACTAAACCAAAAGGAGCCAATCTGGAAGAGAAATAGGTGCATCCACATAGGGGTTGCCACTTATTTAATTAAAGCAGCCTCAAGTCACACCTTAGGTTAAAGAAGTGCAACTTTCTCAAGGGGAAAAGAAGCCCTAAGGCAAACTATTTTTAACATAGGTGTAAGGCTAGCCAGTTAACAAGGAAGTTAAGTAGTCCAGCTCACAGTATAGCGCAGAGCTCGAAAAACATCTTCTGCCTCTACCGCCAACAGAGCAGAGAGAGTCATTTTAAAACCTGAGGAAAGAGATAGGTGTCACACAGTTGGATGTGAGGGGAACTCCTCTCTGGTGTACTGTTTTAACTCCTACCCACTATTTCTTTCTAGCTAGCATGTGGTTTTGCACAGCACCCATTGCCATCGTATCTACACGCCGAGGTTTAATTACGATCATTCTGAAATTTTGGCAAAAAAAGAAAACGCATATATGTTTGCAACCTTTGGCTCTTCCAGTCCATCGCTTCCCAAAGATGCTCTCCTAAAGAGAGAAAGGCAGGAGAGGGAGGGAAGAGTTATGATAGCACAGTACTCCTAAGGAATGTATTATTTATAGTGCAGTAACAACTAAAGATGTTAATTGAGATCAGGGACCCATTGTGCAAGGAGCTGCTCATGCACAGAATGAGACAATCGCAGCTCTAAACAGGCAACGGTGGAAGACAGGATTTTACAGAGGAGGAACAGAGGGATTAACACAACCTGTGTAAGATCCCCCACAAAAATTTTAGCACAGCGAGGAACTGCATAACTCTCTTGAGTCTCACTCCAGTGCTTTAACCACCACCTGTAGGATTTCACAGTATTATTACATGCCTTTCTAGATCACCTTCCACAGCAGAACGTAGGTCCACACCTCCCTCTCACCATGGGCCCCTCCCATCCTTCTTATGGCATGATGTGATCAGAGGGGCTCTGAATGTGTCTCTGTGCCCAGCAGGTAGTAAAAGCGATATTCCACCATGACAGAGGAGGGTAACACAAGAAGAGTCTTGTTACAGGGATAACTTTAAAGTCAAAGGATATGGATGGTTCTAAGTCTGCTCTGAAATGATCCAATTTGGGGTCCCACTTTAGGGCTCCCACCACCCTGCCCAGAGCTAGCAGGTTGCCTGTACCCCAGCTCCAGAGGGGTAGCTGTGTTAGTCTACTTCAGCAAAACAAACAAGGAGTCCTGTCAAATTCCAAAGGGGTAGCCGTGTTAGTCTATAGTAGAAAGACAACAGAGTCCTGTGGCACTTTTAAAGACTAACAGATTTATTTATTGCATGAGCTTTCGTGGGAGAATATCCCACTTCGTCAGCTGTGGCACTTTTAAGGATTAACAAATTTGAACTGCTCCACTCAGCATTAAAGAGACAGGGCTGTATTAATCCCTGTTGTAACCCTGCTGGGGTCAATGGTGTTACCCCTGAGACACATTTGGCTTCACTCAGGCAAAACTTCCATAGATGTGCCCCACTGTTTCCCTTTTGATTGGCTCAGGTAGCTATCAGGAGTCTGTGTGATACTGGAGTGGGATGGGACAGCTTCCCCCACTCCTGACCCATCTGGTGGGAATCCTGGGGCGTTTGAACTGTTGCACGGTGCTAGTGAAAAGTGCAAGAAAGGACCCCTTTGCTGATCCTTTTCCCCATCCCCCCAGAGCCTGCTCCCCCTGCAGGTAAACAAGGCTTGGGAAAGGGATGCAGCAGCTTTCACCAAATGTTCCCGGCCGCGCCCCTCCCCCTCGCTATTTTCCCTGGAGTGATCCCACACTTTTTCTTTCTTTCTTTCTCTCTCTCCACCCTGGATCTATGAATCAGCCCCACTCAGCCAGACAGATTGATTTTCTGGTTGCCACCCGAGGCCTCCTGAGGAAAGGGCCGTTGAGGCGGGATAGGAAAAGTGGGGAGGGAAGGAAGAGAGGCTGAGGAGAAAAATAGTGCAGCGGCTCCAGGTAAACCCTGGGGAGAACCGGGATCAAATGGCCTAAGACTTCAAAGGAGAAGCAAAGTGAACCGGGCTGCGGTGCCCCTCTGCTGCCCTGCACATTGGTGCAGACAGGACTGGTCTCTGGAGAACTTGGCTGAACCAATTCAAGTCCCTGGCCATGCCTCACCATCTGAACGATTGCGGATACCATCAGGGCACACAGCTTCCTTACTCCTCTGCCTGGCCTGTTTACATGGCTGATTTCCTCTGGCTAGAGCCATCTGCAAGCTAACCCCTAGCCCAAGCAAGCAAAGCTGCTATTTGAACCTGTACACTTCACCCTTCCCATCAGGGATGGATAGGGGTGTCATCTGCACCAGTTCAAATCATAGCTTATGGCAGTTCACCCGGGGGGACACTGGAGGTTTGCACTGGGGCAGGTCAGTGGCCACGTCCTAAAATTTGTCCCTAATCCACACAGATCCCAACCATGGTAGTTAAAACCCAACTCCATCACAGCCCCCCTCTTCCCCCTTTGGAAAAATAAGCACTAATCCATAGTCAAAGGAGAATTTTTCAGCACGTCTTATTTAAATGGAAGCAGTTTCCTTCCCCTTTAAAGTAAATAGTATCTTTAAGTTTTAGAAAAACAACAGAGTCCTGTGGCACTTTTAAAGACTAACAGATTTATTTGTCACATGAGCTTTTGCGGGAGAAAACCCCACTTCGTCAGACAGTGGCTAAACAGGAGAAAAGGCTGGCTGCAATGTGGGGATCAAACAAAGTGGAAAATTAAAACATCGGTCAAAAGAGAACTAAAACAGAACATGGTACCTGCAGGATAATGGGGAAAACAGACCTGGCTGGACAGCCATCAACTTTACAAGTCTTCATGCCGGATGGTTACCCAGGATCGAGGGGTTGTCTATTCCAGTTTTGAATTTTCCTCTCCCAGAGTCCATTCCAGGGCACCGGAATCCAGCTCCAGTTCTTCTCCTACATCTGACACTGGTGTAGACTTTGTTAGATTAGATAAACCCACTTCCCCCACCCACAACAGCCATATGTAAGTTTCAGACTCAGTTTTTGTGCCCACCTACATTATTGCTATTCAACTTTGGTGCACCACGTTATAGACAAGCATGCGCTTCACTGAGCCCTTGTCCCAGCAGCTTACTGTTTTGATTAGATACTTGATCTGACACCAGGCAACAAAGGAGGGGGTTCTGGCTATACCCAGCAAGCCAACGTTATCTTTGTCCTTCTAATACTCTGTGGTACCTCAAAAAGCACCACCACCCTCCAATCCTACCTGCAAAGTTTTCAGCCTTCATGGAAAAATCCACAGTTTTGCTAAGCTGCATTGCCTGCAATAACTGGAAAAGACTGCTGCTGTTGGGAAAAGCAGAAATGCTCACCAATACTTAGGCATAGGTAAGTATTTTCAAAGGGGGAGCCGTGTTAGTCTAGTTCAGAAAAACAAACAAGGAGTCTTGTGGCACTTTTAAAGACTAACGAATGTATTTATTGCATGACTGTCACCTCTCTCACCCTTCCTTTCTGTTGTTCCACTTGGTTTGAATCAATACAACCTGTTTGATTTGGTAAATATTTTGATACTTATGAAAATGCTAAAATCATTCACAGAATGACACAAAATTGCAACAGGAGAGCAAATGCTAAGAGAAATACAGGTAACATCCAGAAGTGGCTGACCCTCACACACTTGCATCTATTTAATTGAAAGTGAGAAATCAAACCACTGTAGCTTTGTGTACGGTCATTCTTCCATTGATTTAAGATGGATTATATCAATTCAAACCACAGTAAAAGCATCAAACCTACATCACTGCATTAATTTAACATCAGACCTTTACTTACACTCGTATAACTTCTGTGTTTAGATATGCCCTAAGAGACCAGGTCTAGATTTGACAGGTGGAACTTGTCCAGGTTCATCAGCCATAACTTCACCCTTTAACTCCTATCCCAGAACTCAAAAGACTACTGTAGCTACTGACTAGTCAAGACCTATAAGCGAAAGATGAAACACAAGATAAAAAACACTCCCCCAAACCTAATTATTTTATTTAAACAGCAATCTGAGAACAAACTGGGTCAGGGTGCAACTGCCTTCCAAACTGCGTCCATTCACAGCAGGTGGCAAATTTAACAAGGGGACAGCCTTTTTGTATCAACCTCTTTGACACAAAGAACATTCCCAAAGGCTTGTACATGTTAAAGCATCCTTACAAAATTAAATTAAAGGGGAAGGAAAGCAAAATTTTAAAACGTAGAGCTAAAAAGAGGGGTTGGAAAATTATCAGAATATTGTTCGCTACCTTGCAAGAGCATATATTGCATCCATCAGGGCACTGCTGCAGCAGGTGCTAGGAAAACAGAACAAAATGTCAGCCCCAGCCACTCTGTTGCAATCTAAAACAACAGAGTCATGTGGGACTTTTAAAGACTAACAGATTTATTTATCGCATGAGCTTTCATCAAAGCGTCTGACAAAGTGGGATTTTCTCCCTCGAAAGCTCATGCGATAAATAAATCTGTTAGTCTTTAAAAGTGCCACAAGACTCTGTTGTCTTTCTACAATAGACTAACACGGCTACCCCTTTGGAAATAGTTGCAACCTAAGTATCTCAGGTCATGTCTACACTAGAAAGTTTACAGCAGTGCAGCTGTACCAATGCATTTGTGCCACTGTACAATCTCTTGGGTACCCACTCTGTGCCAGTTGGAGAGCTCTCCCTCTGACCTAATTAAATTGCAATGAGGTGCAGTCACTATGTTGATGGGAGAAACTCTCCTGCTGGCATCACACCTTTCTGTTGGTGTAATTTATGTCACTCAGGAGGGCGTTTTTTCTAAACAGGCACAGTCAGGATCCCTTAACCTTTGGGAATATTCAGGTGAAGAGGTTTATGGGAGAGGATGGCTGGCTGAGACCTAGAAAAATGGGCCAGCCCCAAAGCTCAGATCAGTTTCTAAACATCCCCAAAGTTTGGATCCAGGGGGTTGTCCTTAGTTTCTTTGGACTCCCTCATCTGTTATCTCTTGTCCTGGATTATCCACCTCTTGGAGCCCAGACCATCTTTTGGTTCTGTTGTACAGCACCTAGCACAATCAAATCCTGGTCTAGAATTAAGGCTCCAGGACAGTACCATGATACAAATAAATAAATAACCTTTGGGCATGGGCCAGCCAACCCATGCCACTCTTCCAAGCCTATTTGCAAGCCAGGCTTTCCAAGGGTTCAGGGTCCAGGGCTGGTGAGGGCAGAGTCCCTCCCCCCAGCCAAGGCTAAGCTGCAAAACTAAATTTAATTCCCATCCCATAGGCATGGCCAGAGCAGACCAAACCTGCCACCCGTGCCCAACCACTGGCCAGGTGCTGCGAAGGAAGGTGCAAGAGACCCAGCATCAATCGCTCTTAACGGAACAAAGCAACTAGCTTAGCTTCCCCCGAGGCGGCCCCCAGCAGACCCACCCACGCCTCCGCCTGACCCCGCGGCTGGGAGGGAAGCCCTGGGCACAGCAGGGAGCGTGCGGGCGGAGACGCAAACCAAAGCCCGGCAGCGGCCTCTGGCTTCATAGTCCAGCCTCCCTGCTCTGTGGGCGAGGAACTGGCAGGGGGAGGGGACTGGCTCTGGTTGGCCAAGTCACCTGCCACTCGCGGACGCTGGGCCCTCCCGTTGGACGATGCCCTGCGGCCTTATCATTCCATCTCCCGGTGCTCCCATTTCGTCATGCTGCCGCCTCCCCTTGCTTCGGATGTATTGTGTGCTGCGCGTCCTACTCCGCCAGCAAAAATAATCCCCCACCGCTCCTCCTGGCCCCACCCACCCATTCTCTGCTCCTCCTAGCCCCCTCCTCCTTTGCTCCTCCCCCTCGCCAAACTCGTGTTCGCGAGCCTCCGCCTTCCTTCCAGGCCCTGTTCCTCTGGCTTGGGCCCCTCCCCTTGGTTTCTGGGCACCTCACACCCCAAGGCATGTTTTCTCCCTGCCCCACGGGATTCCTCAGGGGACACTGAGTCCCAGCCAGGCAAAGGGACAGGCCCAAGGCCACAAAGGGAATCTGTGTCAGAGCCAGCCACGGGGTCACACTTCTGGATCCCAATCCAGAGCCTTAACCATCCCTCTACCAACCCCTTCCCCACTTCCCTTCCCTATCCTGCTGTCCACCTTCACCTGTTGCTCTGCTCCACACCTCCTCCTCCTGCCAACTTCTTGGAGCCCCCCCCCACTAACTCCTAGGACCTCTTTGCCCCTGCCCCAAAGCCCCCCCACCCCGGCTTTCTCAACCACCCAGAGCTTTAGCCTATCCAATCCGTCCAGTAAGTGAAAAGCTACAAAACTCCCAAAGGGGGGGCATTTCTGAGTTGGGGGGGCATAACTTTTAGAAACCCTAAAGTGGGGGGGGGAGGGGAGAGATGGAAAGAGAAGAACGGGAGATTAAAGAAGAGGGAGGAAAGAAAGAGGAAAAAAAGGCAGGAGAGAGGGGAAATGGGGAGGAAAGGAAGGGGGCAGAACAGAAAGGGAAAGGGACAGAAGAGGGAATAGAAAATTTGGGAAAACAGAAAAGGAGGAAAGAAAGGAAAAGGGACAAGAGAGAAAAGGGGGAAGAGGCAGGATGAGGAATAAAAGTAAAAGGGGATGGAGAGAAGGGGGCAGGAGGAATAGAAGTAAAGGGGGAAAAGGAAGAGTCAGGAGAGGGAATGAAGGAAGAAAAGAGGGAAGAAGGGAAGGGGTGGAGAGGGAACAGAAAAAAGGGGGAAGGGGCAGGACAGGAGGGGAACAGAAGGACGAAAGGGGGAAGGAGCAGGAAGAGGAGAGAAATAGAAGAAAGGGAAGGGGCAGGTGGAGGAGAGAAACAGAAGAGGGGGAAGGAGGAAAGG
>ML685913.1:1553586-1617234 GCA_007922175.1 Pelusios castaneus | reverse complement strand
AGGAGGAGGAATAGAAGAGGGGGAAGGAGGAAAGGGGCAGGAGGAGGTGTAGGAAGGAACAGAAGAGGGAGGGAAGGGGCAGGGGGAAAAGAAGGGAAATGCAGGGGTGCCAGCAGGCCGCGGGCCGGCCACGGAGGTGACAGACTGAGGACGGCCGGGGAAGGGCCGAAGGGGGAGGCAAGGGACCCAGCGGACGGGCCAGGCCGAGCCGCCTTCTCCCCTCCCCTCCCCGCGCAGCTGGCCCGCGGTGGCCGCGGCGGAGGGATACGGAGGGGGGAGGCGCCGCTCGCACAGCAGCAGCCCCGATGTGCAGGCGGGGAGGGGGGGCTCCCATGTCTCCGGCCGCCCCAGCGCCAGCAGCAGCCGCCTGCGCCGCGGGGGGACGATGAGGCGGAGGCAGCAGCACTAGGACTGGGGGACGGAGCCGCCGTGCGGCCCATGCGGAGCGAGCGCGCCGCCGCCCGCGACGTGGTATCCGCCGGGAGCCGGGCGAGAACAATAGAGCCCGCGGCGGGCTCCGGGCGGGACCGGGACGGGAGCGGGGCGCCGCGGCCCCCAGGCAGCCGGCGGGGGAGCCAGCCGCTTTGTCCGGGAGCCCCTGGCCGCGGCGGCGCCCGGGGGGGGTTTCATGCGCTTCCCCTCCCCCCTTGGATGCTTTTCTTCCTGAACAGGTAAAGCCCGGGGGGCGGGGGGGATTTGGGGGTCCTTTTCCCGCCCCCCGCTGCGGGCCCCGCAGAACTGCTGCAAACTTCAGCCGTGGGAGTGCGGGGGAGGGTTCAACAAGGGAGCTGCTGGGGGCTCCCCTCCCCCCTCCCTGAGACGTGCACCCCCATTGCTGCACCCCCAGAGCTGTAACCCCTCAGCGCTGCACCGCCTGCTCGTGGCTGAGCCCGTGCGTGTGTCCGCCTAGGGCCGGGGATTTGGCGAGGTAATATTTTGGGGGCTCTTCCTGTCTCCCCACCTTCCCCGTCTCTGTTTATTGTCCCCGCAGCGGGGACAAACTTCTCCTCCTTAGGCGAAAGGGGGTTGAGACAGTGCCACGGGGGGGCCGCTTCTTATCTGCCCCCCCTTTTAACTCACTGACCGCGACGTTTTAAATGTGTCCCCCCAGCTAGTGCAAACTTGGCCTGGGACCTTGCGGGCTGCTCTGGTTTGGGGGAGCCGGGAGCCTCTCGCCCCACCCCCCCTTTTTCTCCCCTCATTCCAGATCACCGTGTGCCCAGGCAATTTCCCCCGTACTTGGGCACTGTTAGACCAGCTTTTTTGGGGGGTGGGATGGTAGCGGGGGGTACAACGTCTAGTGGGATCTGTGGAGGGGGTGCTTGGTTTATTTTTCGGGGGACACCCCTCTTTCAGGCTCCTGCTGCCTGGAGCGGATTGTCCCAACCCGAGTAAAGCTGGCCGGGATCTTTTATGGAGGGGTGTGGGGAGCTAACTTCTGGGGGGGGGGCGTTGTTCTCAAAGGCCGACCCCCCCAACTGTCCTGCCGTCCGCCGGGCTTAGTGGCCCCATACCCCCCAACACACCCTGGAGCTGCTGCAAACTTCAGCCCAGGGTGGCTGGATGTGCAGAAGGGCCTGGCAACATTGGGGTGGGGAGCTGTTTTTTTGAAGGTGCCAATAATTCCCCCTTCATCCCTCTCCCTCCGATTTGCAGTGCTGCAAACTTCACCTGGTCTCTGTAGGGTGTATTTACCCCCCCCCCCCCCCGTATAAAAGTTGGGAATCTTTTGTGTGTAGGTGCGCGGAGTAACTCAGGGATCTTGTGCATTTTTCCATTTTAATTTTCGGTGGCGTGGGGGAGGAGAAGAGGGGAGTGTTGTGAAAAGGAGGGTCTGAAAGAGCAGCTGGCTTGAAGAAGGTTCATTGTTCCCCTCTCCTAGCCAAGTTTAAAGGGCCTGAAGTGAGAACGTGATCTCCCCCACCCCCAAACCATGATGGGAAAGTTGGAGGGGGGGGGGCAGAGTGAATCTGAGTATTAAATATTTTGTCCATCTCCACAGGCTGAGCTGCAGCTTGCAGGGCAGCAGGGTTTTGTTTATCTTGCAGTTTGTGTAGTTTGCAAACTTCGCTTGGAAGTGCACCAAGGGAAGGAAGATTTTTATTGTGTGTAAGTTTCTGCCGTAGTTTGCCCCCGAGTGTCTTGTGTGTGTGTTAGGGCTGTCAGTGCTGGGGGGGGGGGGGGGGGGGCATTCGGAGGGGCTCGAGGCGAGCAGCAGGCACTTTGTAGGCCGTGTCTGGAGTTTGGGAAAAGGTTCTGGAGGAGGAAAGCGAAGGGAGGGGTGGAGAGGAGCGAGGGCTGGTGGTGAGAGGCTTTGTCCACAGGCTATAAGGTGCAGCTCGGCTCGGTGGAAGAAACTCGAATGTCTCAGGTTGAAGTGCATGGGGGGGGGGGGGGGGGGTATAAGGGGGGGGAACGGGAACATCTGCTGTGTGTTAACTCGGGGAAAAGGGCTTCTCCACTGGCATGTAGCGGAAAAACTGCTGTGAATGATTTCAGATTGAAAAATAACACTCTCCAGCAGCTCCAGTTGCTTCAAAGGCAGAGCCCCCCCGCCTGCCCCTTCTGGGCTGCAGTTTGCACTAGCTGCTGCTTAGAGAGTCTGGGGGAGGGAAACTCACAATCCTGTTCACTTGTTCGCCCCTCTTCCCTTCCCCCACCACTCACTCATGGCTCAACCCTGAAAAAGACATTAAAAACGTTTTGCATGATGCACACTTTTGTTGCCGTTCATGCGTGTTCAAGTTTCATTAGTCTTTTTTTTAAAACCCCCTCCCTCCCCTCCCAGCATCCAGTCCTCCCTCTGTTACATGATCAGGGCAGAGTTCTTGTTTTATTGAACATTTTAAAAAAAAAATTCTAGGAAGGTTTTAAAAATATACATTTAACTTCTTTTTGGGGGGGAGGTGGGGGCATATTGTAGAAGTTGCCTTTCTGATTTTAATAAAACCCTGTTTGTTGCTCCAAGCCTCCTTGGAGAATTGCAGTTGTCTTGGGCGTCTCTGGTTTTTGGGTTTGGTTGAACAGGACCCTTTCACACCCAGCCCCCCTTCTCTCTGTCTTGTTTTTGATTTGCTGTGATGTTGATTCTCTGGGGACTCCTTTGCCAGAGGAGGAGGGCAGTTCTTTCAGAACCCACTGGGCAAAGGGAAAGGGAGAATAATGTTTTCAAAGTTGCTTTACAAATAATTGCCGGATGCACTGTTAACATAAAGGCAGGTTTTTTTTTTAAAAAAAAATCTCCTGGCTTTTTTTGTTAATAGTGGCAAAGGTCCTTTATGGACCAGATCGATTTCAGCATATTTATTTTTTAAACCTCATTGAAATGTAATGGATGAGCTGGTGTTTCCTAGGAGTCCCTTAGAATACACAATTTTGTGTGTCTAAAAATATTAAACTTGTGATCAGTAAGTTAAATTATTGGCCAAAATGGCACTTGATAGCTGCAAATGAATTGTAAAGAGGTAGAAGACAAGCAAATTCTTCAGTTTATCCTATCCCATGTCTCGATTTCTCCTCCTCAAGAAATGTTTTTGAAGTGATGGGTTTGACATCTTAAAAAAATTTTTTTTGTAAAATTGGGGAGAACAATATTTACCTCCTTTGCAAGATTGCTTTGAGGGTTTTATTTTTGCAAAGCCCTTTGAATGTGAAAATAATTACTCCCCATCCTTTGCCAATCATCCATAACGCCAATCAAAATAAAATGGGAGATCCACACCCTTGAGTTGGGGGAGGGCATGAAATTGGGCCCTTTTTAAACTTTAAAGAGAAATAGACAAAAACAAGGGGGAGGGGAACTCCCACAAATGGGGTGGGGGTGGGGGGTGGAGTGTGTTAAAAAGCCCAAACCTGCCAAGAGCCTGAATGATAACTTGCCTGAACCCTTTGATAAATGAGTTGACTTTTTTTTCATTTGCTGCATGCCAGAAGCAACAGAATTGGTCTGAATTAGTGGAATTGGCAGCAAAAAACAAACATACAAGTGTGTCTGGTCAATAGAATGCTTGTTCCTGCCTCTGGGTGCCATGTGAGGGCTTCTTTCACTATGTTTTGAGGCACAGAAGTTGGAAGCTGGGGATTTGCAAAGGATTTTTTTCTTTTTTTTTAATATTCATCAGTGGGGTGGGTAGTTGGCTCTAGTCATTAAAATATCTCTTCCCCTCCCCCATGGTTTTCTTTAGGACTGCCACTGTTGAGTCTGTGGGAGTATGAATCAGCAGCAGCAGAGAATGGCTGCAGTTGGGACAGACAAAGAACTCAGTGACCTGCTGGACTTCAGTATGGTAAGCAAGCTCTTTTGAGGGGGGCCTTTAAAGGGACAGAAGCTTCATTTATTCCCAGCGATCTTGAAATGTAGCGGGGGGGGGGGAGGGGAATGTGAGCCTGCTAAGTGAAGAAAACTGGAGGTAATGTTTTGGTTATGCTGTGTGTGCTAAAGCTTGTTAACTATTAGGGGACTCTGGTCAAGCACATAGTGAAAGAGTTTCCTTACAGTGAAGCATATGGAGATCTTCGGGTGGGAAAGTTTTGTGGAAGTAGAAGACGTTAGTTTGTTCTGTTTAAATGCTCTATCATAGCAAAATGTGCTTGATAATGACTTCTGAAGCCTAGGATACATAACTAACACAAGGATGTGACTTTATTTAACAGTTAATTCATCAGACAGTGTGTTTCCTCTACCCAGATCTAAATTGTTAAATTCATGTTCTTATGGATTATATTGTCTCAGTTTTGCAGAGTAGTCCTATATATATATATTCACAGTGATTTTGTACTTCTCTACCCCTTCCCATGCCCAAACCCCTCCCTCAAAGATCTACAATAAAATTTTGAGGCAGTCATTACAAATAAAGGAATGTTGACTAAGAAGTCCCTCAGAGAATGTGCATGCTTTTTTGGGGTCCCTTTTAGTAGTAACAAACAAAGGCTGCAGCCAGGTAGACACATGAGTGCGTAGCCTTACATGTGTGAGTATTTCCACTGAAGTCACTGGTATTACTCAAGTGTGTAAAGACAAATGCACGTGTGTTTGCAGGATCAGGGCCTGTATGTGAGCTTTGATTATAGTTAGAGGGGTGACTTGTAGAAACTGTTTTTTTACTTTTTTGAACTCTTCATTTCTCTCTTGTATGCTTCGCCCTAATAGTATTTGGTGTGTGCATCTTGCTTTGTAGATAAGCGAGGCTACTGTGCAAATTGGGTAAAAGAAACACATCCACAAAGAGGAATAACCATTAAAGAGAAATGCAGACGCTATTTTTTTTCTGGGCTGTTCTGGGTATTCCTGGTTATTTGTCAATGTTGCCTTTTGTAATATTTTTTCTTTCCCTTGGGTACAATACAAAGGAGCATGGTCACACTTCCCTGCCCCTTATTTCCTTCATAATTGATGTGAGCACACTATATCTTGTCTGGATCCCAGCATAAAGATACATCATAGATAGGAAACCTTTTTAGAGTAGAGCTAACTTGCAGCTGTCAATAAGAAGCTCCAGATTGCACAGGCATCATATGTATTCTCAGGACATATTCTCCCCTTACCGTGTATGAGACTTTTCCTGGTGGTGGGAGAGGATGAACTTCGTCTAGCCCACCTATGGCTGATGAGAGGTTGATCTAAGTACAAAGTAATAGTCATATATTTTACAGTTGCCAAAGGGAACTATATACTTCAGAAATACAAATATGTTCAGGGTTCCTTGGGGAAGGGGGAGCAACTTGTTTTCTCCCTCTCTTTAGAGGTCTCTGTTCATTTTGGCAGGAGTCCTGGAATCACTGCTCACTTGTGAGAGCAACAGATGCAAGTTCTGAACTGCAGTTTGGGTCAGTAATCCCTAATGTAGTTCAGGAGTGGACAGTTTCTTTTTCTCTCCTTCCCCTTCCAAAAATAATTCCCAACCATTATTTGCTTATTTTCAGATTTGCTATAAGCTATACTTGTTTGCAACTCCAGTAATTGTTCAGGGCTATTATAAAACACATTTTCCTTTGAGGATGATAAACTCTCCTTGGGCTTAGGATTTTGATTTGGAGCTAAGATTTAATATGCTGGGTAAAATTCCTGCACTTTTACAATAGTGTAAATCTACAGTGACTTCAGCAAAGTCAGTGGGAATGCTTAGCGAGTTTCAGAATTGGGCTTGTTGTGTCCGTCATGAGCATACTCCTTTGCCTAATAAAGATCCCGCTGAGAATGAGAATTTAAAAACCTACAAGAACAGAAAACTAACTAGGAGATAATGTTCATATGGATATTACACACTTGTTAGGTGTACTACAGAAGTTACATGGCATTGCAGGGTGCCCACCTGTCTTGGGGTGTGGATCTCTTAGGCTGCTTATTTTCCCGTCTCTGAATAAGCAGGAATGAAAAGTCTCAGCGCTCTATGTTGGACAAGGATAAAGGAGTGAAGGCCTTTGGTCCAGCAGCATCAATTTAGACCAGTGTTCCAGTCTGTTTTCCTAGGGAAAATGCGTACCATGCCATAGTTACTTCTGAACCAACTCTGTGCTGTTTGCCACTTGGTTAGGTGGATTTTATGTCCTGACGCTAGTAGTTGTGTAACTGTGTGAGGGCGGTGGCCTCTGTAAGGTTCATTGGGGAAAAATGGCTATAAGGTAAGCTATTCTATCCTGGGGAAAAGAACACATACTTCAAAAAAGAGAAAATTAGCTATTTATTGAACTGCGAGAGCACCCATCTAAGCTTTTTGCTAAAGTAATTTGCCAATAAAATGGTGAAAAATAGAGTGTTACAAGGTGTATTTAAGTAGTTCGAAGTTATAACTCCAGACCAGAGTCCCAGACCCAAGACCAATAACTGTCGGGGTGTGCAGAGCAAAGTTCTTTTCTTTACAAGTACCTCTGGACAGATTGCCTCAAACTGCAATTAATTTGTAAGCTTGCATTATCCACTGCATCCCAGCAGTGGGCCAGAAGGGGGTTGCATGTCTGGGAGAAAGGATCCCAGAAAACTTTGTAGTATTGGTTCAAAGTATTAGTTAAATTTAATTTTCCTTATTAAAACTGCAATTTTAATGATAGTTCTTCAAGCTGTGGGTTGGCATTTCTGAGGCTTCATATCTTT
The DNA here is from genome assembly GCA_007922175.1 of Pelusios castaneus. NCBI lineage: Eukaryota > Metazoa > Chordata > Testudines > Pelomedusidae > Pelusios > Pelusios castaneus. The sequence continues at coordinate 1,610,144 of ML685913.1, read as the reverse complement.
GCCCTCCTCAGACAAGGCTTTAGCCCTAGCAAGGTTGCAGTTACGCCTGTGATTTTTGTAAACTACTTTGAAGCGCGTCACTTTAACTTGCCACAGTTCGCTCTATTCAGCTTGTATCCACACAATGGCTGTCGCAGCCATGTTTGTCCACTGATCTCTATGCTGCCCAACTGCGTTTCTCAGTGTATTCTGGGAAAATTTGGGACACTATCCCATGATGGCTCAGTCATGAAATAGTCCTGGGAGGGCACATATGCAGAGTGGTGGAGGCAGCAGCAAGCCTTTGGGGCAGTGCAGTCTGAGATGTCACAGCACAATGAGAGTTGGGAGGAAGATGCAGCACCCAAACAATTACACGGGCATGGTTAGGGTTCCTGTCTGTGTCCAGATACATGGAGGGGGCTGTGTACCAGCCTAGATCTCTAGCAGGGATGAAATGCTGTTAGCTGCCACTGTTCTGAACAGAGAATTAACAATATGGTATGTGGATACAAACTAGTGCATGTCATAAGTTGCAGTATGGACAGGGCCTTACCTTAGACCATACAACCCGTTCTGTTGGCAAGAGAGCACTCTGGATTAAATGCTGAGCCGTGGGACTCCAGCCACCCCATGAGGAGTAAAACTTTGTGCAAGGCAGAGTTGTATTCAACCGTCCTAAAGCTAAATAACAAGTACCTTGCTCGTTTTGAATGGACAGACTTTTTTTTTTGGAGCGCGTTAAGACTTTGCTTCTGCGAGTTCCTTGAGTTAAAACTTGGAGTGTGGTTAAAGCCGAGCCATGTGTAGCTGAGGCAGAGTACCTGCATTTCCGTGATAAAATAGCTTTTTGCATCACATCTAACTGTAATGGAGTTCACATTACATTTAAGTAGGCAAGCAAGGGTTTAATTGGGCGGGTTTTACTTATTTTGCTAATTTTGCTGAGTGGAATCCCCTCTCTTCCCCGCTAATAATATATTCAATTATATATTTTATTTAATAGAAAAGAAGTTAATGGTTGGATATTTTATGTGCTCCAGAATAGCTTTCAGGTTTAACTTTTTTAATTTGGGACTTAGCAGGCCTTTAGTTCATAAGGTATGTCGTAACGAATTGCTGTTTAATAGCAGTAAATAGAATATTTATAATGGCCTTATTGTGCATGAGTCGCTACCAGATAACAATGGCTTCTTTGTTAATAGGAGCAGGTGAAAAATTCACTTAAAATAAATTAAGTCTGTTGGATAAGGTGTTCGTAAGAGTAGTTGATTTTTCAAAATATATATTAACCCGGTGGTAGGCTGGAATGGCTGTAAAGTCACTGAAATCTGTCAGCTAATAAATATACAAAATATATGTGACTGAACAAATGGGCTTTCTCTTATCCTACAAGCTTACCTCCCAGAACATGGCTTAGATGTAACCATGTATTAAAATATATCTGTGTATTAATTTTCCTCTCACTTTGTTTGGATTTGTTTTTTTATTAGATCCAGTAATGACACTGATATCTGGGGGGATAACGTTTAAGTAGTTGTTTTCTGTCTAGGAGACTGGAGGCATCAGTGAAGTAATTTATAAACTGTATACAGAAAATTAAAGATGGGATTTTATATAACCTCTTTAAACCTATGTTATTCAGATCCAGCAAAGGCCGAGTAATGAGCCAATTATAAAAGCTTGGTACTTAAGTTCTTCCATTGCACACTGTTTTTTCCATGTAAAGCTTTTATTTTTAAAGTAACATTTAAAAACAAAAAGGAAATTCACAGTGGGTGGGTGAACTTAGATTTTGATGGTGAGTGTTATAAACTAACAAAGGCAGCGGACACCCTTAATCTGATTTAAGCTCTGCTCTTAAATGAAGCATAGCAATGTGATTTAAACACACACCACTATGGAAAAACAGAAGTTGACAGTATAAGCATTATATTTCCTGCACTCCATCTATAATGTATGGTTTGCAAATTCTTATTGACGTACCATGATTGTGCGGTTCCTTATTTATCAGATGTTGAGACTTTTAAAGTCTGTTTGCTTTGATGAGCGAAGGAGGGTAATTCTTTAATTCCTATGGAAATGAAAACAAGAAAGGGTTACTTCACACTCCCACTGACAGTATCGAACATGAAGGCAAGAGGTGGGAAGGGCATCCCTCATTCATGTGTGTTTAGTGTGTGGGCGTGTTGGGGATTGCCAAAAATAGTGGTGGTGGTGGGAGATCCCTTTTGCAGAAGTGATGAAAAATACGTATTGCACAATGGAATAAAACTATACATTTTCTCCACGGGTGTTTGTCACTTTTGGGGGCGGGGAGGGGGGAAGGAGTGAGGAGGTTGTTGCAGCAGCAGTTAATTATAAATGCTTACGAAAAATAAAGCTAACTATGCAGCTTAAGAAGCCAACATGCCCAAATAGAGGCTTGATATCAATAAATTCACATGCCCATTGCACCCCTGTTCTCTCAACAGAGAACATCTTTGCAATTCTTGGAAATGAAAATTACAATTGTTTCAATTAAAGTAACATTTCTCTCAGCTCTTAGGGGAGAAGGGAGCAGGGCGATGACCCTTGCTCTCTTACTGGATTAAAGAAGTGACTCTCATTGTAATAACCCTTATTTTTAAAATCTCTCTCTGTAAACTGACATGGTAGGTTGGGTAGTATCTTTTGATTGGCCGTAAAAGATATTACCTCACTATATTGTCTCTCTAATATTCTGAGACCTACATGTCTACAGCACCACTATATAAACTAACATTTGTTCTAGCCCTAAGTAACTTCTTTACTAGTGCTGAAAATCAAAATATCTTGGGAGCCTTCAGTTTAAATGTTTTTGAAGCATATGTGTACATGCTCACACACAAATATATACTATTTCCAAAAGCATGTATAGGCATGAGGCACCCAAATTCCATTGTTTTTCAAGGGGAGTTAGTTGGCTAATTGGTCTTTCTGCCTTTGAAAATACTCCTCCCTGTATACTCTGCTTTTCTTATATGGGTTAACAGGGTTCAAACAATATGGGATAACAGGGTTCAAACAATACAGATGTAACCGTGTAAAGCAGGGTTTCTCAAACTCTTTTGTCCTAAGACCCTTTGGACAGCTGTGACAACTGCCCAAAGAAGTGACGACCCGCCCCCCCATTTCATGCTACTCACACCCCTGTGCCATAGTATCTTTATTGCTGCTGTGTTTGGTACTGCCTTCCAATCACCTGGCCAGCAGCCGCTTCTCTCCAGCCACCCACATCTGAAGGGCTCTGAGGGTCAGCTGCATCCACAGCAGCTGCTGGGGGCTGACAGCTTGCGAACCCCACCACCCCCAATAATAAGCTTGCGCCCTGATGATGGGTCCCAACCCCTGGTGTAAAGGAACACTCAAGACACCACCAGATAAAATATATCAGGCCATGAAATTCTGCGTTGTGCTAGTAAAGTGTTATTCAGTTGTTTTTAATCTTTAAAGTGTTAAACTTTTGAGTTATTCAGTCATTATGAAGCTAAAAATAATAATGTAAATAATTCGCTGTTGAAAGTATCTGAGTTAAGTATTAAAAAAAACATTTTAAATTGTTAATTTACTAAGACTTGTCCCACTGATTGTTTTACTGGCTAACGCTCCATGTTTGCAGAAGAGAATTAGTTTTCTTTTCTGCTGCATGCAGGTGCATATACATTTTTAAACAGCAAATTTTAAACTCACCCAGTCCATTAAAAAATATTTGTACATGTTAGCTGAGTAGGCATGCAATATTTTTGAAGAAGCTCTCTGGCATACGGAGATTAGCTATAAATTGTAGAGGTAACAATGTTGCAAACAGGTAGCTAAAATGACAGATACTGTAAAGCACATTAATCTTTCTGATTATGTGTTACATAATGTTGGAATCAGCCAGACTTCATCTATCTACAAATTCTTGCAGAGTGTCTACTGTCTAGGCTTGCTTACCCTGGTGCAGTGTCTCTGCTGGATGGATGAAGAGGGAAAGTGGATTGATACATGATCACATTTTGTCCCAAAAGATGAGGGTGGGGGGAGAAATTTCTGGAGTCTTAACGGGTTGTTAACTGAAGGTGAGCAGCAAAGAAATGTGTGGCTTAATCATCTGTGCCCTTGCCAGCTGGTGTCACTGCGGTGGCTGCTGACTTCTTCCTACAATATAGTATAGCACCAAAAAGGTGCCGGGGGGGAGGGAGGGGGGAAATAAACTCAGGTCTTCATGTGTGTGTTTAAAGGAGGGAGTGGGGATGAAATTCTGTTTAGATGGAGACTTGGGTACTGCATCCGTCATTAATAATGGAACAAATCATACTTTGTGGCCTTGAGCTCTTCCTAGATTTTTTGCCTCCTTTCATAATGTCAGAAAGAAATAATGAGCCCTAAATACAGGAGTGGGAAGAGGGAATCTCTGTTCTTGAGTACAGTTGAAAAATATTCCAGAAGCTATGTCTTCATGAAAGAGAAATCAGAAATTTTGTTGACTTGCTCAGGAATGGACAGATGCCTGCTCAGAGTTCAGAGACTCTTTTCCCTGCTGTAGATCAGCTGAGGAAGCTGTTGGAAAGATTTGTGCACTAATAGTGCTTCCACTTCTCTTTCTCCCTTCCCACAGCAAAGCTAACATATTGAAATCTCTTTTCTTTTTCCCTCTCTCATCTTGTTTTTATAGATGTTCCCCCTGCCAGTGGCTAATGGAAAAAACAGACCCACAACGCTAGCGAGCACACAATTTGGCGGATCAGGTATTGTCTTGTTTTCTTCTTAATGCCTCTTTTCAGAGTTAAAAACAAATACAGAGCCCCAAAGGAAAGGGAATTGTCACTCTTGTAGCTGCTATTTAATATGTTTTCATGGTTCTTATTGTGCCCGTGCAGGCCTGAGTATGAATGTTAATTCCTTAATCCTGTGTGTGTGTGTCCAGGAATCTTTTGCTATTGCGTAACTGAAGTGAAACTTTATGAATAGCTAGAAGGTTAATTCGGTTGGTTGGGACTTTCAAAGAAGCTGGGGAGTCTGATTTTCAGTGGGATTTTGGTATTGCATTCCCTTCAGCCCCTTTGATGATGCCAGAGCCTTTTCACTATATTTAAAAAGATAGTACTCGTGAAGATGATCTTTTTCGAAGTATCTACTCTGTGGAGTCCTCTTGCCCATCCACCTCCAGTAAAATGGCAGAGATTGCCTGCTGGCACTTGCATGCTTCAATAATTTGGATTCCCAGTTTTGAAAAATCTTGGCCCTAAAGGTAGGCTACTATCTCAATAGTTAGGAATCTAAATAAGTGGCTGTGATAACTGCCACCGGTTGAGGATCTGGCCCCTAGTTTTCAGAGCACTGAATGCCTACTGAAGTGTCTAAATACTGAGTTTGGGAGGGTGGGGGAATTTTCAGAAACATCAAAGGGATTTAGGGCTGCAAGTTCATTTAAAGACAGGGATTTGTGCTCCTAATGGCCTAGCTTTAAACTCCAAGGGAATCAGCATCCCATGTCTGAAATGTTGGCACTACGTGGGAGAGGCTTCTTAATTGCGGATTAAAATAAAATACCCTTTGGCTGGCTGTGCCTGGCATACTCTGGGGTGGGGTGGCTGTAACACTTTTTCTGTGCTCAGCGGTGTTGCATTCATTAAGACGGCCGTTTGGGAGGGGTTTGCTATAAAATAAAATCTGTGGAACGCAGGAGGGTCTTGTTGCCTTTTCCCCCCGTGTCCCTTCTCACTTAAATATACTTATGAATTTGTAGATTGTTAAAATCTCAGTCATTTCCATACTGATTAATTAAAGCCACCCAAGTTGTCTTGGAATGTCCCAGCCACATAAACATGGCTGTGTCATTGCTCTTAAGAAAACCCTCCAAACCACATTAGGATATTGGAGCTCTGAGGCTGTATGTTGTGATTAACTAGAGTAGCCTGGGAAGCACCATAAGTCTGCATTGTCAGATCCACTGGAAATGGTTGAGCATGAAAATACTGCAGTCAAATGTTTTGCTGCTTCCTACAGGGATTTTTCAGGAGGGAGGGAGCAGGCATGGAGTTTCAAGAGCTCCCAAGCACCTGGAGCCAGGTGGTGAGAGCTTTTGCATAGCAGAGTTGGCACAGTGGTGTGCAGGAACCCCACATTTTGGAAACTGTCTATCTCCATGAAGAAATGTTTCATGGGGGTATCCCCTGTCCCCATGCTATCGCTTACAATTCTCCTGCCTCTCAACGTCAGCCATGTTTGGGGCTCCTAGAGTGTAGTTCAGTCTCTAAACAGGATTTTTGGACAAGCATTTTTCTCCATGTGGAGACTTTTTAAAAAAAAAAAAATTTTTTTTAAATAATTTTGTTACAATGCACAAGAAGTTTTAATTTTATTCAGAAAGACACGCACAGAATGGTGTGAAGTTTTTTGTCTCCTAACAGCCAGATACCAGGTCAATGCTTCATATCTATTCAGTTACCTCAGCAATGGAAAAGGTAAGGAAGGATATATTAGAGGTGGAGGGCTGAAGTAAATAGAGAATTATAGGAAGAAGGTAAAGGAGAGGTGAAAATTAACACACATGGAAGTTGATCTCCGTACTGAACATTCCAGTTTACATGTCTCGTATTTGCTGCTAAAATAATCCACAAAAGACACACCACAAGCTAGTGACAGAACAAGCTTGTGTTCAGTCATTTCCTGCTTGGCTGTTGGCTTGACTGCTTGATTTGCAGAGCCGGCCAGTTCATAACAAGAAGTAGAAGTGTTGGGGAAATAGCATTGTTATAGTAAAGCCAAGCTGGGGGCTGGCTTCTCATTCACTATACAATCCTTTTTTATTTTATTTTTTTCCCCAGGTGAGTGAAAGGTTGACTCCACCCTTCCTCTAGGCTGCTGTTTTTTCAAATGGGCTTTCTGAATAGTTAAGAAAAATCACTGAGTGATACTATACAAGTGTGTTCAAGACAATTTCATACATGCCACTGTTCTGTTCTATGGGCTTAGTGTGAACTTTGGGTCCTGCAAATGGGCATCTGGATGCTAAAATACAGCGTAGTGCGCTGCTAATAAAAGGCTTTTCATGCAGTGAATAGCTGCCAGTCTTGTGCTTTAAAGAGCGAAGTGTGTATTTTCCCTGGGAATCGATAGGAAGTGACTTTTTTGCTCTGCTCTTGGATGTTTAAGTTTTTGATTTAGTCACTTAGGTGAGTGTAAGCCAGTTGTAAACACTTAGTGCATCCATCCAGGGGTTTGTACCCATCTAGTTAAATCTGTTTTAAAAACTGATTTGGTTAAAGAGGTGTAACTTCTTGGCATAAACCAGTTCTGAGTTGTGCTCTTTCTTGATCTCTGCTAAGTGAAAGACCTGGATCCATGTTAATGGGGCAGAGTGCCTACATGACATATTTTAGATTAATTTGATGATGGGTAATAGCTCCCTATAGCTGCTGACACCCTCATTACAGTTTCTCAATATAATATAGATTCTCGTTGAGGGGCTGCAATGCTTTTTTTCTGATGACTTGTTGCTGTATCATTCCCTGATAGAATTTAGAAAAGAGGAAAGAAGCAATGCTGGTTGGTTTTTTTTTTTTTTTTTGACCAAAATCCTAGTACTTGGTGAAATAAGGTCTTATTCCCAAACATGAAGTTGGTAAACCCATAAGCATCTGTAGTAACTTAAAAACAGTTTTACATGAGAACTGTTAGCACAAACCTGACCAAGTTAAAAAGCTTTTCAAATCCTAATTTATAATACACTCCCTTATTCCTGAGCTTTTGTCCCATGTCCTGTGTCCATGTCATTCAGATTAGAAGCTCCTTGGAGTTTTTTTTCCATGAATATAAAGTGCTTAGCAAATCCAAGGTACTAATACAGACTACTAAATATAAAAGTAAGGAAATCTCAGAGTTAAAATTGAACACTTCTCAGGGTATTTTGTATTTAAACATTCCTCCTCTCCTCTGCTTTGTCCTGTAAATCAGTTTACATTTCCAAGGTAACTTTAACTCTGCCCTAGCAGCCTTGTTCCCCTTTCCTGATTAGATGGAGGAACATGGGTATCGCATGGATGAAACTTCTGTTCCTGGTTGCACAGACCTGACAAGCTGTGTCTTCAGATTATTTGGCACATGCAGGATTTCTCAGGGAAGGTAACATTGTCACTGAAGCCTTGTGTTGCAACCACTGTTTACCAGAGGAAACGTTTCAGATATGGGGTGGTGTAGTTACCTAAGACAGGATTTGAAAAAGTGGGAGTCTAAAGCTAGACTCCATGGGGGATTACCTAAGGTGTTTAGGAGCACAAATCCCAGAGTCTTTATATGAGCCTGTGCTCCTAAATGCCCTTGATGTTGCAAACTCCCCCATCCTGAGAACTTCTGCATAGAGGAATAACTGAAAACAATAGATAAATTGCCTGTTGCCTTAAGCATTAGCCTTTCAATGGGGATTTGTATATTGTAATGGCAAAAATGTTAAACATTTTCCAAAATTAAAATGCCAGTTACTTGATTGTATCCTAGCTTGCAGATGACTAATCGGATACAACTGTCTTCCCCTTCAGATACTCCAAATAAATTCTGCCTTTAACAGGACACCCCGTATCTTACATTTCACATGGAAATTACCTTTTAAAAAAATTACAGCTAAAGGGGACAGTGTCTTAACTCTGCAGTCACTGTTGTTGCTTCATGGTGGCCAGAGAACTGTCTGAGTTACCAGTAGAATATATGACTGTTGAGTTTTCTGTAGGGTCAATGCAGTGCCAGCGTCTAACTTGCTCCTTGCTTTATAAAGTGCTCTGGGGTTATGTAGAGTATGAAAAGAGTTCTATGGAAAAAACAAAACACCCTCGACAGTGTTCTTTCGGTGAGGTAATGTTTCACTTGGACATCTTAGCCTTTTATATTTCTAAGAACTTGGTAGTAGTGCTTTGTATTTCCACCAAATTTAAAGAGAGCGCAGGAATATCTTGGCTACATACAAGTGTCTGGTTAACGATAGCCCAGCCTGGCTCTTGCTGATCGGTTATTTTTGCGTGCAACAAATAAAAGCTTTCCTACGAAATGGCTTTGTTGTCTTGAATAATGACATTTGTGATGAAATTTGTTTCCCAAGTTGTTCTGTAGTCAAGGGAACATTCTAGCCCGAGGACTGTGCAAATGAATGGAGGTTGGGAGGTCCTCTTGTGCCGCTGGCTGTGGTATCACCCCTTCTCCACCCCCTTCTCTTTCAAAGTTTGTTCTGCACCTATTTGCTTGGAAGATTGTGAGATGAGGCTTATTGTAGAGGGACTTGCTTTGATCAGGGCAAGTTCATATAACATATTTGAGGCTGGCTAACCAAGGAGTTTTTCAAAGAGTTACAAGCTGGTGCTTGTAACAAATTTTAAGTTATAGTCTACTGAACAAAGTCAAATACATTCTCCCCGAAGGGAGGTGAGTCTGCATCTCTTTTGAAATCTTTCTTTAAACAACATTCAACCTTAGATACCTGTGGTAACAACACTGCAAGTCATAAATTCTATGAAAGATGATATTGTCTCTTTAATGGGTGCTCTGTGTGAGCTGTTTGAAGATTTGATTACTTCATAGGGGCATACAGCCATTTATTAGGCCACATTCTAAATGCAGAATTGAGGGATCTTTTGGAAGATGGTAGAAAGAAAGCACTCTGCTTCTGTCGCAGAGCTGTGGATAGGAAAGTGACACTTCTAAATGCAGTGTCTTCTATTGAAATCCAGTCAAGAATTGAATTTCAGACTGATAAATAATGCCAGCTCTATTTCCTGTAATGGAGAAAACAGAAGCTTTTAATAGTTCAGTTGTATCACGTTTTCCTACTAAATTTATTTAGTTTCCATGTTTGGATTATGCAGAGGTGAGAGTGATGTTTTTGCTATTCTAATATGTTGTGAAAAGCAAACAAGAGGTGCAAAAATGTGGCTTGATATTTAGCATTGACATTTCTGTACTTAAATTACTTACTTGAGGCTGTATGATTAATTTATTTTACTTGTGTATCAGTAGTATTGCAGAACATTCATTAAAAGAAAATTACCGGTCCAGATACAAAATCTGCTTGCCTACACTTTACTGTGAAAGTAATTTCTTAAGAAAAATCTGTTTTGTTTTGTTTTTAAAGGAACAAAATTTGCCTTGGTAAAGTAAAATTTTGCAGGGTTGCTGTTAAATGTGTGTTAGGTGGCGTTAGCTTGAAAAATATAGAATCCTTATGACTGAACTGACTTCTGCACTTAAAATGTATTTGCATTATTATTATTAATATAAAACCAACTGATGTGCATTCAGGAAGATGAGGAATTGTGGCTACAATTTTCAAAAGTGCCTTGGGCGTAGGCATCTAAATCCATTTTCAAAAGTGAGGTAGGGTAAGTGGCTACATCACATTGTATTTCTCCAAGTGCCCAAGTCACTTCTGAAGATGAGACTCAGGCTTCTTAGTCACCTAGTTTTAACTTCCTTTTGCCCACCTTCTAATACCCTGCCTCTCAAATAGAAGGATGTGAGGGAGGCATCTGTTCCCCGTTCTCCTTGGTAGCAGTTCTGAAAACCCAAGAGACCAAGGTACAGGAACTGGGATTTAAAAAAAAAAAAATGTGGAGAGGGTGGGGGCAAAAAGGAGCATTCCTGGAGCCGAGCAGGAAGTGTGGAAAGGGAATTCTAGCTGCAGGAAGTAGCAAGCTGTGTAGAACAAAGAGAAGAGTAAATCTTCACACTTATCTCCATTAATCTAAAGTAACACCTCAGTTCAGTCTTCAGTCTCTGATCCCCCTCATTATGTTCTTCAGTATGCATTCCTGCTTCTAGCACTTGCCTCACCTTTGCGGTTGTTTCTCTTGCATCTCTGCAGTCAGGGTAGAAACACTTAGATACGGTTTTTCCTTTTTTTTCTTTTTTCCCCAGTATGTCTTTCAAAGTTTAGGTAACAGATGGAGGGGGTGGAGAAGGGGAGATCCTGATGCAGACACAACAGAATTTTAATCCAATAAGGAGAGAAGTGTTTCTGGAAGAAGCATAGTGAAGGCAACCATTTTATCACTCAAAACAAAGGTGCTTCAAGAAAAAAATACAAACATTTCTTTGGTATTTGGAGATACAAACATATTAGTGTCATACAAGTAGTTTTCTCAATATGGTTGAGAAGGCACATTCATTACCATAGTGGGTCAGACCAATGATCCATGTAGTCCAGTATCCTGTCTTCCAATAGTGGCCAGTGCTATTTGCTTCAAAGGAAATTAACAAAATAGGGCAATTATTACTGATCTACCCAGCTTTGTCAGTTAAAAGTTTAGGACCCCTGGAGCATGGGGTTGCATCCTTGAACATCTTGGCTAATGATGAATCTATCCTCCATGAGCTGATCTGATTTTATTTTGAACCCAGTTATAGTTTTAACCTTCAGAACGTACCCTGGCAAGTAGTTCCAGAGGATGACTCTGTGTTGTGTGGAGTTCTTCCTTATGTTTTAAAGCTTCTGCCTAATAATTAACGTGTAACGTGTAAAGAAATCTGTATATATATAAATAAATAAATGTATGGGTAAATAACACTTTTACCATACCAGTCATGATTTCATAGACCTCTCTCATATCTCCCCTTAATCGTCTCTTTTCCAAGATGAGAAATCCCAGTCTTTTTAATCTCTCATATGGAAGCTGTTCATCCCCCAGTCATTTGTGTTGCCCTTCTCTGAACCTTTTCCAATTCAAATTTATCTTTTTTTGAGAGGTGGCAACCAGAACTACACACACTATTCAAGGTATGGGCATACAATGGATTTATATAGTGACCTTGATATATTCTCTTATCTATCCTTTTCCTAATGTTTCTTAACATTCTGTTAGCTTTTTTGACTGCCACTGCATGTTGAGTGGATGTTTTCGGAGAACTGTCCACGTTCTTGAGTGGTAACAGCCAATTTAGACCTCATCATTTTCTATGTTTAGTTGCCATTATGTTTTCCAGTGTGCATTACTCTGCATTGAATTTCTTCTTCTATTTTGTTGCCCAGTTATCCAGTTTTGCAGGATCTTGTAACTCTTTGCGGTCTGCTTTGAACGTATCTATCTCGAGGATAGAACTAGAGGATCAGCGGGTGTGGCAGCACTCCCTGGCTTGAAGTGGTTTCCATCACATAGGGGGTTTACAGTTTTTTGTTCAGTGCAGGCCTCGACAAATCTGCCTCACACTTGGGGGCCAGCCCAAAAACTGAGGCACCCCTAGGTGTGAGCCAGTGAAGGGGCACCCCACCATTGAAAGAGCAGCGTCACCATCACTTCTTCTGGCAGTGGTGCAGTGTGTGTAGAGCCCCCCTGCTGCCAAGAAATCTCCGTGGCTGCTGACTCCTTCAGTGGTGCGTGGAAGACCCCACCGCCACCACTAAAAAATGCCATGGCTTGCGGTGCTCTCAGTGAGGGGGAAAAGAGGCAGACATGCTGAAAATGTCAATGCTGCCGGTTCTTTTTTAGGCACTGAGGGCGTTCACCTCCTTGTCTGCCTCAGCACTGCTAGGTGCCACGGGCAAAATCCTGATCAGCATGACAACCTGCTGCCCAGGATTTGTCGAGCCCTGGGGACCCTGCTGTTTACATCTCTCCATTATGAAAGCTGACTGTTTTATGCCTCCCCTTTGTTTCCTGTCTTTTAACCAGTTACTGATCCATATAAAGACCTTCCTCCTTATCCCATGACTACCTACTTTGCTTAAAAGCCTTTGGTGAGGAACCTTGTCAAAGGCGTTTTAAAAGTCCAAGTTCACTATATTGACTGGATCACTATTGTCTACGTGTTTGTGGACTCTTCCACCCCTTCCCCCCCAACTGCCAAAAGAATTCTAAGAGATTGGTGAGGCATGATTTCCTTTTACAAAAGTCGTTGTCTCTTCCTTAACAAAATTGTATTCATTTATGTGTCTGGTAATTCTCTTCTTTACTATAATTTCAACCAGTTTGCCTGGTACTGGAGTTAGTCTTGCTGTGCTACAATTGCCAGGATCGCCTCTGGGAGCCTTTTTTAAAAATTGGTGTCACATTAACTATCCTCCAGTCATCTGGTACAGAAGCTGATTTAAGTGATAGGTTACATAGTACAGTTAATAGTTCAGCAGTTTCACATTTGATTTTCTTCAGAACTCTTGGGTGATACCATCTGGTCTGGGTGACTTATAGCTGTTTAATTTATTTTATCTTTGTGTTTCGCATCTGGGGGTGGTGGGGAGGAATTTGCTCTTTGAGCTGAAATGTTTCTTGCTGGTTTTTCCACCGAAAGGTTAAAAAAAAAAGTGTGTGGTGTTCAGGACTTGGTACTCAGTGAGAGCAAATGCATAAGGGTATGCTTCAAGAAACTTTTTAAAAGGAATTAAAAATACCTACACAACCTCAAAATACTCTTTATCAAAAATGAGGAAAAGGATGTAAGCATTGAAATATCACATACTGACTATTAGATATTTTTTCATCTGAATTGTCACGTTTTCAAGGTTTCACTTGCAACCATGAGGTCTAGACACTTTTTTAAATAAAAGATGATATTCTGGAGAGCAAGACAGGAAAGATGCTGGTGCACTCTATAGCTGTGTGTCAGCCCAATTCAAACCTGGTTCATGTGAGATTATATATAAATACTGTTTGTGTTGCAGGATTGGGTCCTAAATTGTTGAAGATGTTGCCTAGTTAGTCTGGACTCTGGCCAGTCTCCCCTGCTCCCGAGTCCCTGTATAATGACTCTATGTTCGGACAGACATTAGATCACACAAACATATCAGATTCAGCTGTACTAGATAGGCAAAATTTTGCAATTGGCTCACTGTCACAACTGAAAGCTTTCCAGGCTTATTGGGCTTCTTCCAAAAGGGGAAGATGGCTTTGGAAGGGGCCCAGCAGGTCTGGCATGCATTTCTGCTGGACCTTGGTGCTGCTAATTTTAAATTCTGCATGCTCTGTCGGGGGCCGGGCTCCAGAAAGCACACCACATGTGCCTAACTCACACCTAGAGTTGTGTCTGAATTCTTTTTAAAATAATCTGCTAAACTAAATTTAATTAAGGTAATACCAGATGGATATTTAACATGTGAAGAAGTCAGGAAATTCATAGTTATGGCAAGCGTAACTTGTCCACATTGCATGTACCGTATTTTTCGGACTATAAGACGCACTTTTTCCCCCCCAAAAGTGGGGGGAAAATGAGGGTGCGTCTTATAGTCCGAATGCTGTCCAGCAAGCAGTGTTCCCGCCAGGGGGCGTTGCTGGATAGCAAAAAGATCCAGGGCTGTAGCCCTCCAGCCCACTCCCTGGCCAAGCCACTAGGCCCCTCCCCCAGTTCACAACCCCACACCCGCCCGGCTCCCAGCTCGGTCCCTCGCCCGGCTCCCAGCTCGGTCCCTCGCCCGGCTCCCAGCTCGGCCCCTCGCCCGGCCTCTCGCCCGGCTCCCAGCTCGGCCCCCCCGCCCGGCTCCCAGCTCGGGCCCCTGCTTGGCCCTCCACTCGGCTCCCAGCTCGGACCCCCGCCCGGCCCGGCCTCCCGGCTCAGCCCCCGAACCAGCCTCCCGCCCAGCTCAGGCCCCTGCTCGGCCCCCCCCCGCCCAGCTCACACCCCAGCCCCCCCCCCCCGCCCGCCTGCCAGCTCGGGCCCCTGCTTGGCCCCCCACCCGGCTCCCCGCCAGCTTCCTAAACTATCCCCCTTACCTGGCCAGAGCTGCAAAGGCGTCCAGGGGCCGGGGCCGGGCTAATCCACGGCCTCGGCCTCCCAGCACGGGGCCGGGATCAGCCTCCGGGGCTGGGGTCTTCTCCGCCGCACTGGCGGCTTCCCAGAGCCGCAGTAGGGTCCTCCCCCACCAGGGGCCTTGGCTTTTCTTTCTTTCTTTCTTTCTTTCCCTTCCTTCTCTTCTTTCCTTCCTCTTTCTTCTTTCTCTTCCTTCTTTTTTCTTTCCTTCTTTCTCTTACTTTCTCTTCCTTCCTTCTTTCTCTTACTTTCTCTTCCTTCCTTCTTTCTCTTCCTTCCTTTTTCTTTCCTTCTTTCTCTCCTTTGCTTTCCTTCTTGCTCTTTGCCTTCCTTTTTTCTTTCTTCCTCTCTTTCTCTTCCTTTCTCTTTTTCCTTCTTTGTCTTCCTTTTTCTTTCCTTTTTTCTTTCTTTCTCTTCTTTCCTTCCTCTTTCTTCTTTCTCTTCCTTCTTTCCTCTTCTTTCCTTCTCTTTCTTTTTCTCTTCCCTTTCTTTTCTCTTCTTTGCCTTCCTTTCTCTTCCCTTCCTTTTCTCTTCTATTTAGTTTACTGGTACTATTTGGTTCAGTATATTTTTTTCTTGTTTTTCTGCTCTAAAAACTGGGTGCCTCTTATGGTCAGGTGCGTCTTATGGTCCGAAAAATACGGTATGTGTGTGTGTAATATGCATAGGATTTCACACACACACTGACCTGTTCTTTTACTTTGCATGGCTTTTTCTGTGAGAAAAATTTCTATGCCATTTTAATGCATCCAAAGGATGCCAGTGGGTGAGAGAAATTATTTGTATTCTTGTGTTGTTCATAGTCCTCAGCTTGACTCAGAAGCTGTCTTGTAGGGGTTGTACAAATGCAAACAATAAGATAGGTCCCTGCACCAATGAGTCTACAGCTTAATTACAAGTTACTTTATTTCATATATGTGCAGAGGGGTGCTTAACTATGGCTTTGAGAACCAGATTTCGAACTTGGGCTTGTAAATCTTCAGGAATGTAATGATGTCGCTCTGTTTTTCAGTGCACAAATCTGCACTGAAAGTGGACTTTGACGCTTATTATTTATTGAATCAGGCCCGTGGGGCTCCGATGGGGGATGCCACACTCTCTGTGGGCTAATGGGAGAGCGTCAAGTTACCCTTGGTGCACAACCGTTCTTCGAATGCTTGCTCATGTCCATTCCATGTCAGGTATGTGCACACCACATGTACCAGTGTCAGAGTGGCATATGTAGGGTACCCTTACTGGTACCTGTAGGGCCAGCTCTAGTGTCCTCTGCAGTGGCACACACATGCTCTGGTATAAGTGGTGCTTCCTGCCCCCCAGTTTCTTCTTACTGCTCAGGATAGTGCTGGAAGAGCCATGTCTTGGTGAGAAAAGCTACTAGTGGTTTTCATTTGTAGGTTTAGTGTATGTAGTTGTTAAGGGGCCTGGTCCCTTGGCTTCAGACCATGCGCTTCATGGAAGAAGCCTATGCCTGTAAACAATCTGCACCAGACCTGCTTAAAGTGCTTGGGTGAGACCCAGATCCAGGATAAGTGTAGGGTCTGCAGAAACTTCAGACACTCCCCTCCCACATGAAAAAAGGACTGGGATATCAGCTTGAGTGTGCTCCTGATGGAGTTGGCTTTTAGACCGGACTCTCTGGATTCCATGTCTGGCACTTCAGTATGGACTCAGAGTGCCACGCTGACACAAACTTTATCCTGGCACCGCTCATGATCCCTGGTGCTGAAAAAGCGCCATTAGAGTTGCACCCCAGAAGAGAAAAACAACAGAGTTCAGTGGCACTTTTGGACGCTGTTGTTTTTTCTGCAATAGACTAACACGGCTACCCCTTTGACACCAGAAGAGGGTGCGCCCCCAAGGAGGACAGGCAGGTAGCAGGGGATGAGCTGAGACCTGCATCATGCCGCTCATCATCACTGGAGCTCAGGTCGTAATGGCCTCACCTGTTGGAGCTCTGAGTCTGTCATGGGACTTGACTTTGACTCCAGGCATTGGTAGGTGGACCAGCTCCTTTGGTGCCTTTCAGGTGTCCAAGGACTTGCTGTCTGTCACTCCTGGTGCCACTCACTCCCAGGGAGGTGAGACTCCTCTGTTGAGATCCCATGCTGGGACAGCCATCTACGAGTTCATTCAGGGGCAAGCCCCAATAGGGGCCCCACACAGATCTTCAGCACCATCACTGCTCTCCAGCAATCACTGACACCCCAGCAGTGGTCACCAGGACCCCATTATTGGTCCATAGAGAGTCGCCACTGACAGCCGGACTCCTGGTACCTATCGTCAGAGCCTTGACACAGGATCACTACGCTCCCGGCACCGATTCCCAGAGCTGCTTCGTCGGTTGCCAGAGTACCACTGTCGATCCCTGGATGCTCAGCACCGATGGACGGAGTCCTATTACCACACCTCCTGGAGCACCTGGGGGTGGAGTTGAGTTTGGCACCGCCATGACTGCCAGGAGAGGAGCCCTCGGATTCAGAGGGGAGAGAATTGCTTTACCTGGTGGCGGAGTGAACCCAGCCATGGCTGTAGATTTCCCCTCAGGCTCACCACCGGGCTCCTGGCCATTGACACAATGGCCCGCCCGTGACAGTTCTGTAACTTGTGGGGATTTCCTCCTGCAGTAGGGTTGCGGGTGCAGCAGTCAATCTCAAGAACATCTGAGAGATGCTTGGCGGGTGTTGGATCTGCCCCTGAACTTATTTGAGGAACCAGATCAAGCGGCAGGTGTTCAGCTGTATCCCACCTGCAGAAGAACAGTCGCCCACTCCACCCTTACCTGTCACACAATCGTCATCGCCTGATGAGGCGGTAGCAGGCCCTCCTGCTACAGTCCTGCAAAATGATTTTAGAGTGCACAGCTACACAAGGGTAGCCATGAATTTGGGCTTAGAGGCGGAGGAGATGAAGGAGCCTGCTGATGCAGTTTATACTTTGGTGACGCCAGCCCCCTCTAGAGTGGTCCTTCCAGTCCACGAAGCAGTCGTTAAACTTGCCAAGACCGTAGGGCAATCCCCATCTTCTCTGCCCACTACATCCAAAAAGGCCAAGAAAAAAATACAATGTGTTTGCCAGGGCGTTTGAGTACCTGTGCACTTATCCATCCCTGGGTTCATTGGTGGTGTGAGACACCAACGGAAGAGGCAGGCAGGGGAGGTCACATATGACGTTCCATGACCAAAGAATTTATGGCCATAATGGAGAAGGGTGAGACAATGTGCTGAGCTTCTCTGTGGGTAGCCTCTGATGCAGCCAGCTGGGCAGCCAGGACAATGGCTTTAGCCATCTCAATGAGAAGGACCTCATGGCCGCAATTGTCCAGCCTGTCTGCGGAGATCCAGCAGTCCATCCAGGATCTCCCCTTCGATAGTGCAGCGCTGTTCTCTGATCAAATGGATGCCGGGCGTCACAAACTAAAGGATTCTAGGCCCTAGTCTACACTTGCCACAATTTTCGGCAGCAGTCAACAGGAGATACACAAGGTAAGTAAATACTAACACCCAGTTACCTCCCTCTACACACTGCGCTATGGCAAACAGCAATGCCGTCTGGTTGCCGTGGCACTACACCACTTCCAGGACTGGAGTTATTGCGAACTCCTGAGCGTTTGAGCGGTGTTGAAAGACTACTCAATCGTATCCGGAATAGCGCATTGATGGCAGTGATTTTGCCACAATCAGTATAGATACAGCCTAAGACCACACTTTGCTCCTTGGGCTGGTTCGCCCCTTCTGCTTCCAGGAAGTATTTCAGGCTCCAACAAGTGCAACAGTTCTTGGGCCATGCCAGGATCGAGCCCTACAGGAAAAAACAGACGTCATAAGCATCATCAAGGTCAACCCCCTGCCAGCACTTCCCAGTTGGTCTCAAGCCGCTACTCCGTGGGGGACAGACAGTCCTTTTGAGGGTCCCCAGCAGACTTGACCCAGCATCCAAACCTCTACTTCTTTTCAAACTGACTTTTACCCTACCTCCCTGCTTGGGTGGCTATAATGTTGGACCAGAAAGTGAAAAAGAACATTCCAATTAGATACTGCTTTCAGTCTATTTCACGCCCTTCTTTCCAGCTCTCAATCCTATTCCTCTTCAGGGACTCTTCTTATGAGCAACTTCTCATTCAGGAGGGGCAAGCTCCTCTATGGCAGTGGCCCATAGGAGAAGTTCTCTGCATCTCTCTGCATCTGAGGGGGAAAGGGTTTTGTTTCTGATCCCAAAGGAGGCCTACGGCCCACGTGAGACCTATGTCATCTCACAAACATCTCAAGAAGGTGAGATTCGGTATGATCTCCATCATCTCCCTTGACCTAAAGGATGTATTTTTCATGGCCACACACATTTTTATGCTTCCTGGTGGGAGACAACCACTGCGAATTCACAGCCCTCCCATCTGGCCTATCAGAAGTGCCAACAGTGTTTACAAAATGGGTGGCAGTAGTTATGGCCCACCTCAAACGCCAGGGAATACAAATTTACCCTTAAACCTTGACCACTGACTTATCCAGGGTCGCTCATGTTGATAAATGAACAGACATCTGCATTGGTATCAGTGCAAAAGACATAGTTCATTGGATTAGTCCTTGACTTTTCATGGGCTAGACAGAGCATTACCTCAAGCCAAACTTCAATGCATGTTTGAGGAGATTGGCCAAGTCACAGCTCATCCTCTCACCTCAGGAAGCGTTTGTGTCAGACTGATAGGTCACATGACAGCGGCCACCCATGTGGTACAATACGCAATACTGCACCTCAGACCTTCCAAATGTGTCTAGCGTCAGTTAAGTCCCGGGCCAGACACAACCTGGACATGATTCTCACGATCCTGCCTCGGTTATTTACCTCATTGGCATGGTGGACGAATCCTGCCTATGTAACGAGAGGTTCCCTTTTGTGGCCATCTGCCCAATGCTCTCCTTAGTATTGGATGCCTTAGGCTTAGGGTGGGGAACCCACCTTGGCTTCCCCAAGACCCAAGGCCTCTGGTTCACAAAGGAGCTGATGATACACACAAATGTCAAAGGCCTCAGGGTAGTTTGGTCATCCTGCAACATGTTCTTTCCCCAGATGTTGAGAAAGATAGTGCAGGTGCTGACAGACAATATGGCATCAATGTGTTATGTCAACAAAGAGGAGCGAGATTCTCTGCCAAGAGGTACTCCCTCTACAGGACTTCTGCATGGGACATGCAACCCATCTTGAAGCCTCACACCACCTGAAGGTCAAGAACACATTGGCAGATCAGCTCAGCAGTTCCTTCTCTCACCACAAATGGTCATTGCACCTGGAGATAAGTAATGTCATCTTCCAGAGGTGGGAATTCCCCAGAAGGATCTCTTTGCGACTATGCAGAACAGGAAACGTCACCGGTAAGGGCTCGACAATGGCTTGCTTCCTGATGCATTCCTTCTGCAATGGTCAGGTGACCTAACATATGCCTTTCCACCAATCCCTTTCATCCATAATGTCCTCATAAAGATCGAGTGACAAAGCACAGGTCATACTGATCGTTCCCGTATGGTCTTATCAACACTGGTTCAGCATGTTGCTGGACATAGTGGTGGCAGCCCCTTGGGCATTCCCAGATCATCCGTACTTGATTTTGCTGCTACCTCCAAAACTCTCCTCGTTACATCTGACAGTGTGGTTGCTGGTTAAACCGTGAGGAGCAGGCTTGCTTCACTCAAAGTCCTGCTAGAAAGCTGAAAGCCCTCCACTAGCACCGCTTACCTGGTAAAGTGGAAACACCTCCTGGCTGGCTGGCTGGCTGATTGGAATCTCTCCCCAACCCAGCTGCTGTTGCACTCCATTCTGGACTACTTAATTTATTTGAAATATCAAGGCCTGTTATTAGTCAGGGTTCACCTAGTGGCCATCTTGGCCTTTCATCTGCATATCCAGGGCAGATCAGTCTTCTGTCATGAGATGATGGCCAGATTCCTGAAAGGCTGGGAGAGACTCTTGCTGTATGTCAGGGACCTGGTTCTTCCAATTGGTCTTCAACCTAGTCTTCTTGAGACATGCTAGGCCTCCCTTTCAGCTCATGGCACCTTGCTCTCTTCTATTTGTAATGGAAAATTGCCTTTTTTGTAGTACTCACTTCAGCAAGATGCATTTCCAAAATCAAAGCTCTAACACTGAAACCTCCCTGTTATGTGTTTTACAAGGCCAAAGTTCATCTGTGCCCTCACCTTGCATTTCTTCCTAATGTGGAATTAAAGTTTCATGTCAATCAAGACATCTTTCTGTCACTTTTTTCCCCCCAAATCCCACAGCTGTAGCAAGGAGAGACGTCCGCATACCTTGGACATCAGGTGAGCATTGGCCTACATTGGAAGAACTAAGTCGCTCTGGACATACATACAACGCTTCATCACATTCACTTGACAACAGAAAGTTTTGCCAGTCTCATCACAGAGGATTTCCTCCTGGGTCGCCATCCGTACTTTCTACAAGCAGGCAAAGGTCATGTCTTCTGCCACTTTGACAGTCTGTTTGACAAGAGCTCAGGCTTCATCAGTGGTTTTCATATCTCAATTTCCAATACGGGATGTTTGCAGGGCCGCGACGCGGTCTTCTGTTCATGCCTTTACATCCCACTATGCATGATGATGCAACGGACCCTGGATGATGTGGGCTTGCTTGTGAGTCATCTGACATGGAGTGGACATGAGCAAGCACTCGATTAAAAAATGGTTACTAAACTTCTGTAACTCTTGTTCTTTGAGATTTGCTGCTCATGTGCATGCCAAGACCCCATCCTCATCTCCTCGATCAAGTGTACCGGCAAGAAAGAACTTCGTGGCACCCTTTATACCAGAGCATATGTGTCCCACTGAAGACGGCAATAAAGCCAGCCCTACTGATATCATGGAGGGAAAAATCTCCAGCACTGGTGGATGTGTGCACACACACTTGACGTGGAATGGACATCTTGAAGAACAGTTATTACAGGAGGTTAGTAATCGGCTTTTTGTCCTCAAACCAGATTAGGATACTTTAATTGTCTGCTACTTCCCCTCACCCTGACGCTCATTTACATATCTCCTCAGTCTGCCCAGGCTTTTTATGAGTCTACTGTATCTTTACTTCATGCAAGAACCCCTGGATTCCATCCTTCCATGTTCTTTCTGAAGCTCTGAAATCCATAATGGGCCTCCTCACTGTTAATCTGGACCAGAGTACTGTTGCATGAAACCCCACGTTCTGTGTTCCACAGTGTGTTGCAAAGTGGTGTGTTTATATAGAATCTTCAGCTGCCTTAGCTATGCCCAGAAGCTTGCCCACATCTCTGCGGATCAGGTTCTCAACCTGGTGGGTTGTGGCTGGCCTGCTCTTTCCCACATTGCTAAGTAATAGAGATAAATGGAAAAGGAGGTGAGGTCTCTATGGAAAAGAGCACTGTAGTACAGTCCAGAACCACTGAAGCAGCATGTTGTCTCTTCTCGAAGGAGAAAGGCTGGCTGTGTTTCTGATGCTGTACCGTTTTCAGACCATTCATCACAATAGAAGCTGAACGCATTGAGCAGGGTGACTAACCGTTGTATAATTTTCAGCTCCCACGTCTTTTCCAGGAATGTGAACCAGCATCGTAGGCTGTGGCTTAGTTACCAGGGCAACTGGATGCAGGCAGTTCTGGGAGGCTAATGGGAGAAGGGCAGCCTGGGTTGGGATGCGCTTTGGGCCAATCCCTTTCCAGCATGGAAAGCTGCTTGAAGCCACACAGATGAGTGCCCACTTCTCTGCTGTTCATGGCAGGAAGTGCAGGAGGTCTATTTCCCCAGAGCAATTAAACTTTAAAAAGGGGACATTTTTGTTAATTTAACCACTGCTGCTGTTCAGTAAAAGGTAGCAAATATTTGGGTCCTGAACCATCTCCATGCCAAGGAGTTTGGAGAGTTCTTGTGAGGGGCAGAGAGTCACACAGTGGGTGATTCCAGCATGCGTGGAGGGGAATGAGGGTGAATGGCAGGGACCTATCCGTTGCCCTTCCCTTACAGATATTTCCCCAATACTTTGGAAGTCTTGATTAGCACCTTAGCATTGACAGTCTGGATTCTATATGCCATGGAGAGGGAATAAGGTACAGTACTCCTTCTGTGTTGACTTTAAATTTAATTAATTTTGTTGCCAAATGAGGCATGAAATGCAATGTGAAATACATGGGAGAGCCGAATGCTTAATTGTATGGGGACTTAGAAAGTGTAGAAGCGCTCAGAGTAAGAGATCACCTGCGTTAAATGTGTGCATGATTTTCTTAAGATGATTTCTTTTGGGTTGCCAGGCAGTATCTGTCAACAGGCAGGGGTCCAGAGGATTGCCTGCCTTCAGCTGGCGGTGGCTCAGTGTGGCCCAAATAGTGACATACCTCGCATGCGCTTAGCTGAGTGAGGGTTTGAATTACACACGAGGGCTATGTCTACACTGGCAAGTTAGTTTGAATTAAGGAGGCTTAATTCGAACTAACTGAAGCCATGGCTACACTAGGCTTTAGTTAGTTCGAATTAAGGGCTTCCTTAATTCGAACTAATAAATTTGTATAGGGTATTCGAACTAAGGGGTTAATTCGAACTAACTAGTTCGAATTAACCAATGTGGCCATGTTAATTCAAACTAATTTCTTAGTTCAAATTAACTGGCCATTGAAATGAATGGGGATCTCTAATTCAAACTAAGCAAGTGCTTGCCAAGTTCAAACTAACATTCCAGTGTGGCCATGCTAGTTCGAATTAAGCTAATTCGAACTAACTAAAATTAGTTCAAATTAGTTAGTTCGAACTAACTAATTCGAACTAATTTTAGCAAGTGTAGACATAGTCAAAGAGAGTAGGGGTGTGTTGACAAGGGGGAGCATATTTATGATTTACTGTTTATACTATTGTATTGTCTAGATGCCCCAGTCATGGATTGGGACCCTCTCGTGCTAGGTGCTGTACAGAATTATAAGCATGAGAGCTATTCCAAACTAGGCTCCTTGTGGACCCTATTATTACACACTATGATTGTCTTTGTGTGGTTCAGCTTCATCCACTTCCGCAGTGGATCCACATATGCTTTTACTCAACAGTAGCTATTTCCCTGTCTAGACAAACCCTAGGGTCCTTGAGCAGTGCTGATGCCTTGATGCAACAAGGGGTGAGAGTGGAGGGGATGCTGCATTTTGGTGGTGCCGTCTTTGGGTGAGATGTTAAAGGTAGGGCAGGTTATGCCGCCATTGCAATTCACCTGAGGGAGTTTAGGATAGTAATATTGGGTTATCTCTGATTTCAATGGGTTATAATTTCCACAACTAAAGTTTTCCATCTTTTGAAGTGTGCTGTGCAGTCTTGGTGCATGCAAGATTGTGTTCTTATTTCTACATCTTTCCAATTGCATGAAACATCATCCAGACGGATGCTAGTTTGTAGTCTGATACAGGGATTATCTGCACACACACACTTTCTTAGTCTTAATCTACATGTATGTTTTTAAACCAGTGTAAACTTATGCAGTCCCCTGTGTGGAGATTTCAGTTTCAGGGTGGTTTATATCATCTTAGCTAAAATTAATTGGGAATAAGTTTAAACTGAACTCTTGAACTGAAATGAGTGGGTTTACACAGGGGTTTGTACCAGTCTACTCATTTGGTTTAAAAGCATCTATTTAGTTAAAACAGTACAACTTCCTGTGTAGATACTCTTACATTGGTTTAATTTGGGAACAAGTTTAAGCTAATTTCATTGAGTGTCTGCACAGCTTTTGGCACCGGTTTAACTAAACCAGGTTAAATTCCAAACGAGTGCATTTTCTGCATGTAGACAAACCAGAAGTGTCATGTAGCAGACTCTGAACTTGGGACTGGCCTTTTCTCTCTATTTATGGAAGGTGGAAGCAACAGACTCCTCTCTAGGAACAGTGAGGGATCAGCACATCTAGGCTAAAGAACCTTGGTTATTTGGTCTTTTTATGGGGACTTGGAGAAGGTGGTAGGTCACACACCCAATTCTATTTCCCCATTCCCCCTTGTGGTTTTGTAATGTATAAGGAAGGCCTAAAATGTGAATTTTTTGGAGAGTGTCCTATTTTACATTAGAAATTCTAGTCTTGTCTGCTCTGAAAGCCTTCATGGTGCTAGAAAGCTAGTGAAGGAACATCATAGAGAAAGCTAAGCAACACTTATTGGCTGTCTAAATCTTTGTGGAGGTTTTTGTTAAGCCTTTTTGATTTCAGTGTGGGAGAACAGGCATTTTGGAGGAAGGCTGACTTGGTGGAAGTTCAATGCCCCCTTCTGCTAAAGGAGAGTGAGCTCAGAGTCCATATATTGACAGCTGGTCCACACTGCAGGGAAATTTTGGCAGCAATCAAAGGAGATACGTAAAGTACTTAAAATACTCGCCGCAGAGTACCACAGCGCTACGCTACTTGCCTGGTATGTCTTAACCAATCAACGTCTGGCTAATTCTGGGTTCGATTGAGAGTGTCTTTACAGACACTCCATCAAACCCGAACAACTGATGCTACGCTGTTGGAGGTGCCGCTGAGAGTGTAGCCTAGCCCCCGAGATTTAGCAAAATTAGGGACGGTCAGTTGTGATATTCCTGATTATTATCAAGATAAAATAAGCAGAGAGAGGAAAAACAAACAGAAACTAACCCTCTTGGGTTGCCTTTATATGTCCTAAAGACATGCACAAGTGTAAACCTTATATACTTTATTTTGTTTTTTAAAAGAAATATCCTGAGATTACCGGAAAACACCTCCTGATAAAAAACAAAACAAAACATATTTGCCACCTCCCAGTCTCATTTCTTTGTATAAGCTACAGTTGATTTAAAGGTAACCTGCAAAAATTTAAAATAAATAAAAAAAAAAACCCCACTCATTTCAGTGTATTTAGGAGAAAAACTTGTTGAAAAATTTGATGGAGGGAATTGTGATAAATGTTGAAATCTTTGAAGTTATTTTCATTCTACAGGCTCCAAAACGGAATGACTTTAAAACATTTCTGTACTAATTTGTGACTACTTAAGTTTTAGTGAAATTTTCAGCCCCCACTTCAATTTTTTAATTTATTTTTTGTACGACTCTAACTTTTCAAAAGTTAGTGGTGGGAAAAGGAGAAAAAAATGAGAGAAGGGGAGGGAGCAGGAACTGGCTATCACTTCTAAATTGAGTTGAAGGATTTTTTTTTTTAAATCAGCATTTTACAAAATTTTGAGCTATGGGAAGAAATTAATTTGAAAAATTCTAACCTCTGTTTGGGAGGCATAAACTTGCCTGGAAAATCTGTTTGTGCTTCTTTTATTTTGTCTGCAGGACAGCAGATGGCCTCTGGAAACTGCATCTTCTACCCTAAAATGTAACTGTCCAAAATAGTGCCCTCACTCTCCCTAGTTCCTCTGCTTCACGTGTATTCAGAGATGTCTTGCTTTACTGTCCCAAAGTCAGTTTGTTACCTCTGTTCACTTGGCACATCGATAAGAGCATGACCTGGGTCATTTCTGGGTCCTTTATCATTCCTTTGCTGAGTTCCAACTGGCAGGCCCAATACTAGCAAACATGTGTCTAAGGGAGAATGTTTGTCATCTGTGACTGCCCAGCAAGAAAGAATGCCTAGGATCTGAAAAGAGCTTTGAGTTTGCAGGGGTGTCAGATGCTCACTGAAGGGCCTTGAGTAGTAAAACGTTGGACCCCCATGAGGCCATTTTTAGAGTTGCATTCCTAAATAGAAACCACTCTTTCTGAGGCTTTGTTGCTGGTTGGACTGATTTGTATATTTTTTTCTGAATCATGGTATTTAATTGCACGCTGCCCTGATTCTTCTGTATGGGTGGGGAGGTAGAATCCCCACCTTTACTTTTAATCCTTTGGGTCTCAGATTTTCTGGTTTGAAAACCCTCCTTTTCATGGTGGGTGAGGATCCTGCACATCACGTAGGCTATATGACAAAAACGAGGGCCAAAAGTGGACTGGCATTCTGCACAAATAGAGAAAGCAGGCTTCAGTTCTAACAGATCTCCTATTGGGTGCAGTAGGCAAAACAGATCCAGTAAGCAGCAAAATGGCGGCTTCAGTGGTTTAAGCAGGGAAGAAGAATTACAATTTTTGCCAGTTGCTTTTTGGACTCCTGTTCTGTGCTAACATGGGCTGTCGCTCTCTAATGCGGCTGTTCCCTTCCTATCATGAGATGCATAGGAGGTAATGGGGGGAGGGTTAACCTGACTTGACCAATGAACAAAATCATGGAAAAATGCTGTCACTAGGGTAGTGGGTACACATTCATTTTCTAGTGGAAGGAAAGCGTGGAGTTGCCAGTCTCTGCCTCTGTTGTACTATTTTTTTCAAAATGAGGTGGTCTCTCTTCCAAAGGCTTGTTAACGCCCTATTAACATTGTTATACAAAACAGCAGTATACCATTTAATTAGGAAAAATAAGTACTAACCTCTACCATATGTTGCCCTTCTCCTGGTATTTGCATTTGAAAGTCCGACTGAATTTCAATGTGGAACTGGATTTTATCCAAATGAATAGCCTCCAGGTCTGGATTTTTGTGAGAAGATAAATTGCCTTCCTATCAAACTTGGTATCTTGATTTTTTTTTTTTTTTTTTTTTTTTTAAATGCATTTAGCATTTTGACTTATTCAGACGTATTTAGCAAGGGCTCCTCGTTTCTGTAGCGGCAACAGGGTTTTTTGCATCTTTGCTGTCAGCCTTAAAACCAAGGTGTCTGGCTATGTGGCCATTCCTGTGTTTTCTGAAATACAGAGAGAAGAAACTTCGCATATCTGAAGAGAGGAATTAACATTTTGTCTTAAGCAGGGCATTTTCAGTGGCAATGAAAGCAAGCCTAGTATTTACACTTCGGCAGTGCTGGATTGAGGTCCGCTTTGCACACACCCAGAGGCCAGTTGGCTGGCTTGTAGCCTAAGAGGAAGGATGGTCTAGTACAGGGGTTGGCAACCCCCGGCACGCGGGCCTGAGCTGGCATGCAGGCCAAGCCTGAGTGGCACGCGGAGCTGCTCAGGCTCCCCCGCTGGCTCCGCAAACCACGCAGCCAGCAGCTGTGGCGTGCAGCTGAGGGTCCCTGCTGGCCCCGCCCCCTGCTGGATGGCAGAAGGGGAGGGGAAGGGAGTGGGTCGCGTCCCCCCGGCCTGCCCAGAGTCGCGCCGCTGCCGGCAGGGCAGAACCGGCCCTGGCTATGGCTGGCAAGAGGGCGGGTCGGCCTGGCTGGAGCTGCTGGCGAGCGGCCTCCGGTTCCTGGCCCCGGCTCCCTCCAGCAGCGGCGGCTCCTTGTGGGCCAAGCCGACTCACCCTCTTGCCGTTCATGGCGTGGCTCTGGGCAGGCCGGGGCCCGCTCCTCTCCGCTCCCCTCCCCTCCTGCTGTCCAGCAGGGGGCGGGGCCAGCAGGAGCCATCAGCCCCGCGCTGCCCTTGCGGACAGGGGCAGCCCCGGGGCCAGGAACCAGAGGCGGCGCGCCGGCTGATGCCAGCCCAGGCCCTGGCTGGCAGGGCACCTGAAGCCTGGTCCCACCCCCTTTTGGCCCCACCCCTGGCACCTGCTGAGGATGCGGTGCGCGGGGCCGGCACAGGGGCCGGCAAAGGTTGCCGACCCCTGGTCTAGTAATTAGGGTACTAGCCTAAAGTTTTGGAGACAGCAGTGCTGTGACAGACTTCTTATGTAACCTTGGGCAAATCACTTAGCTTCTGTCTCAGTTTCCCATCCGCAGCAGGGAATAGAAGCACTCTCTACCTCGCAGTGTGGATAAAATCATTAAAAAATTCTGGGGTGTTTGGGTAGTACACTAACGGGGGGGGGGCACCATCTGAGTGGTTAATATGGGCAGCTGCCACTTTGACTTAAAGGATTTTTAATTCCCCCCTTCATTTTTTTTTTACCTTGGTGACCTCCATTTTCAGCTGAAGAGTGGGTTTTTCTCATTGTCTACAGGGACTTTTAACCCAAGCAAGCAAGGTCCCTATTTTACATTTTGAGGTAGTGAAAGGGTGTAGACGGTCACTGCTTCACTTCACATATTTGGCAAATAGCTATTTAAATAAAAAAGAGTACATTTCGCATCCTGCTTCATTTCACCCCTTTGCATCTGTGAATCTTGCTTCAGAAAAATATTGTGGGAATCTTGGGGTGTTTTTTATGTTTTTGGGGGTGGAATTGGTTGTCTGATTATCTGACTTGATGTCTCTCTCTTGGCCACTCAGAGATTAGCTCAGTCTTTAACACAGCTCTTTGTTTTTGTGTCTTAATTCAGCTGAACTAAAATGATTACATTACCAGATGCAGATAATGGAATTACAAGTCAGGAAGCACAAGTTTAAAAGTACTTTTACCAAAAAAAAAAAAAAAAAAAAAAAAAAGGCGAGTGACATAAATTCTCTGTCTAAACCAGAGGTTCTCAAACTTTTTTGCTGGGACCCCTTTGATAATATTTCAGGCTGTGATAATCCCTTCCCCCTCAAAAAAAGTGATGATCCCTTCTTGCCATGTCACTCCTATTGACATGTGCTGGGGCTGACAGCTTTCAATCTTCCCTCCCCCCAATAACCTCATGCCCCCATGAGTGGTCACGGCCACCTGTTTGAGAACCTCTGATCTAAACGTAGAGCTGGGGCTATATAGTCTTTTTGTCTCACAACTCTTGCACAAAGGTACCTAGATACTGCTGTTGCTCGGTGTTGTTCCTGTATCATCCAGTTCTTAATATGGTCGAGGAAGGGTGGCTCGGTGCTTAGGGCAATCGCTTAGAACTTAAGAAACCCAGGCTCAACGCTCTGATCTGCTACTGGCTTGCTGTGCATTCTGGGCAAGGCATGCAGGGTACATCTGCACAGGGTTAAAACACCTGTGGCTGGCGTGGGTCCGCTGACTTGGCCGCAGGGCTGAAGTTTTCCATGTAGACATTCAGGCTTAAGCTGGAGCCTGAACTCTGGGACCCTGTGAAGAACGTACCCTTGGTGTCTCTTTGCACCTGCACAATAAGTATAAAAGCACTTCCTGACCTCACATGCGTGCGTGCATATGAGAGAGAGAGAGAGAGAGAGAGAGAGAGAGAGAGCGCGAGAGCGCGAGCGGCTCAATACAATAAAGGGTGTAGATGCTCAGATACTGCACTAACAGGCAGCCAGGTAAGTAGATAAGTGGCACTTGGGAATTCAGTTTGGATGCTTGCATGTCTGTTGGGTATCTGTCCAGCACTGTTCTAATAGAGATTTGCAGCAAGAGCCAACGTGCATTGGCTCTGCTAGACTGGATATTTATTTTCATAGTTCAGTGGACTAAGATGGAAAACCGATCACAGTGCTGCTGCCAAATTCTATTGCCACGGTAATTTCCTTTCTAAAAGGAGAAGGATGTTGTGGAGTCAGTGGCTTCCCATTCTTCTCACCATTCTGAGTGCTTTCTTTAGTGGTCCCAGAGCATCAGGCTGTGTGGTCTGTTTGGTGTGAAAATGGCTTTGCTCTGGTGTTGTAAACAGACGGTTGGGAAGTGACTTTGTATCTGGCCCCCTCCAATGTTTGCATTCTGGTAGCACAGTCGTTTGCATGCTGCACTGGAATACAGCATAGCATTTCTGGTCATGTTAAGAAGCCTAACTTGTGGTGTTCCAAATGGCCGTTAGTCATCACCATTTCCATATCCTTTGCTCTTCTCTGTTTCTCCTAAGAGGTTGGCTAGCGAGTGACATAATTGTCCCTTTATTTACAAGCCCTATGGAACAGTAGGATGGCCATTGGTATGTAATTTGTCCTTGTTTGGGTATGTTGTAAGAAAGTAGTGAGTCACTTTCCATTGAGCCGGTAGTTACCCTACGTTGCTGCTCTTTTGTGTTTGTGTTGTGTATCCAGTAGAATTATTTATAACTTAGCCAGCATCCCGGGTCTATTGTTTCAGTAAAAAGCAGGAATGACTAGATGACTTCCTGAGATTTTTTTCACCACAACCTTTTAAAACCAAAAAAAAACAACAAAAAAAAAACCCCTCTGCTTTTCCTTCCAAGTATTATATTCGCCAGTTGGATCCCTTCCCACCCTCCCCCTCTTTGACTGTGCATTTGGGCTGTTGACAATCCCACTGCCTGTGTTCTTTAAGTCTGAAAATCCTCACCACTAAGGCAAAGGTGGGAGGAATCCCTACAATGTATTACAAACAAATAGACCTGGCTAGAATTGGCTATCACCATGAATGGAGCCAGTGTGACCAGCGTTAAGCGATAATTCACATATCCTACAGTCTTAGGTCTCCAGCTGTGCTGCTAATTTCAGGGGTTAGCTCCCATCCTCTTGTAAAAATGAAATGTTGGGAGTTATTTTATGTTTTAAACACTTCTGGATAGGCAGCAGGGGAGGTAGGAAGTTACCTCTGTGCACAGTGCTGGAATGAGACTTACACAGCTCTTAAGCCCTCAAAAGAAGGAGGACTTAACTGGGACATAGGTAGTACATAGGCCTACAGGAGGCCACTGAGTTGGTGGAAAACAAACAAGGAGTGCTTTGGCACTTTTAAAGGCTAACAAATTTATTTCTCTCATGAGTTTGCGTGAGCATAATGCATCTCATTTCATTCATCTGACGATGTGGGGTTGTGCCCACGAAAGCTTATGAGGTAAATACATTTGTTAGTCTTTAAAAGTGCCACAGAACTCCTTGTTTGTGTTGGTTGGAATATCTCCTCCTGTGAAGCCCAGTTCTAGCTCCAATGGAGGTCATTCGGAGTGGCACCCATTTAAGTCAGGGTGGGGTTTGGCCTTGGATAGTCTTGAGCATGTGATAGACATATTAGCTAAAACAGCCCTCCACCCCCCCCCCCAATTCCTTGTTATATCTTCTGAGCTTCCGTTTCATTGGCACCCCTGTTTGACATGTAAAGTTACCCACTATGCGCACCCACTACAGGCCCTTCCACTCCGTTTTGTGGCTGGCTGATACCTAAAGTGGTGTTTACAGCACTGTTTGTCACAGGTGAATTTGTTACCTCTGAGAAGGCAGAGAGTCCTTCGTGGCTCTGTCTTCTCTGAAGAAGGGACTTTGTGCCCCATCTCCTCCTTAACTGGTCAATAAAGAGAACTTCCGTTTCTACTTCCTTTCCTTTCTGTCATTCCTCTCCCAGCTTGTCTGGTGTAGCTTTGATCCACAGTTAAAGTTATATAGCGAGGCACAACCGTCGTCCCCTGTGTTCTAAGACACTTCCCTCTGGAAATCAGTGGACAGAGAATCCCCAGTCACAATATAGGTACCAGTGTGAAATGGACTTCTCTTTTGCAAACTCTGCACTTTCTTCTGATCCATTTGGAAAGCGTCTGTTGGTTTACATCTTTTGAGAACTAGAGTGTGTCAGAACAGTGCCCAAGATCCCATCTGTGCATGTGAAACCTTGATGTTAAAATGGCTTACGTCCCCACCCCTCCCCCAATATATTTTTTTAAATTGAAGAGTAAAACACGAAAATGTTTTGAATTCCTTGTTCCCTGTTGCTGGCACTTTTGGATACCTTGAGCTGGAAGCCCTTCCTCATCCTGATGCTGCGTTTTCCCTGTGTCCTTTTCTACTAATGTAATAATCAGTCTGTGGTGTTCAGGTGACTGAGATATTGGCTGGAGTGAAACAACACTGTCATCTTTATGCATGAAACAGCTGGAGAGGAAGAGAGAGCACCTCGTGGTCAGTGCAGATTCTGCAGAAGTTTTCTCAGTTTCTGTTACTCTGGAACTCAAAACTTAACACTTGGTTATTTTTAAGTTTTATTGTTTTAAGCCTAGACAAATGCAAGCTTTTGCTAGTCCTTTTATTCTCTCAAAGCATTTTCCTAATTTGAGCAGCTCCAGATCGTTTCAGGGAGGATGTTGAAAGTTTCACGATCCTGCATTCACTCCACCTCCAATCTCAAAGTCCAGAAATGTGGCTTTGTCTGCATTAGCTGGTTCCATGTGGAAAGCTGAAGTTTACCCAAACAGAATTTTGAAACATGTGTGTGAACCTGTCTAGAGTTGGCTTACCAACTGGAATGGAAAATGGGCCCTTGAATTCTCTTAGGGAATTTTGTTGTTGTTGCACATTTCTAATATCCCATTTTTGCTTTTCTGAATGCCCCCTAGGTATACCGCTAGGAATCAATCACAGACCTGAGGAATGTCAGGAAGTTCCTAGAGACCAATCAGAATTGTGGTGGGTGTGTTGGTTTCGGTGAGCCGGCAGGCAACAGCGCAGTCGGAGAACTTGAGCTGATAGAGTCCCCTGGTGCAGGGCACATGTTGGTCTTTCTAAAAGAAATATGGTCTTTCCTGGCATTAGTTTTAGTTAGCCTCTGGGCCCCTGTTTTCTGGGTGCTGCACAGTACATTATGATGGACCAGAATCCACCGAGTTGATAGCCTAAATAGATAGTGACTGGGAGAGGAGTTGGCAGAGCAGAAAGGGGAAGTAATGACTGCCCAACAAGCAATCCAGTGGCTGCGGTAGAAGTAGAACTAATGTCTCCTGCATCCCTAACCAATCGAACACACTATCTCTGTTACCTAGGCTTTTATTTTCTCATTGTATGGTTCTCTTAGTGTGGGATGTTCTGGCCGTGGGAGGTGGTACAGAAGAAAACTGCTTTGTGGCAGGCCCATCCCATCACTTACCAGCTCTTCTCCTACTTAGGAGTTCTGTGATGCATCCCCATTCCCGGCATGGAGCTTGTTTTAGATTTATGCCATAGCTGGTTTCTGTGCTGTTCCATGCAGCATCATAAACTTTGGTATAAAATGCTGCAAAGTTGTTATCATGCTTCCTAGGAGCAGGAGGAAAAACACATCCTGAATGGCGTTGAATTCAATCTTCCTGCTGCTTCTCAAGTTTATAAAACAAAGCGAAAAAAGCGTGGAATTGTTTTCCACTCAGAGGAGGACTGCAGTTTAGGGTGTGTTTTACATCTACACAGCAAGCAGCAAACTGGAGCAGCCTGTCTGAAGTCCAGGGGCAGGGGACCGAACTCCAGCCTAAGCCACAGTGTCCACACAGCTGTTTTTAGCACCATCGCATGTGCCTGAATCTGTGGACCTGGCTCTGAGACCTGCTGCGACGTACCCCTTCCCTCCTCGAATGTAACACCCTTGCAGTGACAAATGGTGTGGAAGAACAAAGTGCTGCATTTTACTGCTCTCTCGGGGCAGTTCAGAAACTGAGTTTCTGAGCAGCGCTGCCCTTTACAAGCTTTTGTTTTTAAAAAGATTTTTAAAGTCAAAACCTTAGCATTGGTGCTTCTTACCCAAGGAAAGCCTGAATGAGAGAGGGACCTTTACTGTTCTGAGTGATGCATACTGCTTTACCCTAGTGTGTGCAATTTTCAGGAGGATGGAGATGAGTATTCAGGCTTAATTGAAGCAGAAGGATATTTTGGGGGCAAACTGTGAACATGCCTACCCAGGCATTTAAAGGATAAAACCTCTATTGTTTTGTACTGTGTAAGGGGAGCCTACCAGACTTTTGTGTGACTGGGGGCTTCACCTCTTTGCTTCCTCATATATTAAATGGTTGGAATAATATTTATCCCTCGGGGGGTGCTGAGGTTTAATTAGCATTCATAAAGTTTTGAGAGCCCTAGATAAAGGTGCAATGGGAAGGCAAAGCAATAACCAGCAGCCAAGACAACATGCCAGGCCCATAAAGAAAGAGACCTTTGGCATAGTGCATCCCAGCTGCAGACTTCACAGGGCCTTGGGTTAGCCACAGAGAGAGCTGTGGGGTCAAACCCTGACACGGAGGGCCTTTAAAAGGGATGCATATTTAAAGGAATGCCTTCTGGAGAAGGAAGCGTAGCTGGAGATGTAGGATGGGATTTTCAAAGACACTTAATGTTACTCTGAGGCAGCTCATGTTGGAAGTCAGCCAGGTTTTGCCATTAACTGCAGTGTGGGAAGAGTTGAGGTGCTGCACTTATACAGATCCCCGCCCCCTTGTAAGGTACAGGAGTTTCACTCAGGGTTGCCCTGTGTCCTGGTTATAATGTACATTTCTTACACTGTTCCAGGTACCCTGTCCTGCAGCCAGCTACAGGTGTCTATAGGCCAGGCAGCTTAAAGCTGTGGCCATAGTCACCACACAAAAGTGCCCCAAAGGATACAGGGAAGGAGAAATTAGCCAATTCTAAAACATTCCTGAGGTGTTTCAGTGGAGCACTTTCTGCAGCCCGGCCAATAGGAGGGGTAGGGATGTGGTTGGAGCAGTTTTGATGTAGCACTGGTTGCTAGTTGCTGAATGGAGGTGGCAGCTGTTTTGGGGCAAGTTTTTCTGCAAGACATCTGGCAAGCGCTGATTTTGGGGATAGTATTTGAAGGGTTTGTTTTGTTTAGCTGATTGGCTGGAACTCTGCTGTCATCTAATTTGGGGGAGGCATTGATTGTAAAGTGATCTCATCCGATAGCATTATCCCAATGGTCTAGTTTTGTATTTGGTGGAAGGGTTTTAGTGCTGTTTTGTGGACACATGCTCCTGTTCTGAGAACAAAGTGTATCCTCTGCAAAAACAGCTCATCTCTTCCTCCAGCTTTCACACCTGTCCTCACTCCGTGTGTGTGTGTGTGTGTGTGTGTGTGTGTGTAATCTCCTCTTTGAAGAAGTGTGCTGCGCTGGATACAGTGTTAAGAGAAAAGACGGGTGTCTACTAAAGCAGTGTTTTTCTGA
The DNA here is from genome assembly GCA_007922175.1 of Pelusios castaneus. Taxonomy (NCBI): domain Eukaryota; kingdom Metazoa; phylum Chordata; order Testudines; family Pelomedusidae; genus Pelusios; species Pelusios castaneus. The sequence goes on along the minus strand of ML685913.1, from coordinate 1,574,793 downwards.
ACAACCAGTCCATGGACCCACACTGCTCACGGAGATCTCCCTGACACAGTATAGGAAACCATCCTTGGTCTCAAAAAGGCTGAAAAACACTGTGCTAGAGAGCTGGTTACTAAATAAATGGATCTTAGTTCATGGCTTAGGGCTTCTTCAATATACTGGTCAGCCCTGGTTCCCCCTGTCGGGGAGCTAATAGCTGGCATTGTTAATTGCTGGAGGAGTTTGTGGGTAACTTAACGGATCATAGATTTATCTGTTCCTTAGGGGTTGTCTATGAAATGAAGTTGTACTAGTTTAAATTAAGCTGGGCTTTTTTGAGAGTGGCTTATATCACTTTAGTTTTAACTTGGTAAGAAACCACCTTGGCTAAATTGGTGAGAGAGACTTTAAAACCAAAATAAAGCTTCCTCTGCAACATTTTGCACTAGCTTAACTAAATTTGTTTAAAACACTACACTGTTTAATATAAAGTGGTGCAAATATATGTCTATACAAGGCCTGTATATGCTGTATGCCCTTCAGGAAACGGATCATCCCTTCTTGGATATCAGGAAATACAGTGTAGCCTTGTGGGTATTATGTGAGACTATATTATAAATAGATGAGCTATACTGCATATAGTAATAAGGGTATGGATAACTGGCAGTTTTCTTAAATCCCTGAATCACCTTCTAGTCCAGGGCTCGGCAACCTTTGCTGATCCCTGTGCCAGCCCCTCCTTCTCGACCTTCAGCTGGTGCCAACGGCCCACTCGTGGAAAGAAGGCACGTAGAGTGGCTCCTCTCGGCAGCATGCCTGGGGACCTCTATCCCTAGGCACACCATGGAAAGAAGTTGCCTGGAGTGATTCCTTTTGGTGGTGGCACACCACAGAGAGGAACCGCTCTGAGCGGCTTCTTTACATGGTATGCCTGGCGCATGGACATGGCGGGGACCTCCACACTGCAGCAGCCACTGAAAAAAGCCACTTGGAGTGTCTTTTGGTGGCAGGAGTGGCAATTTCTGTGGCGCCACAGAGGATGCCAAGTGCTGTTCCAAATGGGCTCATGTGCCGCTGTTGGCATGTGTGCCGGGGGTTGCCTACCCCTGTTCTAGTCAGTAGATTAATAAGTCTAGGCCAGGGCCACCATGAAAGATTGGAGGTGGCCACCAGAAAGATCGTGGTGCTATAGCATCTCTGCTGTTGCTACTCATAGCTTTCCCGAGCAGCAGCAAAATGAAAACATTGGAGGTGCTTGTCAATCTAACTGCTGTACATGGTTCTGAATAGCAGCAGTAAGGCAGATAATCATGTTGAGGTCTCTTGTCTTATGCTTCACGGAACTCTGAGCAGCAGCTGAGGCACTGGAGCTGTCAGTAGACACAGGAAGACACTACATTTTTGGGCTTTTGTTTGGTTTGTGCTTGCAAGATTTTCCTTGCAGCCCTAAGGTTAGAAAAATACTTATTTTAAAAATGAGAGCTTAAATTCTGCAAAAATTTAGAGCTTAAGCTTCTTTACTGCCAGGGCAAGTGAGTTCTTCAAGCCCTGATAGCATATATATGCAGTTGTCTGTAGGGGCCTCTGCATTCTAAAAACATTGTGAGGATGACCTAGTTAAACTGATTTTTCCCTTAACACTCAGGTGCAGCTCAGTCCTGTTTACGTTGGAAGACTAAACAGTTTTTGAAGCATGCTCTTTGTCCATAATCTGGATGAACGAGCCTTCATTTGGGAAATCTGTCACTACCGTGTGGGAACACTTTTAGCGCTATCATTTAGGTTTGGTCTGAGCAGAGCTAGGTGACGCAAGGTTGAATACCCAGTGTCTTGTCGGTACTTGTTTCACTAGCGGTGGTGAGATGATTCCCATGAGTCTGTAAAACAAGCCACCTTTTACATTTCTGGTTTCAGATTTTTTTTACATTATCTGGGTTACAACCTGAATTTTGTGTGTGAGTAGGGCACGGATGTGTGGTTTTCTTTGGTGGGTGAGGGTTTTCTCTTGCAGTTAAGAACGAAAGAAACTTGAGCTGAACATCAGGGAAAACTTCCTAATACTGAAGCTCAGTAGACAGCTGTGTTAGCTTTCTATAGAAAGAAGTGTACTCATCTATCTCGACAGCACTAGAAAAATGCAAGATACTGTAGGGAAGAGAGATGGATTAGGAAACCTAATAGGTCTTTTTTTTTTTTGGTCCTTAACTTGCTCCATTGAACAGTGCTGATGACTTGTATGAATACCATTTAAAGGTCTCAGACCAGTTAGCATTTTGGGGTGTTTCTGCATGTTTATCAGCCCTGCAAAATAAGCTCCTTCTGTTTCCCATGCAGTGCTGTGTTGCCTGCCCAAAGACAGATCAGTGGGTCAGAGTGTGTTCCAGCCTTATTTCGTTGAATGTCATTCCTTCTCTTGTAAATGCTTTTGTGTGTTAGTCTTGCTCTCCCCACAGCAAAAAACTAAAGCCCCTTTTATGGACTCTTCGACAGACAGGAGCTTTCTTGAGGAATTGCCACATTGATTTTTGGCAGGAAATTTAAAACCAAAGCGGTCTAGCCCTGATGGGACTTCACAGTTAAGAGCTGACACTAAAAGCTGTGTGTAGGAAGACAGAGATGTAGGGCACACCAATAACTTTTATTGGTTCTTGAAAACCCAGGAACTATGCTACATATTCTTGAGTGTTATATACCAGCATTTTATCTATAACTAATATTTCTGCATATACAGCTACAAAGCAGTCCGGTAACATTAGCTGCTCGGATGAGTGTGGTGGACCTTGAAAAGATGAATGCACAGGGATGGCTCAACTTGCTACCTGCTGGGAGAGGACCAGGAAGCTAGATTTTTATAGTTTATGGAGATGTTCAAGCTCTCCCTTGGTTTCTGAATGCTGCTGGTAAACATGTGAAAAAGTCTCCTGCTGCGCTGCCTCCTTGTGTGCTTTTGTGCCCTGGTTTGAATATTCTCTGATGGGTTCCCTGCCATAAAACATTCCAGGTGAGCACTTCTTCAGGGAAACTACAGGTGTTCCGACTTTCTGCCCTAATCTTGGAACTGGATCTCGGTCTCTGCAGTCTTTGCCTGCTTGACATGTTGTTCTACCTTTTCGATGGGCTGTGGTTCTGTAGGGTTTAAGTTTTCACCTCTCAGTAGAATGATCGGAGGACCAGTCTGATTTTGAGCGTGATGCTACACAGTGCCGTCTGACTGAATCTGCAGCTGGATGGGCTGAGATATTTTGCAAAGAGCTCCCGTTGTCTCAATGGAGGGCTAACTCTGGAACCCAACGATGTTGGGTTTTATGCAACTTCAGCTGCTGATGGTTGTAGCAGACTCAGCCTGCCAGTGCTTAACACTAAATCTGTCGGTGTGTCTGCTGTTGGCCGTAGTGTTGAATATAGAGGGATAAAATAAGAGCCAGCTCATGTCTAGCTCTTTTGATCCAGAGGCTTCAAAGCACTTTAAAAGGAGGGAAATGTCATTATCCCATTTTACAGATGGGGAAATTAACACACAGAGGAAGTTGCTTATCCAAGGCCACACAGCGGGACACCTGCAGAGCCGGGAATAGACACGAGGGCTCCTGAGGCCAGTGCTCTATCCACTTGGCCAAGCTAAGGATCAGAGTGTCTGTTTCAAAAGAAGAACTGCAAAGCCGGCGTCCCTGTCTTTGATTTCTGGTGCCAGAGCCTGTCCTTTGATTCAGCCTGTGAATGAAATGAGCCGTTGCTACTCTCCCTGTTCCCTGCCTATGGCCGTATTCTGCTCACTGAGCATATAATGCCTACTGTGAATTGTGCTGTGAATTTAGGGACTTGGGGCAACTTTAGTGTCACGTGCCCGACTCGCAGTGCCAAGTCAGAAATATAATTTGCCCTCTATAGGCTTTGAATTTAATCCCTTTGCACTGGAGTTTGGGCCTTAGAGTACAGATCAAGATGGCATAGAATGAGGGCCTCCTGAACAGGTGTGGTAATAGACTAGTGATGCCTCATCCGCTGAGGTCGATCGTGGTGAGGAGTCATTAACCATCTCTGGTTGGCCAGAGCAGACCTGCAAGGCGCTGGCTTTCCACGGCTGCAGGCTGTCTATCAGACCCAGATCATCCCTGCTGCAAAGCAGAAACTGAAACCAAAAAGAGCTGCTTCTCGGCTGCTTCTCAGCTCAGCCTCGCTGACCATGTGACCCAGGGGTGAGTGTGTTATGTATTTCCCTCATCCCCAAAGGGTATGAGTGTGTTACAACCCCAGCTGCAGAACCTCACTCTTCAGCAAAAGCTGTAACACCTCTGGCAGGGCTCTGTTTTGATCCCTGGTGTTGGCCAGATGATGGCCCTCACCTCCGTGTGCCTTTATACCCTCAGCTCTGTTTCTGTCTGCAGGGGTGGCTTGAGCCTGAGTGCGCAGCATGGCAAGTGGGCCCCCAAAAGCAGCCAGGCGTGCCCTGTAGCGGTTCCTCTGCACCCCTTAGAGTATAGATGACTTCTTTTGGTCTGGTGCGGCTAGGAGCTGCATCCCTCTGACAGGATTCCTCTGTGTTCCCCTCCTTCCTCGTGTCCCCAGCCTTTCAGGGGGAAGAAGGCCTACATTGCCTCCCTACTGATCAGAGGGCAGACTTTCCCTGCCTCACACCCTACTGCAGAAGGATGGAGTCCCTGAGTGGCCACGTGCAGACGCAGCACAGTGCCTTGGGGCGGTCTCCATGGCTTGCATTGTGCTTCTCTAGTCTGCCTCCTCCGATCACTGGACTCTTGAGTTCCCCTGGGTCTCCAGGGCGTTTCTTTCTACACAGCCAGGAAAACCCGTGGCACCAAGTCTGGGTCCAGGTCAGTTGTCATGGGTTTGGACTGCGAGGCTAAAAAAGCTATGTGCAGATGCTCTTGCTGTGGCCCCAGACCCTCTGACCTCGCTGGGTTTCAGCGCCCGAGCTCCAGCCTGAGTGAGAAGATCTTCATTGCTGCTTTTAGCCCCACAGCAGGAGCCCTGGGAACCTGTGTCAGTTGAGGCAGGCTCCGAGGCTGGGCGCTGTGGGTTTTTCTGTGCTGCATAGATGTATCCGTATAGCCCCTGTTCAGGCCCTGAAGGAAGTGTCTGCATGTTTCCTTTCTAAGTTCGTCCTCCTCCCCGAGAAGAGTAACGTGGCTGGGGGTGAGCTTCCTGCTAAGTGGCATATGGAAAAAGTGGGCCTGTGGGCAGAGCTGGCCCTTGAGGTGTTTTTTAGGCAAACGGGGTAATCCTCCATGCCCTCCTTCTATGTTACTGACCTCTTGCAAAGAGCAGTAAATCCTCCAAGTCTCCTATTTCAAGCAGTAATTTGAGGGCCTGCAAGAAAACAAGAGTTTGTTGACAAGGATAGAGGCCTCTCTTAGCAGTACCTCGAGAATGGGTAAAATTGCATGCGTCCTATGAGGGCCAGCCAGGTGGCTATGAGACTGTCAGTTTGCTCATCCTCTTGAGTTCTCCAGGTTAAATTGAATCCTTGGGTTGGGGAAAAGGTGCTTCAGTGTCTCCACCCTCAGTAAAAAGAGAATGGCATTACATGGTTAGATGGTTCTCTTCCTCCACTGGCTACATGCTGCTATTAAAACAGCATGGAAGTGAATTCCATAATTCATTGACCAGGCCAGGTATCCTTTGCTGTTTGAAGTTACTGCAGAACGCATTCGTCTTCAGAGGCTGTATCACATGCCTTCTTTCCAGTGACTGACAGATCTGGTTCTGCCTCCAGAGCAGCATATATGCTGAAGACCCTGCTGTTACAGGGCTGTGGACCTTGTTACCTAGAGGCGTTTTTCAGGTACGCTCAGATAAAAATGTTTCTGTTCTTATGTGCTCTCTTAGCTTTGCAGGGAAGAGGCGTTGCATTTGGGGCAGAGAATAGATTGTTAGGCAAAGATGAGAGTTCTCGGCATAACATAGAAAAGGGGAAAGAGCATATTGAAGTATTTATTTTTTTTTTTAAATCCCATGTGGCTCTGTAATGATGATACTTGGTAGCAAGTGGATAGAACAGTTCCTTTTTAATGAAATTTAAATAATCGATGGAATATTCAATTACAGAAATATTTGGCAATGCTCTAAATAGGTCACATCTGTCCTTTACAAGCTGTTTTGAAGGCAAAAATCTCTCGCCGTGCTGCATTATGGTGACCATACATGCTGGAATAATTGATGCTGTGAGAGAGAAATTTTTCCTACATGTACTCCTGAAGTACTATTGTACTATTGAAGTACTAAGTACATGTACTCCTGAAGTACTAATCTTACCTATATTCACGTAAGAATCTCTACTTTCCTCTGATTATCGGTGCTGACTTGCAACATTTGGAGATACTGAGCTACGCAGGCTTTTCCATCCTAAATACACAGTGCTGTGAGCTAAGCTTTGATATGCACCTATTTGTAAGGGGTGGTTTCCATAGCTATCTACCTCACTGTTTCAGAGGAAAGGAGTCCCAAGAGCTAGAAAAAATTTACAAAATTAGGTTTGTTACCTCCTGCCATTTCCCAAAAAGGGGGCGGAATTTTTGTTCTGGTGACCATAGTTTTAAAAATATTTGCAAACCAAAGCCAGAATAAAGAGCTTTCCTCAGTTTGCAGGGACAGGTGGTGTTTAAGAACACTTTATTTAGGAAAGTTTTTCTCACTATGTTGAACAATTCTTCTTAGACGATCCTTCCTGTGGTTGAATCACCGTCTCGCTTAACACATTGGCTATTCTGCCAGCCAGGGTCCACATCCTGCATGTTCCCAAGTGCCCTGTAGGGAGATGAGTGCTATGCACCCTGCAGGATTGCTCACTTAATGCTTTGTTACAGAAGAATGCAGTTGTGTTTGACTCCAAATCCTCTTCTCCCTCCCCCCAAACAATCTCTTGACAAAGACATGAGCTGTTTTTTCCTCTTGCTCCAAGAAAGTTTATAGTGCAAGCTGATGAATTGTTAGGAAAAATTAGAGGCCACGATGCATGGACCTCTATCTTCCTCTAAAAGAAAAGCAATACATATTTACCAGATTAAGTGCCAAGGACATTGTGATGCAATGTGTGTGTTATGTAGGCAGCTGCCAAATTTCCATATGGCCTCATCTTTAATAACTTGTCTAATTCTTTACCGTCACTAACCCTTTCATCCGCTGACATAAAAGTACAGCAGCGGATGTGAGGTGGCAGTCTTTACATGTGTAAGTTAGACTGTTACTGTGATTTGAATGTTTGCCAACTTTTTTAGTTTCCAGTGTATGCGATGGATGAAATAACCTTTATTTTATATCACTTTGATTTAAAATGCAAAATCCAAATAACTTTGAGGCCAGATTAGCTTTTTAAAAATTTTTTTTGATGGGATAGAGGGAAGTGGGTGTTTGCCACCTGCTCTGACCTTCTGTTTAAAGGTGACTAACAAGACCAGTTAGAACTCACCTGCAGGAGAATGTTGTTATGGTTGTGTCTTTTCAAGATAAAAAGTAACACATTTAAGCTTCTATATAGGTGGTGTTGTCCAGTGTAAGAATTTTTGTTACTGAGCCTGAGTTAGTGTCAAGTGACACAAAACATGGATAAAAGGTGTGTGCAGAGCTGCCTTGAAACATAAATGTACTTGCTGGGGAACAGCCATCAAAATTCACTGGTAAGAGAGTGTATATATGTACAGGCACACTGTTGTTTTGCATAGGTTTCAAGATGGAAGCTGTTTAGCTCTGAGGCCTTTAAGTAAAATAAGCTGCAACATTCAGGGCCTAAGACTCAGCAAAAAGATTAGAAGTAAAGGGGCCTCCTAGTTTGAAAATGTTGGTATGAATTAAAATGTGTCTGATCTGGAATCAGAGGAGATGGCTTGCTTTTGCATTTTGGTTGAAAATAAGAATAAAATCTATTAATAGGAAATGCTTGTTCTCACAAACACATTTCATAAGTGGCAAATGATGTCAAGATGCTCAGCTATCACAGTGGTGGGGTATGGTCTAAGGGCCTGAATAGAATTGAACTTGTTTTCTTTTTAAATAGCTTTTCCATTGCTTTTGTACAATTCATCAGGTCCCATGACAGGTGGAAGGGAGCATGTTCTAAAACCTATGTTCCAAGGGGCAGTGTTTTTAATACGTATGAGATCTGAGGAGCTTTGTTCTCCGAAAGCCATTTTATTCTCAAATGTGAACATACTTTTAAATCAGTGGTGGAGAAAAGAACTTGAACTGTTGGTACCGGCCAAGGTACTGTCTGGCAGGAGAGTGGCACTTTAAATGTGGGAAGACGTTAGCTGTCCGCTAATGAGTTTCAGCTAAACATGGCTGGCAAACTTTTTAAAAAAAAAAAAATTAATTTGCTGTTAAACGTTTGAATGGCAGCAAAGGAATGTTGGAAAACACGGATCATTTCCTTCCTAGATTGTTTCTCTTGTCATTCCAATCACTGAATTCGAGCTTGGAGATTTCACATTGGAGTTGTTTGAAAAGTCGATAGTCTTTTGATCTCTGCTATTTTCATTATTCCTGTGCAAGGACCTCGGCTGCCGGGTGGCACATTAACCAAGTGCATATTTCTCCTCCGACATCATGTCTAGTCACTACAGAGGTGCGAGTGTTTTTGGGTGGTGGGCAGCATCTCTTGGCATTCAGATCTTTTCCTTCAGATTCTCACTCATATGGTGTTTCAGGAATCTACGTGAGCAGGACTGTTGATGAGAGAAACAAGCTTTTGAGCTACACTGAGTTTGTCTGTAGCTCCAAAGCTGCTCTCACCAGCAAAAGTTGTCCCAATGAAAAAATTACTTCACCCACCTTGTCTTTCTAAGATCCTAGGCTGGGTCCAACATGGCTATCGCCACTCGGCGTTGAGCAGAACACACAGGCCAAGACTTTCAAGAGCTACTTGACAGTTTAGGAATGCTAGGCCCCTTTTGAGGTGGCTCAAATTGGCCACTCAAAATTGCTAGTCACTATTGAAAAATCTTGGTCACCTGATTCATCTGCCCTGACTGTGTTGATAGTAAGTGGTGAGATGCGGTATGTGGTGCAAATAATGCCCAGATTCCACGCTTCCATACAATAGTCCTCATGGAGGTGCGGAAATTGAAAAGGAATGAATGGGAACAATGCAGGAAGTTGGGAGGGGGGGAAAGGAATGAGCCAGTACTTTTTTAAAAAAGCTGTTATTAAAATGTTAACTGGATTGATGTGGCTTGGCTGCCATGGAAATGTTGTTTAAGAATACTTCCTGTGCCATAATCAGCCATCCTTGCTGAATTGTGTTTAAACTGTGGTAGGAGGCTATTCCCAGAGAAATTACACTATGTGGTGCAGAAGTACTCGAGGTACTTAAAATAACAAGCAGTGTAATATAGAGATGGACCATCCGGTGAGTTTTAATAACCATTGTTTGAGAAGTAAATAAAGCAGACTTGGGTCTGGCCTACGCCTAAAACTTAGATCAGCCCAGCTACGTTGCTCAGGCTATGAAACATTCACACCTGAGTTCCAGAGTTAAACTGACACAAACCCCAGTGCAGTCACAGAACAGTTCTTCTGAAATCTTCAGAAAAATAGCTACTACTTTTTGGAGGGGTGGATTAATGACATTGACAGAAGAGCCCCTTATGTAGCTGTAATAAGAGCCTACAGTTCAGTGCTACCATGGGACCTCTGTAGTGCTCTAGTGTGGACATAGCTTTGGTGAAATCAAAGAAAATCCTTTCTGTCCACTAGGAAAGAACCGAAAGGTGTCGATCTAACGCTTGGTCTTGTTTATGAAAGTGGTTATCTGCATGGATTTTTAAATCTTAGTTTGCTTTGCCAAGATTGATGCTGAAAAGCCTCTTTTGGGAGGTGGGGCACAACAGGTCCCTGACTGGAACCATTGGATGCTTCTATAAGACGAATAAATTCTCTGAGATTTCCCCAGCATCTTCCGCCACTTATTCCTATTGCCGATGCTGTTGCTGGTTCTGCTAAAGTTGATGCTGCCATTTTGAATTAATTGGACCAGCAGTTCTCAACCTCTGGTGTGTGGACACCTGGGGCTCTGCATGATCATTATTTCCCAAATAGAAAGGGAAAGACAATGTTAGTGCCATGCTGAGATATAAAAGAGGAGAAAATAAAACCCTGTGAGGGTTGGGTTTTCATTCACTGCAGCCTGACCTTACTGGCCAGGAGGGAGCGTAATTTCAGTAGAGTATCTGTGATCCTCGCTAAGAAGGGCCCCGGCGGAGGGATCTCCATGGGAATGGAAATGATTGGTCTGATCAGTTCTCTTCAATCTGTAACTAGTGTAGTATTACTCAGAAGTCCTGTCTTGTCTATGAAAATGGCTGTCTTCTATTTCCAAGGCTTGGAGGAAACTGTGAAGTAGCTTCTCAACTGCAGGAGGAAAAATGGGTTAACCATGTTGATGAACACCTGGTGCTGGTGTCTGGGGGCACAGTTCCTGTTCTGTGTAGTATAAGAAGGAACTCCTTTGAAAAGCTGCTGTTAGCTTGGTCTAGCTGCTGCCATAAATCTCTGAGCCCAGTGCACCACTGTTTGAATGCGTGAGACATTGACTGGTAAAGAGCACGTTAACTGCTGTATAAATTCAGTGTTGTGGGTAGTAGCTGTCTTGGTCTCTGAAAAACAACTCTGTGGAGCTTGAAAGCTTGCTGCATTCTCCCACAACAGTTGCGCCCATAAAGACATTACCTCCCCACCTCCCAAAAATTCAGGGCAGCCTCTCAGATTTGTGCTACTTCTGCAGTGCATTTTCACTGGTCTTTCCCCCTTCCTTGTTTTGTAGTATCTCTAAGTGTTGGGTGAAACCTGTGCAAGGAGCAGGGATAGCAGGTGACAGTGGGTGGGTGGGAGTCAGTGTGGTCCAGTGTCTAAAGACGGGTTCATTTCTTCACCATCACTAGGCTGGTCACTGAACCCTGCCGTGCTGTTCTCCATCTCTTAAGAGGGTGACGGCTCAGTATCTCACAGGGGCATTGTGGCTCCAATAACAGTTGTAAAATGTCCCTCTACTATAAATAAGTTTTATTAAAGGTGCTTACAAAGGGCAGAGTAAATGCGAATTGTAGTCTTTCTGAATTACAAACAAAGTGGGTGTTCTTGGCCCTCTTCCTTGTTTTCTCTCCCATTGCACTTTTCTTGCCCTCCTTCCAATCCTGGTGAAAGAGACTTTCTCCATCACCAGTCCTTCCCAGTAAGTCAGTTGCATGCATCGCAGACTGGCCTTTTGAAGAAGCCGATTTGTGAACCAGTTGAACCTTGCGTTACCCTAGATTTGATCTTTGTTGTTTCCACGCTGCTTCTTTTGTGCTCTGCCTTGATCATTGTTGTGGCTTTGTTTTTACAGCTGTTGTAAGTGTTTTGCACTTGAAAGCTTATTTTCTTCCCTCTGGTTGTTGTCACGGGTTTGGGTTTTTTCCCCTGTTTTATTATGGGGCTGTGTGGTAGGACGTCTAATCAGCGGTGGATGGTGTCGAGGATGGCAACTATTTCCTGGTGGTGCCTGTCTGAGCTTAGTTAATTCTATCTAAGTCGGTTTCTCATCTACAGCACTAAGGATGATGGTCCAGGGCCTATGGTGGTTCTGGGTTCAACTCCTTGCTCTATGACAAGACTTCTTGTGCCATCGTGGGCACATCACATAGACTCTCTGTGCTTCACTGTCAGTGAGGGTAATTATACTTGCGTTAGAAGTACATTGTGAGCACATGACAAGATGTGGCTCAGCTGGTGAATATACTTCATCTTTTGACAACAGAGTCTTGTGGCACTTTTAAAGACTAACAGATTTATTAATCGCATGAGCTTTCGTGGGAGAAAATCCCACTTCGTCAGACGCTTTGAAGATAGGCTTTCCACTTCAAACGGCTGTATTCAGTGCCCTCCATGTAGTCAAATTCCAAAGGGGTAGCCGTGGTAGTCTATTGTAGAAAGACAACAGAGTCTTGTGGCACTTTTAAAGACTAACAGATTTATTAATCGCATGAGCTTTCGTGGGAGAAAATCCCACTTTGTTCAGTTTAATCTAACTCTTTTGTGGGCGGGGAAAAATCCACAACTTTTGAAACAAGTTGTTAAGAGAGAGCTTCCAGTGCAAAATAAACTGACGTTTCTGACCAATACTACGAAGTGGTCAGGTGGTTTTTAGATGTGTTCAGCTCCCATTGAGAGAGATGGATGCTTCTGTGTGCTGTACACTTATGAAAAAGTGGACTGTTGGGTAGAAATCTAAGAGTGGCAGCTGTGATGGATGGTACCATGTGGACTATGTGAAAACAAGAGGGTCCAAACGTTGCAACACTCAGGCCTATTCCAGACTTGTATATAAATGTTAATGGATAGAGCATTGGCCTAAGTTGAGACTTGGTTTCTATTCCTAGATATCCTTTTCTCCTTGGGAAAATCACTTACATGCCTCTCCTCTTCTTCAGTTTCCCGGTTTAAAAAAAACCTGGTCTTGGGGAACCAATGCTTTACTCATTTATGAAGTGCTTTGAGGTCATGGTTTGTGCTCCGACCATCGAAATGGAGGACTGATCCATAAGGAAGGAGGAAAATCTTCCACCTCATTATAACTCTTCCCAAGACGTTTCTTAAAATTCACTGCATCAGTAGTGGGGCTATGTGTCACATATCCCATAAAAGAGCACAGAGATGCCTCTATGCCCATTATCAATAGTGAAATTTTGGTTCTGCTTTATCTGCCAAGGTGTGAGCAGGCACACACATCCACTGGACGTCGTTATGATGGTGGGAGTGTTGCCTGTGGGACCTAACTGAGATCAAGGTCTGTTGTGCTGGGACCTAACTGAGATCAAGGTCTGTTGTGCTGGGACCTAACTGAGATCAAGGTCTGTTGTGCAGGCTGCTGCACAGAGGTGTAGTGAGCGAGTCTCTGCCCCTGGAACTGACAGTCTTAGGGTGGGAGTGAGTGAAAATCGTTATCCCCATTTTGCAGTGTGGGAACAGAGGCAGGGAAAGGTGAAGAGACTTGCCCATGAGTGTCACAGGAAATCTGTGGCTGAGCCGGGCGTGGAGGCCAGTCTCCTGAGTCCCTGCACAGTGCTTCAGTTGTAAGCCCTGTCCAGTCAGCCAGCTAATATCACACTTTGCAGTCTTTCTTCCCTGGATGTGCCACTCTGAAAGCAGGTAGTACCCCCCTGCTTTCTTTATGTAGCTATATAAAATGCATCTATCCATATATTTTGGACCTCTTTGACGTTAAAGCTTGGGCATTAATTGGGATGTATTTTTAAACCGAGTGCCATGCTATAATTCAGCACAACCTGCCACCAGTAATCCCTACAGCCCAGAGCAGGGTTCTGCGAGCTGAGGCTGGGTTCTGCTTCCATCAAACGGTAAGGGATGTTAATTCAACTCGCAGGGGCAGAGACTCCCTTCTGCTGCACATTGAAGTCTATGGCTTGTTCCAAGGGGGGCAGCGTAGCTGGGGAAAGGTTCCTTAATCATCCTTTCAGGGCTCTTCCCTTCTGCCTGAATATGCCCGTTCGGGAGGCTCTCTAGGGACTATCAGTTTGGAACACCAAGAAACATGTTTTTTCTTCCTCTTACTTTCTGTCCTGAGGCAAGTGCTGGCTGTTGGGGACGTGAACTAGTTCACACTCACCCAGTTGCTGCTAGGGTGGGGGGAAAGGGAGGAGGGATACATCCTTCTCCCTGATTCAAGGGAGCAGCCATGCATCTTCAGCTCCAGGCTGAAGACTGAATTTCTTTTGTCGAATGCCTAGCTCCAGGGGCTGATATGCTTCTGGGACTCTCATGCTATGAATAGTCTGCTTGTGGGGTAGTTAGTTTTATTCCCTCTCCTTAGAATCTGTGGTGCCTCTGGCACTAATTGGTGGGAAGCTACCTTGAAATACAAAACCCACCATCACTTCCTCTCCCGATTTTCCTATTGATGTGATCCGCTCTCTTCTGGTCTGTCCTATCTTTTCGTAGCAGTTGGCCTGTGAAAACAGACCCAGGCACCATTTCTTATTTAGACCACAAGCTGTCAATGTGGCTTTGTTTTGAAATGTAGCATGCATCATCTACAGAACTGTCTTCCAAAAGAGTCTGGACTAGGCAAAGTACGTTATGTTTTGTGCTGTGTTCTGGCCTTTTTTTTTTTTTTAAAAATCTTGTCCACAGACTTGATCGATCTCTCCTCTCTCTCCTCCTCCCCTTGTTCAAACCTCAAACCGAAAGGATTTTTTATTTTCCATCCCCTCCCCCAATACTTCCTAAAATTCTGCTGTGAACATAGACTATAGCCATACAAAAATTGCTGAACTAGAACACGAGGCAGGAGATGCCAGAGCAGATGCAAAGCGGTGAAATTAATGATCACTGAAGTGGTGGCATCAGCTTTTTTAAGTCAAAAAAAATTATCACTATGTGCGCATCGGGGGGTGGGGGAGGCAGCAGCAGGCATTTCCCTTGGGAGTGAGTGAGTGCACTGCAGTTCAGAGAGTGCTCCTTTTTGGAGAAAGTTGGTTAAGTGTCCTAAGTTCACAGATTCTCAACAGAGATAAATGGGAGGGGTCTGCCTGATAAACCTCCTGGGAATCGGTGTTAACCACTAGTTGTAAGGTCCGTGCACGCATCCCTGTGTAGCGGGACGTCCTACTTCAGGTGGCTTGATCTAGAAGAGGATAGGCCATGGTCGTAAGATTTTTGTCTATGGCTTCCTTATTATTGCAGCACAAAGTGTCTGCTTGTAACACCTAGCAGTCTGGGCTTTACACCTGGAAATCTCCAAACATCATTAAAGGGGAGTATTTGCCCCCCCCTTTTACAGTTTGCTTCCATCAGTTGTCCTTGGGTCTGTCTAGCTGTTCAGTGTGTGGCACCGAGTCCAGAAAATAGGAACTCTTGTTAAGCACTGGTGAGAATTCCAGTCTGGCTCTTTGAACTCTTGATAAAAGAGCGATATGGCGCTATGGGGAGTGACTACTCACTCCCATGTGCCATTAAGTATCCCTGAGCTGCATTCCAGGTGTTCAACATTTCTTTCTTCTTAAATTGTTTTGTCGCGTGTCGGGAAAAGGAAGTGAATAAATTGTGTGGGCCTATCCACAATTGACGTCCTGTAAAAACAGAGTTTCATGGCAGCTTCTGTTCGAATTTGTTTTTTCCTTTTCTAGGGCAGAGAGCTCTGATCGCAAACTTCACTTGATTTATTTTTATTAACTCTTCTGATTAAATGCCCTGGCTTGTTGAAGGAAGAGAGAAGAGAATGTCAAGGTGACTTTCACTGAAAGTGTCTTGTTCTTTAAGGTGCATCTCTGGCTTTCAAACAAAAGGAGGTATGCGTGTGTACACGCTCACTCGCCTGTAGTTGTGTGTGGGGGGGGGGGGAGGGGGAGGGAACCGAATGCTTGTCAGGAAAATCAACTTTGCTCCTTTGACAGGGACTAAAGCTAATTACTAGTCGACTAATTTTATTGATTTCAAATCCCTTTTAGTGGAGATTTTGCTGTAAGGCCGATCGCCAGAGTGATTAGGACCCAAAGCTTCTTAATTTGGAAGTGTTTATCAGGAGCCTTCTGTCACCTCTGTTTCAAATCAAATTACAGTGGCACCCACTTCTTTAGCTGAGGTTCAGACTGCTTGCTCTGTGACCCACCTCTCTTGGAAGTAGACAGCATGTGTTTAGAGAGGGCAACTCATTTAGTTTCCCCTTGGGTATCTGGTGGTGGAGAAAAGATTAACTATATTCACAGGCATAAAAATACAAGACTGCTGACTGTGTAGGTTTTACTCCCAGCTGCTGTCATGACATAGGCAGAAATGGAAGCTCACGGGCTTTTGTAATGACCGTTTCCAAGTCATTTATGTGTACAGAAGGGCCTTTCCAGTCGCTCTCAGGTGCTGCAATTGTTTCTGAGTCTCTGGAGGGCCTTTAAAGACTCTCCCGGAGCAAGTGTCTCATGCAAGAAACTGGTCTCGCTAAATAGGTCTGTGAGAGAAGTGGAAAAAGCGCTGTGGTCATAGATGTGGAAGCTAAGCCTTCTCACGGCAGCTGGGCTGGTGCAGCATAGCCCCTTTCTCTCCACACGTGTAGGGGTCTCCAAAGAGACCATCCTTTCTGCTGCAGGCTCACCACTTACAGAAGGCAGTACTCACTGGTGCATTGTAGAGGCCGGGTGTTTCTAGTGATTGGTCCTCCCGGTTACTTTTGCCTTTTCCTTCCTGCACCATCGACTCTTAGACCTCTCTCATACGCCAAGACTTGCTGGTAGCTAGACCAGATCTGCTTGGCAACATGCTTCCCTTTTGCTGATGGCCTCTAGCGCAGACATTCTTGAATGAAGACTCTAGGGTTTGCTGCACAGACTTACTGTTTGCATCATAGCAACCCAGGGAAAAAGGGGAGACAACTTCTTGGCTTCATGCATTCTGATCGTCACAGCGTGTTTCCCTTGTGCCCCCATGCATCAGGGCTGACTGTCCACCCGTAAAATCTTGTCCATGGCAGAAATCACTGAGGGTTTGGGATTGTTGCAGTGGACCACATCTGGATGCTGCAAATGTACTCTGAAGAGATATGGGAATTCACAACATGGCACCTACTACCAGAATGTGCAGGGGGGAGGATCTCTCTGAACCCCTGCCCATGTCTAGGGCTTCAGTCATGTCACCCCAACGTCCATCGGGGGGACACACATTTCAGGTCACTTGGAACAGTATCCGTGCACCAGAGAGCCATGCGGGAAAGACTCAATTGCAGCTTCTGCAAAGCATATTTTCCATCCACCTGGGGTGTCTGACGCTTCACAGCACAAGACAACTTCCAGATAAACTCTTGTTGTTTCTTGCGAGTATCATTCCCGGAAGCAAAACCAGACATTTTTGCTGGCCATTTGCTGCCTCTGGGAATCCAACGTGCTTGGGTCTCTGAGCAGTGTGGAAATGAATAGGACGGTTAGCACGTGGCAGCTGTAATGTGGTAAAGGGGGAAATGGACGTCCATCCTTCTTAATGAATTTACTCACTCGTTTAAGAATTCTTTGTTTAAAGTGGCGTTCATCCTCGTTCTAATCTTTCTGCATCAGGAGTTATTCCAGGCAATAGTGGCCAGATTTTAAAAAGTATTTAGAGAGAGTCTAGAAGGATTTCCAAAAGCATCTAGGTGCCTGAATGCATTTAAAAAAAGCTGGTCCTAAATGTCATGAAATTGCTTATGTTTATTCAAAAAACGAACCTCTTGTTTTACCTCAATATTGCCAAATCAGCAGCATGTTCACAAGACAATCACAGCCAGCGGGGTACATGTAGAATGAGAGCGCCCTTTTTTCCTCAAATTTGAGGGGGAAAGAAACCATGGCTTTGGAGCCATAAAAATGTGAAAGGGCTGCGATAATTGATCACCAGGGTTTTGTATTTGTTTGTTGTGGAGGATATCTTGTGGGTTCAATAGAGCAACATTCTATTTAATATTTCAGTTTCCAAAGCAATGGAAAAAGGAGGGGAAGGTCTGAAGATAACTTTGTCTACTAATTCACCACTCTTCTGATTTGCAAGTCGTCTTCCGCTAAACCAAGTCATGTTGGAATGTCTTTCATTTATGGGCCCTAGGCTCTTTTTATTGAGGACAGACAGACACTAGAGAGGTCTGATAGTATCTCTTATCAGATGGAAAGCTTTTTTACCGAGGCTAAACTTGGACAAATTATTTTTATCCGTGCTGAGAGCTTATAACTGTAATTGTGTATCAGCTCCTTTTAACTCCACCATAAAAAAAAAAAAATTACTGTCTGACAGCTACATCTCATTCTATTAGTACGTTTTAATTAGAACATGAGCAAGAAATGCATTATGAATATTCATGATCAGGGTTATTAAAATTCATAATCTGTGGGTTTCTTTTATTTTAATAACGGTATTAATGGAAGAGAGGCAGTCCCTATTTTTGTAATTTTTGAACTGATAAGTGTCTTAGACTTGGCTAGCTTAATATTTTTTATTTAAAAGTTGGCTTAGAATTGCGGCGTGCAAACGTGGATGTGGATGTGTCTGTATCTCACACACACTAAGCTACAAATTTTCTCAAATTGTGAAGTTAAGTACTCAAGCCCGCGCAACCTTAATTTTGTCCCCTTGTGCATATGCCTTAAGAGAGTCTTTAATGACACAGTCCCATTTTTTTTCACAGCGCCTCCACCTGATTCATTGCACAAAATGGAAAGGGCTTACCTAGTGAGCATCTATTAATATTTTGGTTTTTTGCTTTGCTCAGTGTGGCCCCATGTCTTCTTTACTGCATGCTACCCAAACCATGCTCTGAGGATAGAACCATACATTTTTTTCATGGGCTTTTCTCCGGTGCTCATTGCTGTGGTGTGGGAGTGCTTTACAAATATGAACTTTATTCTTGCAACACGCTGGTTAGATGAGGGGGGCGGTATTAACGCCACGTTACATAAGGGGAGCTGTGGCACAGAGAGATTACGGTTAAAAAAAGAAAGTATTCCCTGATTTTGGGTGACCAGTTTGAGAGAGACGGGACCTAGATTTTGAGAATGCGACATAGCCCGGTATGTTCAAAGCACAGCTCTCACTGTCTTCAGTTACAGCTGAGAGTGCTTGGCACTTCTGCGGATTGGACCCTGGGGTCTCGAGCCAGGCATTCAGAAAATGAGGAATGCACTATTAGTAACTGCTCTGAAAACTTTGTGACTTGGTTAGCATCACACAGGAATTTTGTGGCAAGGATAGGCTCAAATTCCACAGGTCGTTCAGCTGCCTTACCCATGAGACTGTCTCTCCTCTTCCTGCAGTCCCTGCCTCATTCACTGCACACCTTCCAGCTTCTGCAGCAAATGAGGTGCAGAGTCCTACAGATGACAGTTCCCTTCACGACACGTCCCTTGTTTATCCTCAGAGCAGGTCCTGCGTGTGCACTAAGTGAGGCAGCAGGGGTCTTGCGGAAAAATAGCGTGGGATCATGTAATTAAATATTGTACCATAATGAACATGCAAACAGGAGTTAATGTTGCACAGGCAACCTTAATGCTGGCATTTCTGATGCTGCTGCGTTTGAGTGCATGACTTCGCACCTGGAACAATGCTCTTTGAACATGGAGTTTTGTATGGTGTTTTCTATGGTTTTTTTTTTTTTTTTCAAAAAGCAAACAAAACCCCCAGTTTTATCCTGTGGTATCATACTGCCATCTGCATTGATCATCAGCAGGGATGGAACCTTTTCGATCTGCCACTTGAGGTAAGACTCAGCTGACAGCAGTGGTTATCTTTTATGTGGACCAGCACTAGAAAGAGATAAAGTCCGCACAAGCTCTTAATCTGATTTTAATCTTCTGTCCCCCTCAGTACCCAAAATAACTTCATCTCCTTGCCCAACCTGTCATAATTACTTCCCCTGCCATCCCTCTCCCCTGCTCCCCCAAGGTCTTTCCCATCCCAGCTTCCTTGTCCCATTCTATTCTTTTCCCTTCTCCCTGGTATGTCTTTTATCTCCTTATCTGCCTTTGAATGCAACAGCTTCCTTCTCTCAGGTGCCTGGGTGCTAGAAGCGCATCCTTGGGAGCACAATAGAGATGTGCTCCCTGCTTTCCATTCCAGCCCCTTCCCTAGCCCAGAACCGCAATTGAAGAGAAAGTGCAGCTTTGCCCCATGGCCCCTGGGCTTGGAGCAGGTTCAGCTGATCTGTGAATACAGTGCAGGCGCTCTCTAGTCTAGTGAGGTTGTAGCCTTTTGAGCTTTTAGCTGCTAAAGTCTTTGTCTCCATGGAACACGTATGAACTGAGATTTTTCAGAAGTTTATAACTTGGCCAAATTCAGTCTGATTTTCACAAGAATGGCAGAAGGCAGAGATGCCTGAGACGCAGGCCGCGCCCTGACCACATTCCAAGTCTCTGCCTCAAAGCATGGAGGCCCGTGATCTGTTCAAAGAAAATACCACCGGAGTTTTTTAACAGGAGCAAAAGTTTGTTTTCCCAGAGTTGAACAAAAACTTGGTTCTCCAAGAGTTGAACCATTTTGGCAGAAATTTCTTCACTAAAACAACCATCCTCAATCTGAGACAGACACCCAGCATGTCGAATTCCATCATGAAGTTAGCAAAATTGTAAGCGGCTGAAGACAGGTTATATAGTGGGAAGTACCGTGCAACCTTTGTAATAGGGAGCCCTGTACATTTACGTACATGGATGTGCTCTCACACATTATTTTGTGTGCTTTACCTGGAATCCAGAGTAACCGTTCCAGAGCTGTGCAGCTGTATTCACCGGTAGAATTAAAAGGCGATAACCTCAGTTCCATTAGCTCTCCGCAGTCCTCAGCAACAGTCCACTTACATGCACGTCGATGACTGGAAGAGGAACTCTTTCCTTTCCTTGTAAATGTTAGCTGTATTGAAATCTGACCGTCGCCGTTCTTGTAACCCAGTCGCAATCGGCTTTGGAGCAAGAAGGACAAGCTTTTTATCCAGAGGCTCAGTTAGCTAAAGAAAAGAAGTGGGAAGGGTACGTCCCAGAGGAGTGTTGTGAGAGGGCAGGCTTTTTCTTGTACCTAGAGGGTGTGTCTGAAAGCTTTTAAAGGCCTTGTCTGCCACTGAGAAATCTGATGTGCTGCACACTGTTTGGATTCCCCCTCAGCAGGCCTGTAATGTGCCACAAGCGAGCACACAGTATGGCTCCCAAGCGTGGATGCTGTTCATATCCCCATTTGAATTGCCCCTTGCCATGAGCTGGGCTGGCCACCTCCCTCATGTGCTGCTGGGGCAGCCAACCAGCCGCTGACTCAGACAGGTGGCCAGAGAATCAATGACAATGCATCAGAGCAACAAGGTTGCAAGAGTTTGTACAGCACCTAGCACAGCTAGGTCGTCAGTGGGGACTCTCAGTGCCACCATAATATGTATATAATCAGGGGCTCCACAGGGATCCCCCCCCAAGAGAATGCCAGGCAGGGACAAAGGCTGCGCGTGCTGTTACCTAGTCGGTACAACTCCATGATACCGGGCTCTTTGGGCTCTTACTGAACCGCCTCATATTAATCTGCGCCTTCCCCTACCTGTTCCCATGGTGCTCCAGCCCTTCCCATGAGCTGCACAGGGAAAATGGGAACCTGCTCAGGGCTTGCATTGTATGATCTTATATCCTATATTGGTTGTGGTGCTCTGGTGTTTGGCCCCGTGTGTGTGTGTGTGTGTGTGTGTGTGTGTGTGTGTGTGTGTGTGTGTGTGTGTGTGTGTGTGTGTGTGTGTGTGTGTGTGTGTGTGTG
>ML685913.1:1522635-1553576 GCA_007922175.1 Pelusios castaneus | reverse complement strand
GTGTGTGTGTGTGTGTGTGTGTGTGTGTGTGTGTGTGTGTGTGTGTGAGAGAGATAAAGCTGCTATAGCTCTTCTGAGCACTGTGTTAAAAGTCCATTGAGCGCATTTTAATTTGGAAGTAGCTCATGGTGACGCTGATTCCAGGGCGAGAGACTGTGCCCTTCATCTCTGATGATCAGTATGTGGTGGTCTCCCTCACTTGTTCTGTACCTGGTACTTCCTCCGTGGCTTCTTAAGATTCTGGAGAGAAATTATCTGACCAAAGAGTGAACTCTGACTGTTCGTCCTGTCTTCATTTTGAGGGAATGGCCTGGGCTTCCAACAGCAGTTGACCCTTTCTCCAGTTGTCTGGGCTCCCAGATGTTCTTGTGAAAACTCCCATAAGCCCCTGCTCTTCGGGAAACTGTGGAATAGGCACCTGGAGGGCGCTGCAGCCAGAACCACTGACTAGATTCTGCAGGTGGCTGCACTGTTTTTCACTGGTTCTGTTACCCACAATTCGGTTCTCTAGTGAGAGGCCAGGCACCAAGTGTGGTAAAGGAGAGCGTTAGCTGGCCCAAAACCTTGCCACTGACGCTCTCCAAAGCATATGCTGGAGGAGCTGCCCTGGCTTCTCTGCAGAGGTGACTTTCCATGTATATCCTAACCCAGACCCGCTTCTGTAACAGGATGGGATCTAGAAAATAATAATGAAGTGGTAGGTTGGGAGGACTAAGTTGATTTGGGCTTTAAATGAGCTCATGTGTCACTCCACAACCCCTGGTGTTGCTGCAAACTGATTGCAGCAAAGTCCGGTCGATAGGTACAGGCCGTGGAGTGAAAGTCATGAGAGCTGATTCCTAGACCTAGCTAGCTCTACCAGTGACCTGCTAGGAGACGTGAGGCACATCCATTCCCCTCTCTGGGCCTCTCTCTGCCCCCACCACCCTTGGTCTGTCTAGTCCTGGAGAGGAGGTGGGTGAAATGAGAGGTGAAGTTGGTGTTTGGTTTCTCATGGGACTCGTCTCAGGTCTTGCCCTCCCAGTAGGAGAACAGAATCAGCAGCACAGGATACAGTGAACTCATGCTATTGTTCATGGCCTCACCCAGACTGTCCAAATGCTTTGGAAATGCTCATGAAACTAAAATGAATAGAGCGAGCATTTCTGTCTCCTAGTTTCAATTGGCGTTTGCAGGGTATGCAGATGAATTGCTTTAGAAAAACACATTAGCAAAGCAAAAGTTTATTCTAGGAAGTAGGAGGTGGGAGAATTGGCAGTAATTCTCCCTAGTATCCAAGGTATTATTAGAGGCTTATCCCTGCTCTGCACAGTAATCACATTGGAAATTTTTGATTAGAAAACAAAATCTAAATGAGAATTATGAATATTCATTAGGTGTAGAGATTAATATGCATAATTATGCAAATTAGACAGCAATTAAACACCAATTCTCTGGGGAAATGATTAACACAAAGGCTCAGAAATAGAAGGATGTAATTTGAAAGAAGTTTCTGGTTAAATGAACAGTAAGGGGAGCGGAGGAGACAAATATGGCGTGTTTGCCATAATAATAAGCTTTGCTAAAATGAAATTGGTGCATGCTCCAAGACCGTTTCCCCATCCCAGTACACACACACTGTTTGCACTGCAATTTAGTGTATGGACACTGTGACTGAAGGGAACAAACGATCTCATTTTATAAAGAAAAACAAGACAAGGCCCTAGGGTCTTTTATTTAATTAAAAAAAGGGGGGAAAAAAGAAAACTGGCTTGTAACTCACATTCTAGGGGATGAGAAAGTCTGAATGTAATAAGAATCTTCCCAAAGCCCCACTGGATTTTTATAGGGCATTAATCAACTGGCTTCCAAAATTCTAGCTTGTCAAATGCTCTTGGTCCTGGGTAGGATTTTGTTGAACACTCAGATCTGCTGCACTCTCTGATACGTGCTCAAGGCAAATGCCAGAGAGATAGGCCGCGCCTAGAATTTCCCCCACCAATACAAAACATTTCCATCCCTCACTCCTTAAAAATATTAAGTGTATATCAGCTGTGGATGGGGGAGCTGCTATTGGAAGTGTTAGCTACAGATTGTGTTGCCACCTTCCGTGACTGGCTGTGATGCAGCTCTGAGCTGCGAAGGCAAACTATCTCATGGTGGGGGTTTGGTGGTTGAGATTTTGGGTTTGTTTTCTGTTTTTCTGTGTTTTTTGCCTATTGGAGGCCACGGGAGGTCATTTTTTGGAGCTGCTTTAGATGAATGTAAATTTTTAATGCCAATAGCTCTTTAAATGCTGAATTTTTTATTTTTTTTTTGGTCAAGTGCAAGGTTTGAATCATTGAGCTTGGAATTAATGAGTGGCAGATTTTCACCTAGGATATTGGGGCACAAGATTCACCGACTCTCAGAACAGTTGTGCTTCTCTGCTTCCATAGTTTCCTTTGAAAATCTCTCTCTAGCTGTGCACGCAATTTTTTTTTAAAAAATACCGATACATAAAACTGCTCAGAACATACAGCAGCAGGAAACATGTTGCAGCTCTCAGATGTGTTCAGCAATCGTGTTGTGCTTTGTGAACGTGTGTGTGTGTATATAAATTCCTGACACAAGTACACACTTCAAAACACTAACTCACTAACCCAACAGCCACTGCACACAGATGGCAATTTTTCCCATAAATCGTCAGCTTTTCAAGATTCACAGACTCAACCTATGCATCCAGCTCCTGTTGCAATTCAGTCCAATTTGAACTCCGAAATTTGTTAGACAGCTTAAAAAAAGCTCAGCCCTACAGTTGTGAAGTTCATAGACTTTGATTTGACACTGTACAATACAGAAAAGTGGTCCCCAAACTTTTGGGGTAAATCCCCCCAGGACCTTTAGTTGGGAACAGGGACTGGAGCCAGGGCCTGGGACCCATGGTCAGGAATGGGCTGTGGCTGGCCAGAAGCAGGTTATAGGGCTCTGCTGGCAGCTGACGATGGAGCTGCAGCTGGGAAGTGAAGCTGGGGAGCAGAGCGGGGCTGGGTGGTACTTCCTCTCCACTCCCATGAGGGCTGGCCCAGGCCACTCCATCCCCCCACTCCAAGGTTCCTCCGTGCCTTCCACTCCCCCAGTGTGGGGGACCTCTGTTATAGAATATATACTGTCTTTTAAAACATGGATGCAAAGCTTTGCACAAAGGCAGAGCTATTTTATCTCTGTATTTAGCTGGCTCGCCCTGAGATTAGCCATGTGTCTTAAAACTGAATGGAGACCCCAGCCACAGTCCTGCCTGCTCCAAGAGAACAGCTTTCCTAAACTAACCAGGACCTTCCAGTCAAGTGAACCAGTGCAAGCCTCCAATTAAATGAAAAGTGGCCTGTACTTTGCATTCTTTTGTGGCTTTTCTGTATTTACACACACTCACGTCCAGCCTCTCTTCAAACATGAGCCTTAAACCATATCTAGCATCTCCCATAGTGGGCATTAACCCACTGGAGCATTAGGTTTGTTTGGCCAAATAAAACTTGCTGAAATGCAGTTAAAGGCCTTGTCTGTACAGGTAAGGATTTTTTTGGGAGGTATAACCTTAGGTGTAGCTTTATGCCACTGTAGTTACACTGGAATCAGAAAGCCCAGTGTGGTTATACCAGTGCAAATAGTTTTGATTTGATCTGGTTTGTCACTTGAAAGGGGTTTTAGCAAGTCTGAATAAGTGCTCTCATGAGTGTCCGCATAAAGGTCAATGCCTGTATAACTGGTAAAACTCCTGTGTGGAGGCGCCTTAGTTTATTACTTGCAGACTCATCAAAAAGTCACGTTAGGCTTTTGCCGTTTGGAGACGGATTCAGAAGGGGAAGTTCAGGGCTTAATTCTGTTGGCGAAAAATCCTCGTACTCAATACAACTACAGAATGTTCTGATCAAGTCTTTCATGTTCAGGGGCTGCTAATGGGCCCGTGACACTGTGGTGAAAGTAAAGTTCACTAAATGGGCATGAAAATGCAAAGGGTGAGGTTGCGTCTAGGACAGTGCTCGCCAACAGCTCATGTTATGATCTCGTTTTGGCTGGAGCAGGTGAAGCCAGCAGAGGTATTCCTAGATTTGCAAAAGTATAAAGGAGAACAACATTTGGCCCTGTGAGCTAACTGTTTCAAGAGCAGTTGTTCAGTGACATACAGTTCTTCACAGTGGCATAAACTGATTCACTTGGGAGCAAGGGGGTACCTACATGGAGTTTTTTCATTTGTAGTCATCTTAAATGTTGATAGGAAGGCCAGATTTAAAGGCAATCTCCTGAATAATGCAAAGTTTAAGAAACCCTTCCTTGTCCTCCAACCATCATTCCAGGTTCTGGAATATATCTACAAACTATAAGTAGGACTTGCTCATTAAATAAGCTTTCAGTTCCGAGCTCAGAGAAGGAGAGAAGATTGGCTGTGACGAGCGGAAAAAGTTTATTAATGAAAATATTGGTTTGTTTGTAGAAGGAAGAGTTAATTTTGAGAGGACACCTTTGAGGGTTTGCTGATAAAGCAAAAGTAACCTTTGTTCTTCCTGTTTTTCGGTAGGTTTGGATGAAAGACCGGGATCAGGTTCCTGGGGTGCGGGAGATCAAAGCAGCTCCACATTCGACCAAGGAAGGGTAAGGATGAAGCGTAAACAGAGATCTTAAACAAAAATAAACGGTCTTTATGATGGCTTTGCTGTGCATGTTCGTGCCCAGTTGGTTTTAACCCTTCAAATGTTTTTCCTGTCATTTTTTTGGTAGTATCTG
Organism: Pelusios castaneus; assembly: GCA_007922175.1. Lineage (NCBI taxonomy): Eukaryota > Metazoa > Chordata > Testudines > Pelomedusidae > Pelusios > Pelusios castaneus. The sequence continues at coordinate 1,548,836 of ML685913.1, read as the reverse complement.
TTAACTCCCTCAGATAGGTCATTTTTGCAGTGGGGCTGGATGAGAGCGGGTTTGTCTGTCTGTATTATATGGGGGCCGGAGTGGGGAGGAGGTTTCTGTCACAGTACGGCGAGGGCAAACATTTCAGCAGCTTTCTTGCAAACCTTCCCCTTGCTTGAAAGATGTAGTGTTACATCGACACTGGTCCAGGTGCAGTTTGTCCAGACAGCCCCGCACTTCCTCATCTACATTGGATTTGTATTTTAAGTTGGAGGGCAACAGTGGTGCTCGACGGCTGGGTAGGGGTAACAGGGGTGTCACGTTGGCTCTGAGTCAAGCATTTTGAGGTAGGCATCGAGCACAGATAACCACAACGATGCCTTGTTTGTGTTGGGCAGTCCAGGTTGCTCACCTCTTCTCTGACCTGCTCCAAGTGGTGGAGGGGGAAGGCAGAAATAAGAATGTATTGATAGGAAGGCAGCAAGAATTGGGGGCTGATTGTGTCAGGTGTCCAGCCAGAACACCACCGGCCCACAGAGCCTTGGAGTAGCCTGGCTCTGGAACGGCATGCTGTGGTCGTTCTGGGCGTGGGATCTGCTGTTAAGCCTGCTGTTTCCGAAACACAGGGAGCATCTGTATCATATCCCAGCTTTATCAGTCCTCATTTACGATTGCTCATCCCAGAGGTGTAGGAGGGTATCTGTAAGAGGGCTGGTTATGGGGTTTACAGCCCATCAGATTGACATGAGGCTCTCAGGGAGGGAATGGAAAGCGACAGGAGGAGGGAGGAAGTGTTTGAAGGGAAGGAATGGCGCCTGTGACAACATATAACTAGGGCCCGAGGAAGGGAAGAAAGAAAAGACATTAACTTAATTGAAATGGTGTTTTTTTGACAGATGCTCATGTTTTAATGGGTTTATGTGATTCGTTTTCACAATGGCACCATTCCCTTCCCTTAGGTCAGCGATGAAACAGGCACCACATCGTTTCTCATTTTTATAGACCTCTCCTCTACCCCCACCCTCTCCCCTTATGGCTTTGGGGAGGGGTGGACTGTGTGAATTATACAGCCCATTCCTACTCAATCCAGGAGAAATTGCTCACGGTGGCTGCCAAGTGCCGCGTTACTTCAGAATGGGTGCGATTTGGGTAGGAGCTGCCAGGGTGGAAGAGCATTTGTTTCTCTGCAGTGAGCTGCTTTTATGGCTCTTCTCCAAACCAACTCGCCACTCTCAAAGCACTCCTCAGGCCTTGCAGCTGCAGCGTCCTGCTGTCCCCGGGTGCTGAGAAGTGTAAATAAGGGAGATGGAGAAGCCAGAGCATTACTGTCCTGCTCATTCACCGAGGGGTGGCGTAGATGTTAGACTGAATCTTCTAAGAGCCAGGGATCCCTGTTAAAACAAAATACTCTAATTCACATTCTTGGGGATGAGGTTAAGTTCTTGGGGTCTAGAGTCTGGATCCCATTATTCCTTCTGACCCCTTTCTAGGATGTAAAGGGCTAAAACTCCAAGTACAGACACCTTCAAACCATGTTTGGTTTGGGAGAGAGGTGGAAGGAGTGTGAAATCCTGATCCAAGTGCTGGGACTTGGGTCCTTTATGTTTAAACCAAATTATATAGAAAGGATTGGATCTGGATTTCGCTAATGCAGGCTTCCAGGTCGCACAACTGAAGTGCCTCTGGTGCTAGTTATTGATTGCGACTGCATTAGTTGGGGGAGTGCCCAGTGGCAGAGTATTACCCTGGGAGGTGTCCACTGGGGAAAAAAAAACAACCCAGCACAACCATAACACGCTATGACCATCTCACAAGATCGGTTATTATTGTTTTTGTATGACTTCAGCAGGGCTACAGTGAAGGCGCCCATTATGGAGAACACAGGGACCTAGCATCTCACAACAGTGTATCTTCATCACCATTCCTGGGATCTGGACTAGTAGGTAAGTGCTATGGACAAGATTGTCATCCTAGGTAGTGAATTTAAAATCCAGCGAAGTCTCCAGAAAATTGCTGTTATGAAAGCTGTGGCTGAATGAGCTGCTGTCTCAGTGTTTGATGGATGCACAAGGGCCTTTGTATTTGATGTGGCGTTGTTGTTTTTCATTTGTCACCGTAGCATCTGGAATCCCCAAAAGAGAGTAAGGCCCCATTTTACTGCATGGACACACGGTGAGGGAGTCCTCGCCATGAAGAACTTAGTTTAAATAACCCAGACAGAATGTAGGAGGGGAAAGCGGCCAAGAGAGCAGAAGGAATTTGCCAAAGGAGCCAGGAACCAAACCCTGTTTTTAGAGCCCTGGTCCATTAGACCAAGCTGGTGTCCTGTTCTGTGGTGACTTGTTGAAGTCTGATTATGATGGCATGGGGTCTGATAGAGAATCTTCTGGTAGGGGGACAAGTGTTCACTTGGGGCTGTAAAGCAGCATTGGCAGATGAGATGGGTGATTGCATGTGAGCCTAGAGGGCTGTTTTCTGCCCTCCTGTCCCCCAGGACACTTGATGACATTTGTCCTAATCTCCACCATGGCTTCAAAGACCTTCCTTCCACTTCCGTTTCCACCCCATGCTTGTAGGGACCAGCCTGACCTCTCAACGTGTCTCATGCTTTGCGTGAGGCCCTAGTGCAAACTAGTTATGCTGGTGTGTGGGAGAGCCTGGTTTCATTCCCGGTCTCTCTTGACACCCTGCCAGAGCGCAGGATGCTCAAACAGCCAGGGAGGAAGGAAGCGCCATGTATATTGCTCAACACTGGCTGCTCCAGCCGGCTGTGGGCCATCGATGTCCAACCCGGATGTTCTGCTTCTGTGAGGACACTGTGGTTGTTCTTGCTTCTCTGTCCTCCCCCAGTTCCTGCTGCCCATTTCTAGGAGGGAAGCTTGTTTTGTTTTCAGCTGCTTTTTTCCACTGAGGCCCTGTGACTGCTGGGGTGTTCCTTCACTCTGCAGCCACTGGGCCACAAAATAGTGGAAAAGATGGAGGACTGGCCAGTCTCATCTCTGTGTGGCAAGTGTTCTGCTGTTCTCTAACTTGGCCAATCCCCCTTTGGATTTGAGCTCTTCTTTCTCTGTCTTCAGAAAGCCAAGAGACTTACTGAATTCTGCTGAGGATGCAGAGAGTAGACCCAGTTTAGGGGATCGCACAACTTCAGGTTCCTTGCTCCTGATACCAGCTAGTTCGTGTCACGTGTCTCATTCCAAAGAGGTGGTGATTTGTGCATGACCAGATGTAAGCAGGACACATGACAATTTACCCTCTTACCTCTTCAGACTTGGTGGGATTAAGAGCAGAAAATATCCATCCTGAAGGGCTTAAAGAGCTTCTAATTATATTAGGCAAAGAATCAGGGTCAGTCATCCCCTTCTTTCCCTTAGCAGTGGTTGTTAAACACCCTCTTCTCCCTCGTTAATGTGCAGGCATGTCTGCTGAGATGAATCTGGGCATGGGGGAGGAAGGCTATTAATGGCGTTGGCTTTTAGCGAAAGGAGAGGGGGGAAATCCCTACTAAAATCAGTGGTTCCTCCTTCTCCAGAGTGGGGTAGAATGAGGAAGAGAAGGAATTGATAGAGTTAGGAAGCAAGAGTCGGCCAGTTTCCTCCTCCTGCTGTGTGTGTGTGCTGGAAGAGGGAAGCTGCTGGATCCAGGCCTCCAGAGACTGGCTGTCCAGAAAGCCTATCCCCAGCTAGTTATTTCCCCAGCACCATCAAAAGAGGAACTTCTGAACTGAGTGTCTCTGGTCCCCTGTAGAGGGGGAAATGAAGAGCACCTCAAAGGGCGTTTTTTCCCTGTTTGATCAGAGGAGATGGTGATCTGATTTCTGATCTGGAGGATGAAATAAAAGCAGAGGTGGAGTTTCTTAATGAAAGCAGTCATCTGTGTGAAATTCTACAGGTTTGGGGAGGTGGGGAAGAAAACTCCCTTTATGTCCAAGAGACGACGTGAGCACCAGCCGTTGCCGCTGGCTAAAGGTGGAGTAACTTCTAAGCTTTCTCCTGGAGCGCATGAAAAGAAGCTGTGCTGAGTTTCAGCCACAGATATCTGCAGCTGTGAGATTTTTTTGCCCAAAGATAGGCTTGCTGCATGCATGATGCTGAGGCCTCTGCTCTCCTGGCTGATGGGAATCTCCTATAATTGTCACTAGCACCTAAGGCTTCTGGTCCCTGTGAATGTCTGTCTATAGCACCCAGAGCCCTGCAAACTCTTAGACCGAGTCCACATTGCAGAGTACTTGAGGACTGTGGCTTGATCCAGGTCCCCTAGCACAGTCAAAGATGTAATTTTCTGGCCAGGAGCGTAGAAGGCTGGTGGCTAGGAGCAAAGACTGCCTCACCAAAAATGAGTGGCAGTGGGGGAAAAACTGGTTTGAAAGGCAGGGGAAAATCTGAATCTTCAGTCTTTTTTGTTCTCAAACTGGAATGATTTTTAAAAAAAAAATCATGAACCTCTTCCAAAAAAAATTTTCTCACCCCTTTTTGCCACTACATGCGATAGGATGAGGCGTGGCTGGGGCAGGAATTTTTCATCTTTTTACTTTTTTTTCCTTTCTCCCCTCCCCCAAAAGTTTGAAAAGTTAATGGAGGAGAAAAAAAATGGAAAATGTGGTATATGTGTGTGGGTGGAGAACTCTGGATATCCTTCATGTTATTGCATTCAGCAGCAGAAAGGTGGAAGAAACAAAATATGAAAAACTGAAATATCTACATTTTCCAGACTCTGGCTCCAGTGGAAAACTACGAAGTCTAAATTAATTAATTAAAAACAAAACCACACCAAACTAAAAAGAACTCTAAACTTTTTTACAAAAATTTCGAGGTGGGGGGGGTGTGATTAGAATGAAAAATGTACCATCTCTAACAATGCGGAGGGGCAGAAGATGAAAGGATGTAGAAAGGGTGATTCAAGCAATGATGCTGGAGAGAGCAGAGAAGGATATGAGCGAACCCTTCCAATTGGCCATCTTCCAATCTGTTTTCCAAGAGTGCAGTTTAAATCCATTCCTAAATCTTACCAGCTTTTTATTTCCTCAGGGAGAGCCAAAGGGCTATAAAATAGACTCTGCTTTTAACAGGAGCACATTCTGGGGTAGAAAATTTGGGACTGGATGAGATGGGTAGGGGGAGTCTAGGCTGAGGATGCTTCACAAAAGAACATCTTCTGGTTTCTGAGAACCCTCGTAAATGTGGAGTTTGGGCAGCAGGCTTCTGTCAAGTTTGCATGGCATAATGTATGTGGCGGCCCTCTGCCATGGATGAATGGATCCAAGAAGTGGTAACTCCCCCAGTTTTTCCCTGGCTGTGTGCAGTTTCCCATCCAGCAGATCATGGCTCCACAGCCTGCAAACATGCTCCCTTGAAGCATCTGACAATGGGACCGACAGTTTGGCATGCATCTATTGGAGATTGAATGCACTCAAGCCAGTGCTGCCTTTAAAAATATTCTTAGTTTCCGCTTTATTTTCGACCTGCCCCAAAGAAAACTGGAGGGCCAAGAGGTACCTACAGTCGGAAAGCTTCATCAGCCTGTAGGAATTCAGGACTGGTGGTTTCTATCATTTTGAGCGTCGGGAAACTTAAAGCACTCTGTCAGTACTTGGGATGCAGAAAACTTCAAGTCAGGCACCTGCACTGGCAGAATTATCCATGGTGGCATCTTCACAAAGATGGGTTGAGCAGTGATGGCGTCTTTTAGAATGGCAGAGGATTCGCCTGTCCCCCAGACCTGGATGTCCTCTGTCTGGAGCTGGTTCCTGGGAGGAAACTATTGGATGTGACGTGGTCCCTGCAGTCCCATGAGCTCATATCTGAACTTAATCCTATTGTGGAAAAGTCGTGATTTTGGACACCAGCTACAGGAAGAGGGGTGCCTGTCAGGTAACTGGTTTTGAGATGCTCCACTCCACAGCTGCAGAAATACCCAGGCTGTTAGGATTGATAGTGTCACGCACCTCGGTGATGGCTCCTGACAGACTGTTCCATGTGAGCAGGGGCATAGAGAAAAGAGGCTCATACTGCAGAAGGTAAGTAAGGGCCATTTGATAGAGGAAGGCAGATCCTACAGTACTACATATCAGGGCATCTTAATCCACTTTTCACGCTGATGCAGTCTGGTGCCAAGGGCTGGAGTGGAACAGCTGGCTGAGGAAGATTGGCTCCATGTTGTGGAAACTCTGTTAATGGGGAGTGGTGGTTGCTTGCAGAAATGGTGCTGCATGTCAGTTTTAGGTAGGTCATGTGGCTCTGTGAAAAATCATCAGAAAAACACGACACTACAATAGTAGGCCACATTTAGGGGAGGCTGCATGGATCGTGGCTGTTTCAGGAAGAGATGGCTCTATGTCAACGGACAAACTTAATTTGTTTATCTCACATCCAGGGCAAGATGAATGACTAAGCACTAGGGAGACAGGGCAGAACAATCCATGGGTGTGTCAGAATGCCACCGAGTCATCTGTTGATCTGTTTCCTCTAAAAGAACAACGCCGGAGGCCGTGGTAGAACCTGTCTTGTGTATGTGCTTCCATTACTTCATGTTCCCTGAATTGTCTGTGACACCAAGCCAACACAGGCAATCATGATGGCCCAATAGCTCTGTTTTAAACAAGACGTGAGCTTCTCAGCTAATGTGTTTTTGCTAGGTTGGGCAGGCCTGATACAGCACTGAGTATCTGTGTAACCCTTACAGCAGCGGTCCCCAGACTTTTTAGTTGCGCCTGCCCCTGGCTGGGGCTAGGAGGCTGCACGTGGCTGTGTCTGGGAGCGAGGCCTTGACAGCCAAGTTGGCAACAGGGACTGAGGCTGTGACCCTGGCTAGGCCATGGTGACTATGGGCTTGAGATGCAGCAGTCGAGGCTGGAAGCGGGCCCAGGGATCAAGCTGGGGAACCATGGCAGGCAATCAGCCCAGGCTGCCGAGGCCAGAGCCACAGTCTGGAGCAGAACTTGGGCCAGAGCGGATTGGTGTGGCACGCCCTCTCTGCCTCCCAGGGAGCTGACCTGGGCCCTGCCACCTCCTAGCTCCCCTTACAGTGTGACTATTGAGAGGCCTTTTCTGCTGCATACTGCTGAACAGTGTGAAATGGTGGTGTAAAACGTGGGAGATTTTAATAACCAGAGTTTGAGATATGGGACTTCTGACTAGAAGGTCTTGTGTTGTAAGCACTTGAGGCACAAATAGCAGGTAAGTCACCTCTTTAGATGCCTTTTCCCTGTTCCCTGACCATCCAGCAGTAGCCCAGATCACAAGAGCTGCTGGGTTGAAGCCTTTACAAGGCCAGAGAACGCTTGGCACAGACCATAGCACCGGTGCTGGCTTTGTGGTCAGTGCCAGCCCGCATTGCGGCCACCTCTTCATACTTTCTTGGGCTACCAGTGATGGCTTTGGTAGTTCTGAGAAGACCGTGGGAACTTGGAACCTGTTTTACTCTGCAGCTGTTCGCCTATAACTCGGATGAAGTGGGGGTGAGCCTTTCTTGTGCCCCACCCAATTTTACCAGTCGCTGCTGCTAGCTTTGTCATCCAGGTTGATGTAATTTCTGCCTTTGATGGCCGGTGTGGTCTGGTTGATTCGGTGGGACTACTTTCTTGCTACGTGACCTTCCCTCCCTCCCTGCCTTTTTTCCCCTCCCATCCCTTATCTAGTTAGATGGTTAGCTGTGTGGAGCAGGGACTGTCTTGCTATGGATGTTGTGGCGTCTAGGCAAACAAGGCACTGACCTTGCTTGTCACTTCTAGCTGCTGCCGTAACACCCATGATTAATAATAATTCTCCACAAAGGAAAGGGGGGAGAGAGTGCTTTCTGTAAACTGGGCATGAGCCGAGTAGTAAAGATCCTTGTTAACCGTAGGAGCTTTTGCCAGTTGCCAGCACTCGTGATGGTCTTCAAGATGGAGAAGATTGTCATCAGCAACAGCTGAGTGGAGTTTCCTCTCTCACATGGTCACCTGCCAGTTCAAACTAGAGTGAATGGTGATGCTCTGCACCTTGAAGACTTTTAAATCAAGATTTGAGGACTTTAGGGAAGTTATGGGTCTGTTACAGGAGCGGGTAGTGAGGTTCTGGGGCTGATGATATACAAGAGATGAGACTTGGATGATCATGATGGTTCCTTTTTGGCCTTAAAGTCCAAGTCTAAAAACTTCAATCCTATGGGGTGAATGGGTAGAAGTTTCTGCATGCTAACAGAACGTGTTCTGCTTTAGCACTGGTCCTCAGTGGCTGAAGGGCACCGGACTGGAGATCGGGAGTCCAGGATTCTGTTCCCAACTCAGTCGCTGACCTGCTGTGTGATCTCAGGCAGAACACCTCCCTGTCTGCATGTGCCCCCATTCCCCCTTCCCAAGCTTGATCTCTCTGTCTTGTGTGCTTAGGTTGTAAGCTCTGCAGGACTCTCACTATAGGATGTAGCACAATAGCGACCTACTTTTTGAGGCCTTTAGGTGTTATAATACAAATGGATTCATAGCCCCTATTTGCATGTTATTTGATTGGTGCTAACATTTCAGACTTAATATTTCTGATGTGTCTGATCCTCCTAGAGGACGACTTTAGTATCCAACAGCCATGCATAGGTGAGTGCTCTCCCACCTTCTTTGAAAAGGACAGTGTGCATGTTAAAAACAGTATGAATAAAAATCACATCACCCCTTCAGCACAGTGTTTTCAGCCTCGCTTCTGGTCTCTACCCTGGAGAAAGCGATGTATGTCAAGGCCTGAATTTCTAACGTGTAAAAGAGAGGAGGGGAAATCAGGGAAGAGACCCCCTTTGGGGCCATCTTGTGTCCATCAGAAAGAAGCAAACAAATAGCACAAACCCAATAGCGGGGGCTGGGGGAGAGGTTTACTCCTTTGCTGATCAGTTCTTAAAAAAGGAATTACAGCCCAGTCCGCTCTCCCTTTTCATTTACAGACCCTGGTGAGGCAGTGACAGGGTGTGACTTTCATACTGCTCTGGCCCTTCTTGTTCTTGAACCTACTAATCCAGAAGGAGTGGAGGGGGGAGCATTTTTTTTAAAAGCAAGCTTTGAAATCAATTGCTCTGTTCACCATTCACCCTCAGTGAAAGGGGTGAAGAAGGGAGGGGGAAAATTGTTTAAACAGCAGGGAAACTGATAAGCCATAACAGATTTCTTTCTAGTAATTATTTCTAGTAATTAGCTTCTTTTCAGAGAAGTGTTTCTAATCGGGTGTGCATTGTGAGCTATTGTGAATGGCATTCTTCCTGGGCAATGGTTTTAATCTGCCCATGAACATGGGGGTGTGACTACTCCTGTTTTTTAACATTTTTTTTTTTTAAATCACTCCCTGTGCTTTACCTCCCCTCCCCACAGGAAATAATTCTGATAGAATTACTGGAGTTAGAAGAGATATTTTTTTTAATTCTTTCAAACTTGCTGCGTCAGCACTCCGTGTCGTGGGTTGCTGTGTTCATTTTGATGGATAAGGGAGCAGGGGGGGAGTGCATTTGGACTGTAGGGAGTGATAGACACTGTGCCTCTTGCTTCTGGGAACTAGAGCGATTTGAGGGCATCCATGTGTGAACTCCCAGCGGGCTCAAAAAGCTGCAGGATGTTTGCTGGCCGTAAGGCACCTGCACTTAACTGGGGAGCTCATCTGCAGATCCATAGAAAACGCAAATAGCCCTTTCTTGGCTTATTCCTATACACTTGAGTTGTGCTTGTCCTGCGGCAGAAACACTGAAATCGCAGAATCATTTAAACTTGCAGTTCAGCTCACATTGTTGTGTGTGATGTTGGGAGAAGAAGGCCGCTGAAAGCTTCTGTACAATGTATGCTTGCCCTCTCAGAGATGTGCCTGCAAAGGTGTTTTCGGCTTAAACTCTTTATTTTCAGGGTTTGCTCATGTCAGGATAAATGACTGTCTGCAATGAAGCTTCCTGTTCTTCCTTGTACAGAAGTGAATTTAAATGTTGCTTTTTTAAAGGGAGAACCTGCTCAGCTGTGTTTGCGAGCAGAGCCAGGAAATCTATCTGGTGGATGTCTTCTAAAAGTTACCTGAGCACTGACACACACTGTAACATATTTCAATTTCTGACTAGGCATGTACGTAGTCTTTGGGAGAGGGATGTGCCAAGTTTGAGGGAGGAAATTGATTGAGATATTGCTTATTATAAACGGATGAAAATAATCTACTGCAGACCCCTCTTTGGCAGACTTGTATATGCACGCCTGCGTGCATGTGTGTATACAAGAGGCCAGCGGAAATGTGGAAGGGGAGTGGAGGGAGCTGGAGGAGAAATAAAGGCTGGGGGAAACACCAAATCTTGCCCACATTAAGAACTTTAAATACTTGACATTTCCCAGGTATAAAACATTTAAGCACTTAAAAACTTGCCATGTGAATGAAAGCCTCCCATTTCTCCTATCATCTATTACCCAAAAGTGTCATCCCTCCACTCCTTTCTTCCTATATATGCATGCCCTATAGATACCATAAGATCCATCACAGCAGGGCTCCCCTCCTGTGGACCTTACATACCAACTTGATTCAAACTTTTGGCCTTCCTTCAAAAAACAGAAAACATGTATATTGTTTTTCTTTAAAGGAGGTGTGACAGTGGAAGATGAGCTTCAAGGGAGTAACCCCTAGACAAATTTCACGTTTTAAAAAAATTCTGTAAATTCAAACATCCCTCCTCAAGTTTTAGATGTCTGGAATTATTTAAAGCATCCAGCCAGTTACTTTTTCCAACCAGTCTTCTATCAGTGGTACCCTACCCAATTTACATTGCCTATCCAGTCTCAACTTTGCCTCCTAAAATTTGCAAAAATATGTGCAAAATTCAAAATAACTTATTAGGAGATTTTAATGATCCCATTTCTTATTTAAAGGACCTATTTCTAGTACCCTCCTGTAGTTTTTCAAGGGTTCTTGACATTGGAGACCATCTGTCAAATTTGTGAGCAACTGTAATTTTTGGGGAGCAGGTGGGAATTGGAATGAGTGTATACTGTACCCCACTGAAATATACTTTTGGGGGGGCACTCCACTATGTCAGCATGATTCTCAGGGATGGAGGGAAAAGCGAGGGAGGGGAGGAAGGGGGAAAGAGAACGTGTGCACTCTTGCATCAGTTTTCCAACTGACCAGTGAGACAGAGCAGAAACAATACATTGTTTCTGTGGTCCCCATGGAAATGTTGGCTTTTGCCGTACAACTCCTCAGTAGAACAGTAGGTGAATTTTTAAAAAATAATTTAGATATTTAAGATCAGGATCATCATATTAATATCCTTCCCCCCACCTCAGTGAATTTAATTTCTGATAGCATTAGATTCTGCAATCTCTTGTGCTTTCTGGATGTGGTGTTGCTTTTTCTCTTCTGTATCACTTTTTCTCACTGTACCAAGGAAAAGCTTTCAGCCACCAAAATTGCTTTCAGACAGAGAAAGTCACTGGAATCCACAAAAACCGGGGAAGTCTGTGTTGAGTTTGACCTGCCTGCAGTTTTTTAAGGCACCTTTGTCCCACAAAATCGCCACTGTTGATGATCTAGAATAGGTTGCTTGTGCTGAGACACGCTCTGTATCTATTATCTGAGGGAGCTGCTGGACAGGAGCCAGTGATTCCTTGTGCAAGATTTAAAAGTGAAATTTCAGTCCCTGTGTACTAACGCATGTGCAAGGCTTTTGAGCGTCAAACCAAAACGCTACCATGGTTTGAAAAAGATGTTGTTGTTTTAATGTGGTTTACAATAATATCTCTCGTGTGTTGTGTTTGTTAGTGCACTTGATTGCAATGTTGGGTTTTGCCTTAAAATTATAGCCCACCTCATACTTGCCAAGGAACTTTAAAAGTCACTTAACCAACAAAATGATACATGTAAACTGCAGTGACGCTTGTGAGTTGCTTACCAGACCAAACTTTCTGGAATTACCCTGGTTTCCCTCTGATTTAGGACTAATGATCTACTGACACAACTGCTGAGTTATTTCTGTAAAGTTTCAGGGTCTGTGGCAAATATAGCTCTTAAGCTCTTTTAAAAATTAGGTCATTTACGAGATCTGCCCGGTGACACTTTGACCTTTGTTTACTTAACATTTAAGCCTGTGGAACAAAATAGTAACATGGTCGCCAGTATTTTACTGTCCCTAACTTGTGGGTGAGGTGACTTGAAATACACCTGCAGCTTGGACTCCGTTTTGGAAGATGTGATGGCTCAGTGTGGGGGCGAGGGCCTGCGGAGAAAAGAAGAATTTAGTGGCCAAGTTTGAATGCTGTCTCTGCTGGAAGTGGCACAAGTCTTTTTTGTGAGGGAGAGATGTTTCTAGCCCTCCAGACCTTTATTGCCTCTGTGTGGTTCAAGTTTCGTATGGTCATCTGATGTGGCCTGAGTTGGATGCACACCTAGAACCTTTGGTTCAGCATAAAAGGCAAATGCCATATGAGCCACCTTCTGGCCATCCTCCTGCGTCTTCACCATGTGCCTGTCTCTGGAAGCATCCAGACACACACCTGTGCTTCTACTCACCTTCAGAGAAAATCGTGAGAGAGCTCTTCTTCACCTTATGTGCTCCCAACAGGGAAGTCCCATCTTAACTGGGGGAAAAGATGTCTTTTAGTTATGTTCACACCCCTGTAGGACAGTGTGGCCAGCTAACACCCCTACACGTGTTAGCTTACATCTTAACAGTGCTTTTCTATTAGCTAACTAGATTGAGCATGTCATGATCTGCAAAAAGGGTGGGGTTTGGCCAAAGAGTTTGAGCGTTCTCTCCTTTCCCCCACCCCAGTAGAAAGAGGAGATCTGGCTGAGTGGCTACTAGACAGAAAGTTTTTAATGTGCTTAGCAACTTCCTGCTCCTACTGCCTCACAAGTCGTGGAGGCCCATGGGATACAGCAGTGTTGAGCTGTTTTGATTTGTGAAACATAGTCTTCCCCTACTTTTCCCCCTGCATCCCCTGATGGCACTTGTAACACGGTGTAGTTACGGTGGTTGAAAATTTTCCACCAGAACTTGATTTTCAATGAAACAAAAATGTCAGTTTTCCATGGGAAACTTAGTGTTTTGTTGAGGAAAAACGAAAACGTGAAAACACGTGTATTCCACTTAATGTGTGTGGGGGGGGGGGGGGGGAAGCTGGAGATTTACCTAGCAATCCCTGTAGAGAGGTGGAGCTTATGCCTTATGGCTCCTTCTCTGGCTATATGAGGCAGCACTACTCAGACCTCCCCGCCCCCCAGTTCCTTCATGTGACCCATCCAGCTCCATGTGTTTGTGACCTTGCAATTAGCTACAGTTCAGATGCCTCATGGGCCAGATTCCTTTGCCAGACTACATCTCCCATGATGCTTTGTGGCCCCAGAACTACCATGATGCACTGCCTCCCTCCAACAAGAGGGGAAACTGGTGTATCATGGTGAGAGTCCTGTCCTGACTAGGGAGCCCACCCATAAAAGAGAAGAGGGCATGCAGCAACATTTCAGAACTGTAATATTTCTGACTTCAGTTTAATGACACCCCATCCTCCAGGTGCAGACTGCCAGTGTCCACTTAGTAGTGGAGGAAGGTGGCTTTATCCTTTCTACCAAGACATAGCCTTTTGGTGATCAACAGCGAGAAAGAGAGGCTTTGCATTTCAAACAGGCTCCTTGGGTGTTAAGAAAGGACCTGGATTCATTCTGGAAGTTGTGAACCCTTTAATTCCTGAGTGTAACAGGAGTTAACATTTGAAGGGGAGGTGAAAATTCTCAGTTAAGTACTTGCCACTTAAAAACCACCCAAACTTTAATATCCAAGGGTTATAAATAATTCCACTCTCCCGTAGGACTTTGAATTCAGCACCAAATCCTATTGCTATTAGCATATTGAAATGATTTTTGCTGTGTATGGAAAAATACGTGCAGATTCTGTTGGTCAGCCATGCTTAGCTTTTGGTTTATTCTGTCCCCTGGTTCCACCAAATTTGGATGGCTTTTTTTAGTTTGTCTGGAGGGGTTTTTTTGCTCTGTTCTGAAACTGTCAGTTTCCATGGCCACGAGCGCTTCCCTGCATCGCTGCAATTTTTTTTTTAAAAGGACCAACTGAGCTCTGCTGTTCTTGAAGGTAAAAGATCTCCTGTTTTTGTAGCAAACTATTATCTGCTTCAGTTGGCATCCTGATGAAGGACAAGAGAAGCCAAAATTTAAAGATGGGCTTTGTGCCCAAAGAGCAAAGGCTGCATGAGCGAGAATGAATGTATGCTGCTTTGTCAGTGTATTCAGCCCCTTCTGTAAATTTATACAAAATGCTGTTTTTTTTTTTCTCCCCTTCACCTTTAGGGAAGAGCGGTGAAAGAGCTTCCTACTCAGCCTTTGGCAGAGATACAGGGATGCCAGGACTAAATCAGGTAATAAAAATAAATTGATTTTAAATGCTTTAATTGTTTAAAAACTGAAAGAAATGTCAGCAATAAAAGTTTGGAGAATACACAGTTTAAAAATAGGGATTGAGATTTTCAAAGTAATTTAAGGGATTTAGACACTCATCTGCCATAAAAATTAAGTGCAAGAAATACCTAGACTGTTTTTCAAATCTCAGCCACTGTCTCTTGTTTCAATTTTGTGTGTGGTGTTTAACTAGAAGAGTTACGAGAGTTTATGATCTTGTCTGTACACGCACATTGCACCACATCATTTTCTTAAACCAGTTTAGTTAAATTGATACAAAGCCCTGTGTATGTAGACTTTTACTTTGGTTTGAGTAACTTCTTTCAGTTTGACTTAAACTTATTTCTCACTGATGTCAGTTGCATCAATATAAAGCATACTTTATGTTGCTTTAAATGCTCACACTGCCTTTTACGCTGGTTTAACTAAATAGATTTAAAGTAACGCCTTTAGTTAAATTGGGGTAACGCTGTGTAGAAAAGTCCTAAAACTGCTGAAGGATTTAGGCCCCCCTTCTCATTAAAGTTAACATGGGTTTTGGTATGTAACTCTCCCAGGACTCTTTGGAAATCTCAGCCTAAATTCTGAGTGGTCTTCTCTGATTTCCCATTGTGTCCCCCTTTTCCATTCACCTGGGCTGGCTAAGTAAGTCCCATTCTGAATCTCAAATACTCAAATATTTTTAAATACCTAAAAAAAGAAAAATGTTAACTTGCCAACTTTCTAGAAATGTTGTTGGTGCAGAAAGGGGCAATTTGTTCTTATTAGAAGGAAAATGACCTGTTGTAAAGCACCCCATGGCATACACAGGTTTTCACTTTAGGAGAGAGAGAAAGAACCACATGTGGCTACTGTACAGCTGGATGGTGCTCCAAGTACGTCTGCACTACAGATGGGGGGCGCTTCCCAACATGCGTTGTCAAATAAGCAGTGCTTGCGTGTCAAAAACAGCAGTGTGGCTGTTGCAACACAGGTGTCGGCACAGGCTAGCCACCCAGGTCTGGACTTGGGAGTCAGATGGGCTAGTACACGAAAATCCATGCTGCAACATCCATGCTGCGTTTAGCCTGCTAACTTGAACAAAGCTAGCTGGTATCTGTCTAACACCTGAGAGGCCAGCTCCCAGCTTCAATGTAGACCTACACCAGGTGCTGAGGATGCGGTAAGAACCTGTATAGAGTGCTGGTTTTCAAGCTGAAATTTGGGCCCCAGTTTTGTTGTGCAGTTCATTCATCCCTGCACCATGCGGTTCAGGGGGCTGTGCTTGGCTCACATGTGGATCTTGCAGCAAGATCGGGGCTGTAGCATGTCCTAACTCGGGGATGATATGTTGACGTCAGCCCCCTAAGTTTACTCTTGGGGGAAGAAGGGAGACCCCAGCTCAGACTTGCATTACAAACACTGTCCCTTGCGAACACTGAGCCAGAGCTTGAGTGGTTTACAGTGTAAACAGTCCTTCCATTGCATTCACTTGAGTGGCTTTTGGCTCGGCAACTTCTTTTATAAAATCCCTCTTTTAATTTTACACAAATTTGTCATAATTTCCTCTTCTCTGAACGGAGGATGTTTCCTTTGCTGAAACAGCTGTGCTGTTTTGCTGTGCCAGAGTGGATTTAATTTACCACTGAAGCTGCTAAAATAAAAATGGGACCGATGCCAGGTCTTGCTTTTTAATGCTATGATTTTATTGAGGTTTTATTTCGGGGAGGGGAGAGAGGAGGAGGATTGGGGGAGGCGGGGAGATATAGGGTAACAGAAAGGGAGTGGGAAGAATGGTGTTCCTATCTTGATGAGGCCTCTCTCCTGTCTGGAAGTGGAAGTGCTGAGGGGGTGGGTAGATTTAGATCAGATAGCAGTCCACAGGATGAGGCCATTTGCAGAGGCTCTCCTAGCCTGCCCTTGCAGGGGTGATCTGTTTGATAGTGAGTATATGGTGTCATTGAACACCAGGGAGCCAAGTGGTTGGTGTGTGCGCTGCTCACTCTTCCTCTGACTCTGGGAACAGTTCTTACTTTTAACTTGGTTTGTGTTGAGTGTCTAACCTGCCCTGCAAACTGGCCTAGCGCCTCTTCTAAAGCTTTGGAGAATTGTTGCACAGCAGATGTATTGTGTATACTCAGTCCTCAGATAGACTGGACAGAGAGCTTCAGAGGAGTGAATTCTTCTCTCAACCACCCAGTTCTGCATGTTGCTTGGGGCGGGGAGGGAGTTTCCAAGCCACTCTCATTTAACCCGTAACTGCCCTGCAACAGTGCAGGAAAAGGAATTTGGAGCGGGGGTGGCAAAGAAGGTGAATGACTAATTCCCTCACTAGCTAGAAAGCGGGGCACTGAGTGTTTTTCCAAAACAATTGAGCTACCTGTTTAAGGAGCAAAGTGCTAACAACTAGCAGCTCTTGCTTGTCGTAATACCCTCTGGGTGCCTCGGTTTCCACCTTTCTTGGCTCCCGTGGTGCTTAGCCTTTTCACACAAAGGTAATGTGACCAGTGGAACAGATTGCAAGAATTTTTTTACCAGCTGTGAATACGTGATCTCCCCCCACCCTCTTTCTGAGGAGACTGATTTTATAGCAGTGTTTTTTCAATAGCCAGCTATAAACATTTTTACCAGAAAAGCTTGAAATCCTCCTTTTATTGCAATTTTTCAGTCTCAGAAGATGCAGAGGGAATTTTCTTATTACTATATTTTCCATCCCCCTAAATTCCAAATGAATATAGTAAACTTTTTTCTAAGTTAAATAAACCAGCCCCCTAAATATTGCCCTTCTTAGACACCACGTATGAGCTTTCCCCCTTTTGAACATGTGAAGGTGCTTTGCTTTGTGAAACTCACACTGTGTTGCAGTGAATGCTGGGTTTGCACCGTTCTGCACAGCTTCCAAGGTCAGTTTATCTAAACAGAAGAAGTTTCCTCTTTCATTAAAAAAAAAAAAAAGAAAAAAAAAAACAAGGGGGGAGGGTTTGAATTTCCTTACTAACGTGCAACAGAGGAGGAGAGAGAATTATTTAACAGATCCAACGAACTGTTCTGCTGCAGCACTGGGGAGGCAGAGGTTTGGGTGAATGGTTACTGCATATAGCACTGAACCTGCTTTTGAAAGTTCCCTGCCAGTTGTTGTGTTTTTAGGAGCAATGTGACACAATAGATAGGACACCGAGTGCACTGGACTTTGTTCCTGACTCTGGCACTGGCCTCCTGGGTAACTTTGGACAGGGTCCCGTCCCATCTGTGCCTCAGTTTTCCCATCTGTCAAATGGGGGGTAATGGTACCTATCTTCTTTGTAGATTTGTAGATGAAAAGTGATGTGGAGGAGCCAGATATTATTCTTCTGTGGCAGTAATCAGCCTGTGCCACCAAAACGCCAGTTCAAGGCAGCCATTTTATTTTGCAAATCTTGGTTCCCAGCATAAATCTCTCCTGCTAAACTGTTGACGAGCTGTGAAACCTCGAGCTGCTTGTGAAGTGGATTGTGGGGATTGAGAGAGCTCTTGCAACTGTTGGCCTTTCCTCCTCTGGGCAGGCAAAAAACAGGTTGATAGTGTGTGTATTTGTTGCACAGATTACATGCCTCAAATACCTTCTGCTTAAATCACACCAAACAAAAATGCCATTTAAACAAAATGGGAAAAAAAACAAACCCTCACATTTTATTCCCCTGCCTCAGTGAGCAGCAAAATTCCCACTCATTTGCTACCACAAAAGCAATGGTAAAGTCAGCAAATACCAGGTCTTCATTAGAATCATGCTTAAGGCCAAAAGGAAGCATTCTTACGCTACATAACATGTGCCAGGGACTCTCACCCAGTCATTCCTGCATCCAGCCCATGGCTGTGGTTGAGCGAAAGCATATTTTAAAGAGATGGCCAAGTTTGATTTAAAGACCTCCTGTGACAGGGAATCCACCAGGTAGGATGTTCCAGTTGTTAAAATCCACCTGCTAAAAGATGCATCTTATTTCTAGCCTGAATTTACGTTGCTTCAGCTCCCGGCCATTTCTTCGGAAGGTGATAAGCATGAAATACCTTAAAGGAGCCTGATTCCAAAGAGATGGGCCCTCAGTGCTCGCTGAAAATCAGGCCTCTTTCCTACATGTGTGTGTTGGGCACCCAAAATTACAGGTCACTTCTGAGAATTCTGGCTGCAGGTTGTGAATTGGGGTGGAGGGTGGGGAAGAAGTAAAATAAACCATTTGATCGCCTGAAGGCCAAAAAGGCATTTAACTGGTGATCAAATACTCTACAGGGTATATAACTGACACAGAGCAGGGCAAGACTCTGCTGTCTAGGATACTGAAATGATACAGCTATTATCATCCTCAGATGATGGAGGGGAACCTGAGGAACAGGGAGTCACTGGTAGACCAGGGTATCGAACTCAGGTCTTGAGTGCCTATCCCCAAGGCCGTGACCACCTGCCTTGTCCTTAGCCTTAGTAGCTGTATCTGTACTGGGCTGCTTGGGAAATCTTCTGTTCTGTGCCTCTACGGTTGCTATTGCCAATGACAGTGCTGCTGTCAAATGCTTTTGTTACCAGGAGCACTTTTCTCCTCCAGTGCAAGAGTATTTATTTTAAATCTTGGTATCTCCTAGACCTGTTCTGAGCAGAGTTAGACTGCACGCTGGTAACGTGGATGCCCCCTCGCTGTGGGCACTGCCACTCTTGCTCTCCTGGTGAATCCACTTAGCAGTCCCAGACCAATACCCTAACCTATAAAACTGGCTTTTCTCCTATCCTACTCTGCACCACTGCCCGCAGCCGGTCGTAGAGGTAATTGACTCTGCTTGTGACCCCTCCAAATCAGGCAGACATCCAGGTTCTATCATTTGTGCTCAGTTAATTGTATCTGTAATTTTGGACCCACAGATATCTGCAGGTGCAGATGTAGAGTCTGGGGTTCAGACATCTTTGGAAATTGTGACCGGAGGTCCTCCTTTGAGTGGCCTGTTTGTTTTTGCCTCTTTTTTTATG
The DNA here is from genome assembly GCA_007922175.1 of Pelusios castaneus. Lineage (NCBI taxonomy): Eukaryota > Metazoa > Chordata > Testudines > Pelomedusidae > Pelusios > Pelusios castaneus. The sequence continues at coordinate 1,529,504 of ML685913.1, read as the reverse complement.
GCCCTTTGGTTTGGTTTTAGGCTGAGGTGCTCCAGGCAGCTTCTGTTCACTCTGAATGACGGGGGTGGTTTTACAGCATAATTACACAGAAGGGTTTGTCTCTCTTTGTTTGCAGACTGGTTTCCTGCCCAGTGAAATGGGAATTGCAAGTCCAACCACGCTTTCCCCCACAGGGGTGAAGGGAGGGTCTCAGTATTATTCGTACCCTAACAACCCTCGTAGGAGAGGTGCTGATAGCAACTTAGGTAAGTGACTGGTGAAGCAGCAGTGCTGAGTGTCAGATAATGACTAGTATATCTTCTTCCCTGATTTGCACTTTAAATCGATCAAGTGACCATCTTAGCCACAGAAACACCCTGCTGGCTTTAGGCCATTCATGCTCGATCCGTGTTCGCTGAGTTCCACGGCCTGATGCTGCAGGGTTACAAAGATGTGGATCTGGAAGTCTTTGACAGATTCACTGCAAGACATGGTTATATAGCATCTTAGTGATATGGAATATCCTCCACTCTGCTGGCAAATACCCACCAAGATGTGATTAGTGATTTTGGGTGTCCACTTGAGATAATTACTTTTTGAACATCACCATCCTTCAAGGTATCTCTGGTTGGGCTCTCAGGCTTGCTAGTCATGTTCAGACACCTTGGCCATCCAGTGTTAATGCCCTCTAACCTTTAATGCTCCAGCCTCTACTCGAGGCTTTCTAATTAAGCTATCCAATGTAAACACTGGCTGCCAGGAGTAATGCAATAGCAGTGTAAGTCGTAGAGTAATATAGTAAGCACTATGGAGTCCTGATTATCAGATAATCGTCATCCACCTAAGGCATTTGAAGGCAGCAAGTTGTGCCTTTTGCCCCTAAATTCTAGTCTACACAGAGAGTTGTTCCTAAATAACTCCAGGTCTGGACTCTCTCATTCTGAAGTAAGTGTGTCCACAGCTGGAGTTACTCAGGAGCAGCCAGTGCCCTTTAATGAGGATTTAGGTTGGGTGTGAATTTGTCTTTCAAGAGTAGACAAGCTCTGATGCTCCAGAGCCAGTGTTATCTGGCCACACCCCCACCCCATTTGAAAATTGTTTTCTTGCTGCATTTTTTGGTCTTTCCACAGCAAATGAAGCCAGATGCAATGTAACCTTACCTGCAGTATTATCAGTTATTTTTAGGAAGGGGAATGGCGATGAGGATATCTGCTTTAATTTTCAAAGGTTAATTGATTTCATTAGATGTTGTCACTGCATCAGTTTTTCAGACCCACTCCTTTCAGTGGATTTTGTGTCATGAGTTCTTCTTCTAAACCAGAAAATGTACGAATGGGCAGAGTCCCCCACCCTGTGCTCAACACAGCAATTGGACGGCATTAGTATTTAACAGTCTTACCTCAAACTAAGGTTAGCCTTAATTTTGGATAGAAAATAAATAAATAAACCTGACCACCTACTAGAGCTGTCTGCTCCTAGGACTTTTTTTTCCCCAGAAAGTATTCCCTCCCACTACCCTATCTCTTGTCTTAAAGATGCTACACCCTATATACCCCTCAGCTGTATCTGAGACCCACCTGTTCTGCATTTCTGGAGGAGTAAGTACATTTCTCTCCATCTTTGGGAGAGTCCTAGAGCCTGGCATCATCTTAGGACGCGCTTTGCTAAACGCATTACTTTTTAAGCAGCAAATAACCTGCGAGGTCACTTGTGTTCAGGATGAGTCAAACATTGCATTGTTTGATTCCTTTTCCTTCTTCCCACAAACCCTCTTTAGTTAACCTATTGGCAGCCTTTCCAAAAAGTAGTAATGATTCATGGCCTTTAATCCTGGAATAGGTGAGCAGCTGTTGTCACGGTAGCAGCTAAAAAAAGGACTATTTTAATACTTTCAGGTTACTTTCTCCACAGAGAGCACTGCTGGAAAGAGAACAATCGGAAAACGGAGCAGTCCTCCATGAGGCATTCAGTATGCTATGTCCCAAATCATTTTCTTTCATACAGCATTACCAAGAAGTTGTAATCAAAGTGGTTCCCTTAATACTGCATCTTCTGTCATTGGTGGCTTTACTTAGCCACGTCTTGTTACTAGCTTCCGACGCCCAGTGGGGCTTTGTATCCCAAGAGCATCAGCATCCAGCCAGTAATTTGCCCTTTCAAAAGTTATTTCATATCCTCGGTTCTTATTTTATTTTATTTATTTTTTTCTCCAAATCAGATGGACAGCCTAAAAAGGTTCGGAAGGTGCCTCCAGGCCTGCCCTCGTCGGTAAGTAGCACTGCACACAGCTCTGCAGATATTCCATCCAGCTATATGTAATGCAGTATCTAGACTCCGTTAGATCTTCAGGATGGACCTTTCAAGTTGATTTGAGCTGCTCGTCCCCTACAGTTTTAGCATGGACCAGCATCCTCTTAATCTCATTTTACTACATTCCCTTCTGCAGTGGTAACCTGTCATCCCTATAGATTTGGTCACCACTGACACAAGTATCCAAGTGCCGTGTATGTGTGTGTCGGGTTTTTTGGTTGCGTGAGGTTGGGAAGAGGGTTACTGGCTACAGCTTAGCCTGAGAGAGAAATGGGAAAGCATCAGTGAGGCCAAGTTCTGCACAGATGCATGGGACCATAATACTCTAGTAACCTGAGAAAAGTGATTGTAATACTCCATGTGCAGAACTGCTCTTGGTAGTACCACCTGGCTTGCAGGGCAGAGAGGGAAGGAGAAGGCCAGGGGCTGCCACCCTAGCTTGTAAGGTGCCTGAGCAGTAAAAGGGCACTGTATCACTTGTAGCCCTGAATTTCTTGGTTCTTTTCTGTTTAACGTTATGTCACGACTGCCCCTGTGAAATGTGATATTCCACACGATCGGATTTCATTCCGAAAAGGAGACCAAACCAGTTGTAACATGGGCAGGCAGCTGGGGCCGGGCCAGGTGTGCAGGAATGCCTGTGTTGTTTTATAAGAAAACCGAGCAGCCTGTAGGAATATGTTAGCCATACTTCTGTGGCAGTTATGGGGGAATAAACTGAACAGTGACTTTATGGCTGGAAGAAATGGGATCTCCAGGAGAGTTAATTGGAGTGGACTGGAGGGTCTTTATGCAGATGAGAGCAGAACAGTTTTGTGTAGGCCAGAAGCACCAAAGAGCAAGCTGCATTCCATGCTCTAGCTTTTGCTTGACTGCCTGCATGTGGATGGATTGCAAACTTCAGGTGAAATTCTCTTTGTGCTCTAATCTGGGTGTGTGCAGTATGGCTTCAGGTCTGCTCAGACAGCCTGGCCCAGGCCCAAAGACTCAAAAACAAGGGAGCGGACACAGGCTCGCTCACATTGGAACCATAAAAGCTCTGTAGTGTTCCTTCCCTTAGTGTAAAGCATTTTCTGCAACCTCAGTGTCATAACTCTATTTCTGAAGTAAAATGTTTCTACGGTGCATGTCCAACAGGATGCAAACTTGGTTTGGAATAGAGGTAAGAGCTGACCCCCAAATGGAACGACGCTGCAGCGGAATGGTATTGTCTGTGGAGGGCAAGCATCCCCTCTTGTGCATTTTAAGTTGCCCTGGTAGTATGTGTTCAACAGAACTTGAATTCATCATGTCCTGGTCAAGGTGCAACTCAGAGCAGCAGAATTTGAGTTAGCTTCCAGAGTGCTCGTTGAAGGTAGCGTATGAGAAAATCATTGCTGCTTAGCAAAGGGACACAAAACCCTTCTGGGATGCTGCTTATGGTTACTGACTTTTTTTCAAAGGGGGCTAGTGTTTAGGGAGGGCCGGGGGGGGGGCAACAGGTCTCTAGTTTGAAGGGGCGTGATTTCCAGAGGATGGGTGCTCAGCACTTCTGAAAACAAGGCTGCTTTAAGATGTAAACACCCAGAATCGCTAGTCACTTTTGAAAACTCAGGCTGTTATTTAAGCGCAGACACTGTGTTCTGAGATGAACCAGGCCCCAAAGAAAGCCTGTAGCCCAAAGAGATTGTAGTCTCAATGCATCATTCTGCTGGACTAGACACAGAGTTGCTCCCTGATAACAGAGAGCCAAACTGGATGGCAACCCCCTCCTCTGCCTTTAGTAAAGAAGTTCTGAGCCAGCACAGCAACAAGCTAGGGCGGATGTGCACACAGCTCTGTAAAAAGCGTGACAGGGCTGTAGGATTGCAGGAGGAACTACCTTTCCTTCCCATCCTGGCTAAGGGAGGGCGAAGATAGAATTTACTCGGAATAATGTAAGCATTCTGTTCTGCTTCCCTGGAGGAAAGGTGGAGGGTTGTGTAATGCTTTGCGAAGTGCAGCAGCCCCTGAATTGCAGTGGCGAGGGACCAGTGGAACATAGATGGCTAGAAGTCATGTGTGCATGCACGCTCTCTCCTTTTTCGATGCAGGCTGCTAAAGCAAATTCAGTTTCACTTTTTCATAGAAAACTATGTCCCCATTTTCCCTGCCCTACTTCGCCTCCTGCTCTCCTGGAGTTTTTTTTTTTTTTTTTTTTTTTTTTTTTTTTTTGGACCTCCCTTGAGGTGTAAAGACCTCTTTCTCCAGGAGAGAGAAATATGCACCAGTACACAGAATTAAGTATGTGGCCAGTGAGGCTTTGCCCCCCTAAGCAGCAGCTGATCAAAGCAGCTTTCTGGTCTGAGTTTGTTTGCAAACATGCAGTGAAAGAGCCTGCTCCATGTTATCACTGGACCCTGCACAAAGTAAATAGGTTAATAAACATCTTATTAAAATGAAGTGCTTTAATCTTAATTCTATAACTGCTTTGAAAACTTGGAATGAGCAGTGGCTGAAATAGCTGAGGGTGGCTGAAGCAGGAGAAATGCTGCCGGAGGCAGCAAGAGATTCAAACAGCATCAGTCGGTTAGAGCAAGCTAGAAAAGTTAGAGGAACGCATGAGAGCCTGGGGAAGTTGCCTGCTACTTTGGGGGCAAAGGTGATGGGCTGAAGATAGGCTGCTCTCTGTTCTAACTAGCAGGACTGGTCGTGAATGGCCCCTAAGGTGTCTCTTGCAGTCATGCTGTGGTATGTTAGAGCATGGCCCTCCTGAGTTTTTAGCCCTTGTGAAGTAGGTTTTTTGGCATTGGATTTGGAAGACAGCAACGCACATTGCATCTCTTATTCCCGCTGCGCCTGTGTGCATTCACCACCCACTCTCTCCTTCCTTTCCTTTGAGCCCCAGGAGCCGCATTTTTTCCTATGCTTATTTGAGTAATAAGTCAGGGTGGATGTGCCTGTGTCTGGCGGCTGGCTGCATAGCTTGGATGGCACAATAAAGAACGGGGCCCTTAGGCAGAGTGTCTGTGTCTAATTACCCCATGTGCAAGAATCACCCTGAAAATAACCCTAGAGCCATGCATTTTGAGCCCGCTGCCATTGAAGTTGGTAGGAATTTTCCTGTTCACTTCAGTGGGAGAGGATCAGGGACTGACTGAATAGTAATACGAATGTGATGCTGCTGACAGCTGCTTGGAACTATTCAGTTGCATCGAAATCCTCTTGGCAGAAGTCCCCTTTTGCATCCAGCACCTGCATTTCATGTCTCACAAACCACCTTAACCTTGCTTTTCGCTACACCAAACTCTGTGGGACTGGTGAAGAACCATATGAGTTTCCTCTTGCTTGGTTTTAAGGATGGAAGTATTAAGTGAAATTCTTCCATTACGCAGAAGATCTGAATAACGGTGGTGGTACGTAGGTTCTTCCGGCCTTCCTATTGTCCCAGTAAAGTGTGTAAAAACTTTTTAATGTCGCTCAGCACATCACACCATGCACCAGAATTGTTCCAAAGCCGACACACAAATATGTGGTGGTCTATCATTCGCTCTACCTCCTGAGAGAAGCCAGCCAGCACTTTGCTTTTTGACTAAGTCACATTTCTTAACTATCCATGTGCCCCTGTCTAGTAGAGATCTCAGACCACATACATACATCTCTGAACAGTAGTTCTGTATTGTCTGGCTTTGTCTCTGAGCCCAGTGGAAATTGGCTTCAGTGCTTGTTGAATAGTAGGTTGTTTGAGGATTCTGTTGCAGCCAAAATTATGGTGGCTGGCAACTCCTTTAGCGTATAAATTTACAGTCTGGTCACTGCTCTGTTTAATATTAGTCTGCAGGGGTTACTTGCAGTCCTACACTGGTGTATGCATTTAAATGAGAATAACGGAGAAGAAAACCCAAAACACTGAGAATCCCAGTTCTGGTGAATTTAATGCCGTTTCTTGGCAAGCTCCCTCCTTTTACTCTTTGTGTTAGCAATTTTAAACACAGGAAATGATCTCACCTGTAGGTCCCAGAGGTCTGGCTCTCCAGTTGACAGAGGCAAAGGCTGGGGCTGGGGGAGGGAGAGACCTGGCTGTGATTTACGGTTTCCTGTGGTGCTGCATGTAGAATGTGGATTCTGTCAGTTCCTCCCAAGCACTGAGGATTTGGAGCTCCTCAGCTGCTTTACATATTTTGAAGGCAGGCTTCTGGGGCCCTTATCTCTGCGCACGGTGACTTTAAGCTAGCTGTGGGTGCTGGCTGGTCGGGGGGGGACGGACTGATGAGTTGGGTGTCATGAGTTGAGCAACCATTCGCCTGGGTCTCGAGACCAACAGAGAGCCTCAGTTGATGGAACATCTCCGTTCCCAGCATCCCCATATATGCCCCCTTTTCTCCCATCTCCCTTAACCTCAAGTAATGTAATCCGAGATGACTTGCGAGAAAGCCTTTTGAAAGCCTCCTTGTTATTTAATGCTGAAAGGAAAGATTTCCAGGGGCTTTTCTTTCTTTTTTTTCCCTAGAAACCTCTTGAAATGAGCGGCTTGAATTGTATGCATCTGTTGTCTCAAGGCTTAAAAAAACAACCGTGTGTGTGTGTGTGTGTGTGTGTGTGTGTGTGTGTGTGTGTGTGTG
>ML685913.1:1357825-1522625 GCA_007922175.1 Pelusios castaneus | reverse complement strand
TGTGTGTGTGTGTGTGTGTGTGTGTGTGTGTGTGTGTGTGTGTGTGTCTCCCCACACATGCTCAATATGCGTTGATATGTAGAGACGGCTGTGAGAGTGAATTGGGATGGGGGTGGGGCGTGGAGGACCTCGAAGTGTTAATGAGTAATCAGACTGAAATTTGACTCCCTTGAAGTAGAGCTGGGGGGGGGAGGATTCAGAGTGGGGGGGTGCTTGTGTCAGCATGAAGGGGAGAACGGGTGTTTCCAGCAGTCTGAGAAGCAGTAGGGTGCAAACATGGGCACCTTTGGAATCCTGCATCGGCCTCCTGCCTGCGTGAGGATATTTCCTACGGTTTTTTATTCTCACTCAGGATTTATTAAATATGTTAAACCTCCTTTCCCCACCCCCACTCCATCTTCCTCTCCTCCAGTGCTGCACAGCTGCCTAGAGACTGGCCAGGTGCCAGGGGCTGGCAGATGGTGCAGGGCCTATTAGATGTGCTTCATTCGATTCCCTGTCCCAGCTCCCGCTATTTAATCAAATTATAGGAAAAGTCAATTTACTGGATTCTTATTCTTTGTAGCCTATTCCATTCCCCTTCTCTCCCCAACCGCCTTGCCACAAACGCGCACTATCCAGACACCAGATTTTTTTTTTTTTTCATGCATTCCACTTCAAGGTTTGTCTCTATGTTGAAATGGGAGAGATCCTCGGATACCCCGAAGGCAAAGGGCTTTTAATTTTTGGCTGGCCTTTTTTTTTTTTTTTTTTTTTTTTTTTAAGAGGGCATGGGGGCCAGTTGTAAGCATGGGTCAGTTCTTTCTCCCTTTCCTCTTGTCTCTCTGGGTTTGTGGTTTTTTAAAAAAAATTATCAAAATTTTTGCTATCAGGTCAATAAAGATTCCATCTGAACTTGATCTGTTGAAACAGAAGGTCATAAGTTATATTCTCTGCCATTTTTGTCATCTTTTCCCTTCCGTCATCCGGAGATCCCTGCAGTTTGGTGATAGCTGCTTCTGGCTACAGGCAGAGTGGCACCAGACTAGGGGGACCAGGTAGCAAGTGTGAAAAATTGGGACAGGTGTAGGGGTAATAGACACCTATATAAGAAAAAGCCACAAATATCAGGACTGTCCCTATTAAATCAGGACATCTGGTCACCCTACACCAAACATACCGGGGGGATGGGAGGGAACGCTATTGGAGTGAGGAGAAATAGGGACTTTTACAACTTTTAATACAGAGTCATCACCTTCACATTAGCCCAAGGGTTGTGGAACATGTTACAATGGTGGGGGTGGAGATTGTAAATCTGGTGTGTGGGTGGTGATGGGTTTTTGTTTTAAGACTCACTAGTGTGTAGTGTTGGAAGATGACAGACTTAGGTGAGGGGGTTTGTTGCCTAAGAGGAGAAAGAAGTGACGGGCGGAAGAGTCAGCTGAGAGAGGAAGAACCAGAGATATATAAAGCCTCTTTGGAGGACACGTTTTTAAGATTTTTTTTTTTAAAGCTGGAGTGTAAACACTATATGTCCCAACCCTGGTGAAATTCATTGCCTCACTCCCTGCAGGCATGTGCTGGCTACACTTGGCATCAGTTGTTGTTGTTTGTCTCAGCTGTGGGTGCTCTTGTTTAGGCATTTTGAGGCCTTAGTCTCTGGGATGGCTAGTCAAAGAAGGTGCACCTGAAGGTGCAGATGGATGAATTTATTTAACAGTGGTAATTGCAGGTGCTTGCCAGAGCACATTTTTCCTGTTTCCCTGTTAAACCCATTTACTCAGTGTTTTGGGCAATTTAAAAAATAGAGCCATTCTTCCATTCCTTCTCATTGGTGCTTTGCACTCAAGCTAATAAAAATGTTAGAAGTTGCAGACTAGTGGGAGGGATGGATCCTTGCCACATCCCTGCTGGCTTCCCTTACAAACAGAAATACTTTTCCAGTCATCTGATGAATTGAGAATGCCCAGCAAAGTTATTGCAACCACCGGTCCCTGCTTTCATGTGTATTTAAAAAGAAAATAGTTTCAAAATGAATCAATAGTGATGAAAATAGGTGCTGGGAAGGTTTTCACGTCAGTTTAAATGGCATTTCAGTTTATTTGCATACCCTGTGTGCATTTTCAAAAAAACACACTTGAACTCCAGCATGCAAGAGGTTTGTCTTCAGCAGGCGTTTTAGCATCCACTCAGGTCTTTACTACCCTGTTTCTGTCCTCAAAGCAGTATTGAACACATTCATGCACGCAGCTCCACTGAAATGCAACTGTAACCTTATACGTGAAGCGGCCTCTGCAAGCGTCCCTTCTTTTAAGGAACAACACTCGTTTTAGTCCTTCAGTTGCGCAGAATAAACAGCCTTTTTTGGTTTTGGAAGTCTTTTGTGCCAGAAGCAAAGGTTCAGGGAACTGAGCAAGGGCTGTTTGCCCAAAGGAAAGAATTCCACAGCATTCTAGATTTCGTGCTGATGTAATTGTGTCTGTCTGGGTTTTGTCTCCTTCATTTGGGCTCTTTGTCACACATTGGCCACATGAGAGGTTCATCCAGGAAATGGGTTCCAATGCTGAAGAGCCTGGCCCACGTGAGGAAGATGGTGGTTTTCAGTAACCAGCACAGTCTGCACTGGTGTTTCAGGCTGCAGAACAATTCCCAGCTAAAATCAGCCAGTGCTTGCAAATGTCCCAACCCAGGTTGCATCTCACTGAGCTGTCAGGTTTTCATTCCACTCAAACCCAACATTGGGCCTCTATGCCACTGGACTGAGCAGCTGGCCCCTAATGGGGGTGTGGGTTTGTTTGAGGAGAGGGTTTGAATGAAATGTGGAGGGTTCATTTATAAAGGGCTGCCATGGGGTGAAGATGAGATCTGGGAGTCTGCCTCTGTTTCCCAATCTGTAAACTGAGGATAAAGAATACTTGTCTCCTTTGCAGAACATGCTGTTCAAGCTCTTTGTCTCTGGAAGAGCTGGTATTATGGGAATAGGCTACAGTGAAGCCTTTCTGGTAAAGAAACAGATACAGGAGTGAATGGGTTGAGAATACTTGCCTCCCCATATCCCATGTCCCTCGGGATCAGCCTGGGGACCTGGGTTTAACATCCAGAAATAATCTTTGTGGTTACCCATAAAAAGCCATAACAGCAGAAAAGGGAACTGAAGAGGAAAGCTGAAACTTCTGCTATGCCGGCCTGTTCTGTAGCACCCGGGACATAAGATCAAAAATAAAGGGCACATTTCTGCTTTCACTTCTTCCCACTTGCTTCCAAAAGTTAGCAGCTGTGTGTCAGTTAGATTTATTCCATGAGGGATTGTCCGTGTGGGTCAGGTGATCTCCAGTCCACACTGGAGGCAAGTAGGGAGGCAGGAGGCCAAATTAGGGTTAGTGGTGGCTTGAGTGGACAGGCCTCTCCCTTACTCATCCCTTTGCAGGTGTATCCGTCCAACTCAGGTGATGACTACAGCAGGGATCCAGCCGGATACGCCGCCTCGAAACCTCCCAGCACTGTGTATCCTGGAGCCTTCTATATGCCAGGTGGGTAATGGGTGTTACGGACCCCAGCTCCCCAGCGGCTGCTCCCTATCCAGTGAGGGAGGAGACATCCTAGTGGCATGGGATGCCCAAAGACAGACAAGGGTGGCGTTGGGGACAAGGATACGCCAAGTTCACGTGTAAATACATGAACCTAATAATGCCGTGATCACCACAGTTAAATGTCAGATTCCTTGTGGCTGGTGCCTTGTCACGCAGCACACCTGAGTTGTGAGGCTGTCCCGTGGATTCATAGCTCTGCAGAGCAGTGTTCCCTGTCCGTGCGGTGCCAGGCCCAGCAAGGCCCTGCCTGCTCCAGTCACGCCGCCGCACTACCAAGAACTATTAGCCATACAGCTCCTGAGTCTGCACAGAGTGTGCGCACCATCGGCATTACTCGGCTACTCCCCCTTCCCTCCCTCTTGGGAATCCTGCCTTGCGGATGTTTCTCGTGCACGGCAGTTTTATGTCCTCGGTGCTGACGTGGTTGCTTGCCTTGCAGATGGACTTCATAACTCCCCAGATCTGTGGACTTCATCCAACACTATGAGCCAGTCGAGCTATGGAGCCATGCTGGGCGGCTCCTCTGCCCCTCTCCCGCAGTCTGGTGGCTTCAGTAGTTTACATCAGCATGAACGGATGGTAACGTGTCTCCCACCATGCCACAACCCCGAGCACAGTGTGACTGTTCAGTGTCCGCACAGCCTAGCTGTTGGAGTACAGGGCAGAGTGCCAAACTCGTGTGTCCTATTCCCAGCTCAGCCACCTTGGTCACATCCCTTCCCTGCTCTGGGCCTTAGTTTTCCTGAGCTGTCAAATAGATATAACGATTCCCTCATGCCAGGGAGCAATTTGGCCAGACTCATAGCCAGGCAAATGGTTCTTAGGTGCAGTGTTGCTAGAAAATACTTTCAGCCAGTGTTCGCAAGGAGCAGACTTGCTTGGTGTTGAGTGAACTCCCTAATGTGGTTCATGAATTCCGTTTCTCGGGGACTGGGAAGTACAACTCCTGTTCTATAGCTGGAGGAACTTGAGCGTAGAGATGGGAGGAGCCCACCACCTAGCTCAACCAGAGCACTTTGGGTGCATCCTTTTGTAGCTGTGTTCACTTAATTGCCCAGTTGCCTCTCTATTTAGAACTTCTCTGGGAAGTATTTTGGGGACGATCTAGGCCTGTGTGGCACAGACAGGCAGACTAGATGATCACAGTGGTACCCCAGCCTTATAATCTATGAATATCAGGTATTTGCATGGCCCCCATTACCATAGCATCTGAGCATTCACAATCTTGGGGATATTTATCATCTCAAGCTCCCCGTTTGATGCAAAGACTAAGTGACTTCCCCAAGGTCACACAGGGAATCTGTGGCAGAGCTGGGAATTGAACATTGGCCTGCTGAGTCTGCACCTAGTGCCTTAACCACTGAGCCATCCTTCCTTGGGGTAGAGCTGGCACCCAAGTGCAGATTGCCTGACTCCTGGTGCCTTAATTACCAAACTGTCCTTCCTCCATGTGGTGAAGGTATGCTTACCGCAGGACCAGCTATAGAAATGAGAGTCTGCATTTCAAGCGGTTGCTGCTGTTTTCTGCAGTAGGGGAGGGCAGGCGTTCCTGCTGGAGGATCGTGTCCCTGCAGTGTGTGAAATGAGCCGAGAAAGTGGTGAACTGGGAGAGGGCGCTAGTGAGAAGCATATACCCACCCCAGGATAGGTTCTTTCCTTCCAGTTTCGGTGCAGTCTTGGCTGCCTGGGTTTTCCCAGGAGGGGGGCCTCGTGCTGACTGGGGGAAATAAAAATAAAATTTCTCAGAAATGTTTGCCTTTTCCTGGTGTCCCTCTTGCCCCTCACTCCCTCCAAAAATTCTTTTAAAAAATTGCAACTCTAAATTTCCAAATCTGGAAACCTTCTATCAGCTCCACAATTGGGTTTGAGGAGGGGAAGAAAAGTCAGGAAAACGAATCAGAAAGTTTTGCTGGTGTGAGGAGGGTTGAAAAATGTTGACCGGGCTGCTGTCAGGGACCTGCTCCATCATCAGCACAATGCCACCAACCCTAGCCACTGGAAGAGAGTGTGGCCAGGTCAAGAGATTTGGCCCATGAGAGAGCACAGTTGATCCACCCACACTAGCCTCCACGTTACTCTCCAGCTTGGATGCTACCTAAATCTTGATGAGCTGTGGACTACCTGAGAGGGATGTCTCATGCCTCTTCCCCTTTCTCTTTTCTAGAACTACCAGATGCATTCAGGAGAAGTTAATGGCGGACTTCCCTCTGTGTCTGGCTTTTCCTCTGCCTCCACCCCTTATGGCGTGCCCAGTCATACGCCACCGATCAGCGGGACAGACGGCATGATGGGTATGTACGCTGCTTTGCAGGTCTTGAGTGGAGGCCACTGAAATTTTCCACCCTTCCACCATGTGAAGATTAATACAGGGAAGGCAAACCAGTGAAAATGTGTAATCCACAAGGAGGCATGACATGAAAGCCACTGTCTGGGCCATTTGGGAATAGTGCCTGAGTTCTGTATGTCTGCATAACACCAGGTCTTATCCCTCCTGTGTCGCACATAGGCATGGAGTTACTTCACAAGGCAAGAGATTTAGCAGGGTTTACTGCTTCTGGGTAATCACACATGATCCGAGAGAGGAGGAGGGCTGGGATCGGTGTGGTTTTAGTCCTCCTTTCTCCCCCCAGAGGTTTAAGTTGGTTCTCGCTTTCCATCGATGCATGGTTTGTTTTTTTTTCACCACCAGCTCATTGTTCCAGCAGGAAGGTAGGGTCTGCGCAGTCGCTTTTTGGAGGCATGACTGCTGAGTGAGTGGCAGAAAGGAGTTAAAACTGGTGCTGGTGGGGAAAGTGCAGGGGGGAGATGCTGTTCATCCAAATCAGGAATAGAAATGTTCGTGCTGCATTAGAACACCACTTTAAACCCTGGAGTGCTTTAATCTCTAACCTCGCTGCACCGGTTACAAAACATGTTACTGAAATTAACTTCATGATCGCTGGGAAATGAGAATTCTGACCTTGATATATTTTTCTGATAGAGAAACCCTCATTTGGAGGGAGGAGGAGAATGAGTCTGAGATGGGAGATGGGGAGACGGAGAGGGCGGCTTAGAAGGTGTCCTGTTAAAACGGGATTTGCTTTGTGCCTTTAACCTGGTATCTCATAAACATCCCTGCAGTTCCAGGGTGCTGGCTCCCTGCTGTTCAGAGCAGAAAGCAAGGGAGATGTGGGAATAAAGTGGATCTTTTTAACAGCTTAAGAATGAATCCTCCTTTCAGCGGCTGTCATGTTCCCCTCCCTCCCAATAGACTTTATGCACAGAAACTAAACTCCATGACTCAACTTTTTTTTTTTTTAAATGCACCTGGGTTTTTTCAAAGGTGACCTTTCCCTAGTTGAGCTCTTCCGGAGCCTGCACTCCAGCAGGGACTGCAGGACTCAGGACTGTCTCTTCTCTCTTCCTACAGGCAACAGAGGAACCACAGCTGGAAGCTCAGGAGATGCGCTTGGGAAAGCATTAGCTTCAGTAAGAGTTTTTCTCTCTGGACTCTTCCTCTGAGAGCCCCTCTGAATCAACGAGCATTGGCGAGGACTCATTGACTCACTTCCTGCCCTGGAAAGGGGAGCTTAAACGTCTCCACGGCTTTGTGGTTCCGCTGCTTGGACCGACACAGCTCTGATGTTCGACTAGTTAACTGACAAGGAAGAGAGGAGGGAGGGCCCAGCAGATAATGTGCTAGCTTGGGACTCAGGAGACCTGGGTTTGATTCCTTGTCCAGCCATTTATCTTTAGTGTCTGTGTACCTCAGTTCCCCATCTGTAAAATGGGGATAATAATCTTCTCCCTAAAGAATACATAAAAGATTTAGGTGCTTGATGCTGCGGTAATTGGGCCATAGAAGCCTAGTAGATACAAAGGGGGAGGTGCCTCACAGTGTCAGGCCTACTGGGCATTTCTAATTAATGCTCAGACCCGGCCTAGGGCTGCCTGCCAAAGATCCACCTTATTCTGTCCACCAGCCCTCCATGTTTCACCCCACAGGGAAGCTATATAGAGCCTGTCTCTGCCATCATTCCTTTGTGTCTCCTCTCCCTGAGGGAGACCTTGTCAAGTTGCGAGAGCCCAGCGGCAAATGGTGGCACTTGCAGTGGGGAAGGAGCTACAAGAGGGGAGAGAACGCAGCAGTTGCATAGATACTGAGGCAAATTCTGGCCAGCAGAGTGGTTTGCCACCTCTTGGGACAGGAATGAGAAGCATGTTGGTTGCATTGATGGAGAGCCAAGGGGATTGGCATGGGTGCCATAAAGAGATTTGGAAGTCAGTGAGGTCGCATTGAAAGGCTGGGGTGGTGCATGGGGCCTTCAGGCAGTGAAGGTTTGCAGGCTGGGAGTGCTACATTTCGAAGGCATAATTCACTAACTGCTTTGTCTCTCCCCCCCAGATTTATTCCCCAGATCACTCTAGCAATAACTTCTCCTCGAACCCCTCCACACCTGTGGGCTCCCCTCAGGGGCTGGCAGGTACGTGTACAATGCCATTCATCTCCTGAGAACGTTTTTAGAAATGTGATAAAGCCAGGAGAGATAAAGGGGGGGAAATATATACTGTTTTAAAATAATTTAAAAAAACAAACAAACCCAATTCCTGTTGATCGATTGGTTTGAGTATGGCAACATATTCTTTCTCCATAGGCTCTAGCCATGGTTTTCAAAAATAGCTAGTGATTTTGGGTACCTAGCTTGAGATACCTGGAACGGATTGTATTATATTGAGCCTGCCCCACATTTGCAGGAGTCATGCCCCTTTAAGGGGTATCTGGATGAGCACCAAAAATCACTAGTCATTCCTGAAAATCTTGGCTTTTGTCTCTAACGTTTTCTGCTAGGTCGCTTCTTTAGAGCCGGCAGTGAGTCCTGCCCACCTGCTAGCGATGCTGTGTCGCTCTGAAGTAAAGCTTTTTGCTGCTCTGTATGCATCCTCTTTCCCTGGCGAAAGCCCCTTTGCAAGCCTCACTCATCGATGTGATTTTTGAGTTGGGTCTGTGTTCTGTGAACTGTGTGTGTGTTTGTGGGAGGAGCTCAGTGTAAATTAGGAGGCGGCTGCTCAAACCATTTTCAGAGGCTGTTTTATACTGTGATTTTAAAAAAAGGGAGGGGGACAGAGGGGGAGAAAAAGCATCATGGCAGCTTGATCCAGGTGCCGCCTTCTGCAGAAGACTGATGCGTCTAGTTCCTGTGTCTGGGAGCCCCACCTGGATCATACTGTTGCCAGAAATATTTCACAGCCTAAGGATGCAGTGGGCCATGTCTTTGCTCCCTTTGATCAGAGTGAGGCGGGGAACAGTATGAAACCACTCTCATTTTGGTATGGCAGGACAGCCCTGGCTGACCTGGCAACAGACCTTTCTGGGTGCATCAAATTGTTAGATCACTCAATCTTGCAGCTCTGTAAATGAAGGCTGATGCTCTGGGGCTGGCGCCCGTACTTGGGAGCTGCACACTTGCTGTGTTTAAATGGAAAAGTAGGCGCTGGTGCAGGAGTGTGCGCATGTGTACACATTTCTTCCTCACAGTATTAATGTCTGTATCTAAAGACCACGTAATCTGCAATAGATGGTGATGGTTTCCTTGCACAAAAAGATGCAAAAAACTTGGCGTTCTAAGAGAGGTTACAATAGTATGATGTTAAGTATAATGCTATTGGAGAGGGGGGACTACATACAGAACCTGTTATCTGACCCAGTGCTTTTCAACCAGGGTACCTGTACCACTGAGGTACGCAGAGGTCTTCCAAGTATACATTCACTTCTCTGGGTATTTGCCTACGTTTACAACAGGCTGCATGAAGAGCACTCGAGAAGTCAGTACAAACTAATATTTCAAACGCTGACTCGTTGATAGTGCTCTATATGCTATACACTGAAATATGAGTACAATAGTTACATTCTAGTTCATTTATTTTATAATTGTATGGTAAAAATGAGAAAGGAAACTATTTTCCATTAATAGTGTGCTGTGACACTTTCGTGTTTGTATGTCTGATTTTTGGAAGCTAATTGTTTTCAATGAAGTGAAACTTAGGAGGGGTATGCATGACAAATCAAACCCCTGAAAGGGGACCGCCATCTGGAAAGGTTGAGAGCCACATGCTATCTTACATTAATAAGTGGCTTTGGGGTAAAGCTTGTTTTCATATTTCCCCCACAGCCTTGAATTT
This sequence comes from Pelusios castaneus, assembly GCA_007922175.1. Taxonomy (NCBI): domain Eukaryota; kingdom Metazoa; phylum Chordata; order Testudines; family Pelomedusidae; genus Pelusios; species Pelusios castaneus. Next base: position 1,512,897 of record ML685913.1, on the reverse strand, counting down.
TTAATGGAAATGATGCTAAACTCATAAACCTCACCTTGCCTCCTTGAGAGTCTTGTGGCACTTTTAAAGACTAACAGAACTTCAAACGGCTGTATTCAGTGCCCTCCATGTAGTCAAATTCCAAAGGGGTAGCCGTGTTAGTCTATTGTAGAAAGACAAAAGAGTCTTGTGGCACTTTTAGTTAGTCTTTAAAAGTGCCACAAGACTCTTTTTTGTCTTTCTACAATAGACTAACACGGCTACCCCTTTGGAACTTGCCTCCTTGGTCAGACACACTTATATATATTTACGTCATTCATCTGGCTTCTGGGTACCTTGAAATTGTTTGTGGTGTTCTAGCCCCATCTAGTGTCATATCTGAGGCTTGCATTTGAAATGTATCTGATCTGCTGTTCATTCCAGGCACGTCCCAGTGGCCCCGAGCGGGTGGACAGGGTGCCTTGTCGCCTAGCTACGAAGGAACGCTCCACACTTTAGTGAGTATCGCTTAGATCATTTCTGCAGTTTCCTGTCCCCTTTCCGCAATGAATAACGGTTAATGAAATCACAGCGTGACAGGAGGGACATGCTGTGTTTGATCTCCCAAACAAGACTTAGGGCTGGGGTGACACAGGTGTTCCGGTGGCGAACGATGCTGGTAAGCGCCTCACTGGGTTTACAAAAGCAGCAGATGAGATGCTTGACGCCCACTGAAAGTTCACAGGACTAGGAGACTAACTCCTAGGGGCACTTTTGTAAATCCAGCCAGGTGCCTCTCTGCTAAATGTGTTGATAAATGATTTCTGTAAAGCTTCCCATGTGCCACCCTAAATAACCCACTTTGCTGCCTAACACACCGCCTCGGAGCTGCAAATCTCACTGAACACCAACACTCTGGCATGCGGGTTCATGGCGATAGAGGCGCTCACGTGTGCTGTTGGCTGCCTGGAAATATGGTGGGGGAGTACAGACGAGAGAGCCATTAAACCCACTGAGCAGCACTGCTCGAATTACCCATCAAATCTAGCCTGAGGAGTTGGTGACTGAAAGCTTTTCTCCAGTGTTAAACGTAGAGATGTGGACGTTGCCAGTCCATTTCACCCAGTCTCATGTCCTGTTCGGCACCAGTCAGAACCAGATGCTTAAAAGAAAGGTGCAAGAAAACACATCTTGAACATGTATATAATTTATCCCAGGTGGGAAACTTTCTCTCCAACTTCAGTAGTTAACAAAGGCGTGTGAGGATTTACATCATTTCCTTTCTGCTAGAACTGTATAACTGCCTAATCCCTTCTCCAAGTCCCTCAACATATTGTGGCAGAGAGTTCCACTGGCTCAGTGTGCTCACTTTAAAGATTTCTTCCCTTGCAACAACACTTGAGCTACCCCCAGCTTGCTGGCATGGTTTAAGCCCAGGAAACACTGCAGGTGATAGTAACCCTTTTATAATTCCTGCTGCCTCCTTATACAGGGCCATAAGCAGGCTTTATGGCAGCCGTATCTGTTATTGCAGCTAGTGGGTCTGTTAATGCACAGAGGCTCTGGCCAAATGCCAGGTAGGCAATGTTTTTAAATGTTAATGGAGTCTTTATTTTTCTCCACTCCCCTCCTGCCCCCCCAAAGCAAAACAAAATGGAAGACAGATTGGATGAAGCCATCCATGTTCTGAGGAACCACGCGGTGGGCCAGACGGCTGCCATGCCAGCCAACCACGGAGATATGCACGGCCTGCTGGGATCGGCCCCTGGTCACAGCGCCTCAGTGGGCGGGCTCAGCCAGGCCTTCCCCACTTCAGTTATGCCTCTAGGGAACAGGCATTCAAGTCTGGTGAGTCAGGACACTGGCGGTGATGGTTGAAGTAGCTCCTAGGGGCCCATTGTGCTGGAAGCTGTACAAACATGTAGCCCGGAGACAGACTCTGCCCCAGAGAGCTTACAGTCCGAGTCCCTGTCTACACACAGACTTGTACCGGTTTAAGTGCAAACCCCTGTGTGGATACCCTTATTTTGGCTTACTCCTGTTGCCAGTAAACTAAAGCCAAAGCAAAATAAGCCACAGTCTTAAAGTGGAGTAGGAGTGTTTATAGAGCGGTTGACACTGGTTTCAGTGCATGCCCTGAGTTGAACCAGTTCAGCGCTTCATGTAGACAAGTTCTGAATGTAGGACTCCAGACCACAGCTGGATCCAGCCCTCAGCCTGGGAGAGCCCAGGTTGTCCACGAGTTGATCCTGGTCAGTGTGAAAAGTGGAGATCACAAGTTGTTGCTGTTTCCTACTGGGGTAGGGGTGAAAGCTTGAACAAGGGGATCTGAAATAAAGCAGCCCCTCCGAGAATAAGTCCTCCAAGCAGGGATAAGAGAGATGAGGCTGTGGAACCAGGGGTATTTCTGCAGAATCTAGAGAGCTCATAACTGGATGTAGTCGCTGAGTGACTCCTGGTCTTTGCTCCCCATGAGCCCTTAGAGGCAGGCCCTGCCTACTCTTCCTGCACCATGCATGGGACGCTGGTGCTGAGAAAATAAATTAACAGTGTCAGAAGAGTGTGACCCTGTGCCCTGTCAAAGACTCTGTGACTCTCTGAGCAAGCACGCAGGGAGACACTGTTCCCTCGAAGGGAAAAGGGTTAGAAACGTCCTGCCGGTTTGTGGAGCCTGGTGTCCGAGTGCAAGGAGGAACAGCAGCTCCTGCAGGACACCCGGCTGGGTATGTTGCAAGCTCCCCAGATGCTGCTCATGGGCAGTGACTGTCTCTCTCTTCATTTAAAAATAAGGAGCATGAAGGGTCCGAGTCTCTGCAATGGCAACCCTTGGATTGTAAACTCCTCTGAGCAGGGGAGGGGGTGCTGATGGTTCCTAGCACAATGGGGCCTGGCTCTCTGCTCACTGCTGCCGTGTCAATAACAAGGCCCACATCCAAGCTGTCAGGGCTTATTTTTTCCAGACACGCTGTCACAGCCCTCTCTGCAAGGGTTTGGCATGTGGTGGGGTAGCCCCTTGGAGACGCAGCAGCCTGAATCCCAGACATTTGAGATGGAAAAGATCTGGTGAGGCGAGTTCCGCCCAGGCAGGGTTGTCCCCTGCAGCCTGTTCTCCGGGGCTTTTTCTGACCTAGCATCCCAAGCACCGGGGGCTTCCTTTGGAAGACTGCGCAGGCATAGTTCACTCTGTCAGAGAAGCCTCCTGCTACTTGGCCTAGTCTGAATTATTTGCAGCATGAGCTGGACGCGTGGCTTCCCACTAAGACTGCATCTGTTCTCCAAGAGGAGCTGGTATTGAATCAACTTTTAGCTTCTCCTCTCTGCCTTCTTTCCGCCCAAGCATGGGGCAGGAGGGAGGGAGTCCAGCTCAGGCTGAGTGTTGCTGGGTGTTGGAGAAGAGGAACCCGTAGGTGGGGTATTGGTGCAGATGATGGTGCTCTCCTGGCTCTGAAGCAGTGATACTTGGTGTCTCCTGGCACTCCCGTTTGCCCTTAAAGGCTGCTCTGCTTGTTCTGCTGCAGGTGGGGGGAAGTCACCCCGAAGATGGACTGTCCAGCAACCCCAGCCTGCTCCACAACCATGTTACGCTTCCATCGCAGCCCAGCTCGCTCCCTGATCTCAGCCGGCAGCAAGACACGTTCAGTGGTAAGGTGTAGCCTCCCCCCCTCCATGTGACTTTTCAGGTTACGTGTTATGTGTGATAGGAGCCTGGAGTGCGAGTCCCCTGCTCACGCAAATGTGCTTGCACCAGCTCTCAGGAAGGTAGCACATGTCCGTAGCAGCATTATCACAGCTGCATGGGTCATGGCGGCTCAGCTGTGCTGGATTTCGTTGCTGCAGCTGCCCCATGCTACCGCCGTTCTCACGTGTGCCAGGGGGAGTTGGACCCCTACCTTGCTGTGTAGACGCAGCCATAGAAGTGGAGATGAAGCCGAGGCAAATTCACCCCCCCCCCCTTCCGCACACAGTCAATGGTGGACGCAGAATGAGTCTGTTTGTCCTATGGGGGCATCTGTGTGCCACGATGGACATGAACCACCTGGCGAGGCTGCGTGTGGCCAGCCACGTGGATGGAGGTGTTGAAAACCACGAAACCCTGGGAACTTCATGGGCAAGGATAAGTTCAGATCCCAGCTGGGCCAGTGGCAGCCCTTCCCCCTTTCCAGGCTGATCAGTTGAGTTCTCTGCAGTTTGTGGAGTGTGGGTCTCTCAGAGGGCAAGGCCCTGCCTGCTCTGCGTGCGTTTCGGGGTCTGCTAACGCTTTATCCTGGGGTTGACACAAACGGCAGTGTCCTTCCTCAGGGGCAGATTACCTTCCCTTCTCCCCACAAGGCTGGTTTGCAGGGCTGTTTCTGTCTAGGGTATGAAGGACCCTGTGGGATGAGAGATGCTGAGTGAATATATTTGGATTATCCAGTGTATTAATAGGTGTCGGAGGAGACAGATGTGTCTGGAGCCAGTCACCTTAGCTGCAGCAAGAAGCTTCCCTCTGGCCTTTCCCCCCAGTTAGATCTCTCTCCAATAGCCATGTGCCGCTTTATTTCCACTGCAGGATTGACTGGGGGGCTAGGCAGAGCGAGCGTCTCCTCGGGAACCAGTGAAATAAAGCGAGAGGAGAAGGAAGACGAGGAGAACACGTCGGTGGCCGATAACTCGGAAGAGGAGAAGAAGGAAATGAAGCCGTCACGGAACAGAACAAGGTGCTCTTTGAACAGGTCTCTCCCTTCATTTATTCTATTACTGGTGAAGGGGGGGGGACAGGAGGGATGAGGTGTTTGGGGGCTGGGGTGGGGGTTAGATTGGGGCTAAGGGTGCCTGGTTTGACTCCCTCTAAGGACATGATCACTAGCTGGATCTAGAGATGCTGTCCCTGGACCATGCCAAGTCTCCCGGAGTCTAAGGCTTCAGCAGACTGGAGCTGGTCTGCCCCAAGCTTCCCACCCTTCCCGCAGGGAGGAGTTGGAGGCCGCCACTTAGGGTATACAACAGGATTTGAGACACCCTGAGGAGGGGGAATGGCAATGTTGGGCCCATCCTCCTGCCTCTTCTCCAGCCCCTTTAGTGGCCCACCTGCCCCAGCAGTTTAGAGTGAGCAGGAGACAGGCCAACCACTGGAGACAAAGCAAACCAGTCCAGCTGCCCGGCTGGCCCCAGGGTATTAGTCGCGGCTCCGCTCACCTCGGTCTGGGCTGTGCTGGAAACGGCGGACTGCTCAGCGACCCTGGACAGACGCATCACTGGTTTGTCCGGAGGTAGTGGCCTCCTCTGGAACCTGAGTGGTCTTTTCACTACACACGTTGATCCTCTGTCACCCAGCCAGGGGCCTGTTAACCTGACATCCTGTCTCCAGCTCCTGTAGCTTCAGAGAGCTCTGCACTGAGCAGTGGGATGGTAACCTGCCTGGAGGCAAAATTCCCTCCCCACCTCCATCAGATAGCGGCTGGGTCATGCCCTGGAGGCTTATTCTTCCCCAAACTGTATTTTTAATCCGCATGCTTTCATTACCCGTAGAAACATCCGATCCTGTTTCTGGCCACCCTTAGATATTGTGGCAATGACTTCTGGAGGTTAATTGCACTGTTTTGTTCTGTTCCTTTAAACTTTTCCCATGTATTGGTTCTAAATGGCATCATTTCAATGTAATTGCATCCAAGAGCGAATGGGAGTGCAGGAATGTAAAGGTTTTAGTGCAAAGGGAAGGCATGGCGCGATGCTCCCACTCTATTGCGGCGAGGGGAAGGGGTTTGTAAATTCCCTTTGGCGCGGAGACAATCCTGATGCGACAAATGTGTGTTTCTTTTGTGAGTTGACCAGTGCTGAGCGTGCACATGAGGAATGTCCCTGTCTCGTTCTTATTTTAAACCATTAGTCAAGATGAGGATGAGGAGGACGATCTTCTTCCCCCAGAGCAAAAAGCCGAGAGAGAGAAAGAGAGGAGGGTCGCCAATAATGCCCGTGAGCGTCTGCGGGTCCGTGACATCAACGAGGCCTTTAAAGAGCTCGGACGCATGTGCCAACTCCACCTTAACAGCGAAAAACCGCAGACCAAACTTCTAATCCTACACCAGGCCGTATCAGTCATACTGAACCTGGAGCAACAAGTTAGAGGTCAGTGAGGCTCCCAGAGTGGTGATATGTTACGTATCTGATCGGCACGGGGCTGTCTGTCTGTCTACCCTGTGCCAAGGTGCCTGGCTCTCCTCCTTCCCACATCGCCTTGAGTTCTCAGGGCCCTTTAAAGTGTCTTTTTTTTTTTTAATTTAATTTAATTTTGTTTGTTTTTGGCTCTGCTTTCTGGTTTTGTTGCATGTGCTGCGTGTTGTTGATTGGAAAGCACAGGAGTGGCGTCCCTTTGCGGAAACCTGTGTGGAATCCTTTCAAGCTGCAAGTGTCCTGATGCCTCTAGAGCGCCACCCTCGCTTGCAACAAAGTGGTTTCTCTGCCACCGCGCCATAAAGAATGGCATGCATGGGTGTGAAAGAGCAGGAAATGGGAGTGTCTCAAAGGGATGCTTCCTTCCCAAGAGCAGAAGCGTCCATTCTTTCTCCCTCTTTGCAGCAGCTGCAGGAAATACATCCCTAATTCTAGAGTAGGGATTTCTGCCCTCCTCCTCTAGGTGTTCCTGTAATAGACAGCTCTGACTGTACTTGTTAGGTAGCTGCTGATGCCCTGGGGAGAGCTGGGAGGGAATTTCAGGCAGTGTTAGATGCAGCTGTGCCTGGAAGGTGGCATGAGGTACTCCGGTGGGAAGAGCTGTGAGCGGAGATCCAGAACTGGCCAATGGCTGGCAGTGGGTGAGCCCTTCACACTGGGGGTCTTATCTCTCAAAGTCTGCTGTCTGTGAGGTGCTGGATTCTAACCAAACACCATCAACCCCCACAGACACCGGCCAGGCATCTGACAGTCTGGAGGCGCTCTCTGTAATTCAGATCTTGCACTTAGCGGCACCTCCCGTTTTAACAGGCGTTAGCGATGAGACAGATTCCTGTTGGGTCCCTCTCCCAGCCAGGGCTGGATAGCTCAGAACGTGCCAGGTGTTGGGGCTTCCCCTCAAGGACGGTGTTCCCAGGCCAGCTGGGTCTCTGGGGGGGCATTCAGCCCAGCTGGAGGGGAAGCTCTTGATTTTTATTTCCTGCTTTGAGCAGTAAGGGATTTTGCTGCTTTTTCTGTAACACTTGCCATGCATGCTCCCATATTAACTTCCACCCTCAGTGTCCATCAGTGCAAAAGCATCTGTGGCGGGTTAACCCCTTTCCTTCCTGCAGAGGCTGCGGTGCCGTGAATCCATGGTTTGTGCCTGGCTCCTTTCCCCCCTGCTGGCCTCTGCTGTTGCACTGTGACGTTGGAGTCTTTTTGTGCCTCTCTTCAGTTTGTAATTTTTTGCCTTTCGTAATGTATATTTTTCCTGTCTCCCTTCCCCCTCCCTTCCTTTCATTATTATTTTTTGTTCTGTTCTTTCTGATTTCCTACAGACAGTCCCCAGCCGTGACCTCTCGGTGGTCCCACTCTGTACCTTGTACTTGCTGCTTGCTGATCGAGACGGAGGGTGGGGCGGGTGGGTGCGAGAGAAAGAGAGAGTTGGCACCATGTTCACTTTGGTCTCCTCATGCTTGTCCTTTTTTAAAGCCTTTCCCAGAGGTGTAAGCCCCCGCCTCCTGCACTGCTGGCAACCAGGACACCCGTGCAGTGAGCCAGGCCCTGGGTCACCCCGTGTCTTTGCTCTTGGGGCTGTGTTCCAGGACAGAACTGTCCCGTTTCCCCCCCGCCCCCCCACGTCCTGCCGTCCCAGAGCGTTTCGTTCTGAGGAACGCCAGGATGGCAAGCTTCCCTTGAGCCCTGTTTGACCACAGGCAGGTCGTTTTATTACAATTAAAGGGAGAGCACCTGCAGTTCAGACAGCTTAGGTGTTGCTGTGAGGTGGCCGTACTGCACAGATCTGTGCAGTGCCTTGGGCTCACCCCAGCTGAGTGGCTCCATGAAGGGGGCCAGTTACCAGGGTCTCCGTTCCCCATATGGGACGGGACACGGCGTGGTCCTGCAAACCTGACAGCATCCAGCAACACTAGTTGCTCTCACAGTGCAGTGCGTGCGGATAAAGGGGAGTTGAGGGCAAACTGATGCAGCCGGTGGATGGCAAAATGCAGGGCTTTGCCTGAGCAGCAGCCCCTGCTGGGGGCGATAGTGAGCTGGCTGCTTCTGGGGCGTTGTGTTAGCAGTGGGCATGCCAGGCAGCGAGCCAGGATTTCTGCCTGGGTTGGAGACTTAATCAGTTCTGCCAGGGGCCAGAGAGATAAGAGAGGTTGGCCTCTTCACGCATGCTGAGAATCCAGTGACATCTACGCTCCAACGCCCTGGGACTCTCCCAGCAGTGGGGATCTTTGCACTCAGAGACCAGAAGCCCTCCAGTGCCACGAACCAGGTCTGAGGGAGCTAGGATAGGGAAACGGGACCGAGCACGGGTTGCCTTGTGCTGCTGTGCGCCGAGACGCGTCAGAGAGCCAGCACGTTTTCCTGCCCGCCCTCGAGTATTGCTGGATGCTCCTCTCCTCAGAGCAGGGATGGATGCTGGCGGGCGTGAGGTACTGTCCTAGACCCTTGTGTGGCTGAGGGTCTAATGCCATCCGGTTCCTCTGGGGCTGAAGGCAGCACCCCGACTCTAGTTTGAGGCCGTGACCGAGGACACTCTTCAGGCAATTTTTCTTTCCTGTGAGAATTTTGCTCTGGGGGAGAAGGTCGTCTCTGCACCAAAGGGGGAGGCGGAAGGGAAAGATGCTGCACATTAAGCCAAGCTGTTAAGGTGCTGCCAACATGTCTGTGTTGCACTCCCACACTTCCAAGACCGATTGGTTTCTTGCTCTGGCAGGATGCCGCCAGGGTAGCAAAGACATCAAAGTGCCACACGCAGCCTCGGCGCTCGGCTTACAGGGGCAAGAACTCCCTGTGCTCATGGTCGTGGTTTTAAAGTCCCGCATCACTCGTCTCCAGCCCTGATTTGATCTGCATGAGTCCCTGGTCCTAGGCTCAGGTATTGGGGAGTTCAGATCCCACATCCCATTGAATTGCAGTGGGATTTGGGTGCCCAGCTCCCCGAGGCCTACCTCTGATTTCAGGTGTGGATTGGCAAATTGGCATTTTCCCCGTTTTTATAAGTCCCCTCTTCCCCCCAATGCCCACTATTCTGGAACCTCTCGAGTCTTGTTTACTCTTTTCAAACAAGCCCACATGTGCAGCATTCTTTGGCGTTTCTTCACACAGAAATGTGGAAGCTAGCTGGATAAGAGCAGCTTTCTGAAACTCCAACTCTCCTAGCGTCATGTCATTGATGCAGCAGCGAGGTAGAGGCAGCCTCTAATGCATTAGTAGCCCCAGCATGGCAAGCTGCCTTCCTGGCAGGTTTTGAGATGCAGAATAAAACTTGTGCAACTCAAATTTCCAAGCTGTCTTCCTGATTCAGTGGTTAGAGCACAGAGCTGGGAGCCAGAAGATCTGAGTTCAGTTCCTACCTCTGCCACTGACCTTGGCATGGGACTTCCTTCTTAGTGCCTCTGTTTCCCCACCTGTAAGACGGGTGTCAGGCTGGCTCACCTGTTGGGGTTGTGAGTAGAGCTGGTCAAAAATATTCCATCAAAACTGCTTTGGATGGAAAATTGAGCTTTTGACTAGACTAAACTCTTCATCTAGGTACCTGCTATTCACTGAAAAATGAGAGTTTTCATCAGAAAATAAAACCAAAATGTTTTTCAGCTCAAAACCAAAAGCTTCTGGTTTTCCATTGAAATTTTGCAGTTTTTTTTAACCAAAAGTCACATTTTTCCTGGAGGAACACCTTGTTTTCTGACTAGATCAGATGAGGTGGTCAGAGTGAGCACCAGAGAACGGTACAGAAACGTACACTATTGCTCCTCCTCCCTTCCCAGCAGCCCCAACGCTGGCATTTTATACCTGAGCAGAGAGGTTGTTCTGGTGCTGGCAGCACCTTAGCTTGGCTTGCAGAGAAGAGAAACCCAAAAGCCAGGGTCTCTCTGAAAATTGGGGAAGTCGCTGTCTCCATTGTCAATTGGCTTCTGCAATGTGAGGTTGACTGAGCTCTTTGCAGTGGACCCTAGTGACGCTTCCAGCATGGCAACTGAGCAGCCCCTGTCGGTTACACCCTCCCTGACTAACCCCTGTGGTGCTGTAAACCCAGCAGTACAGACGAGGCCCTGTCACTGGAGGACAAAGATCTGAGGGACCGGGAGAGGAGAATGGCCAATAACGCCAGGGAAAGGGTGCGTGTGCGGGACATTAACGAGGCCTTTAAAGAGCTGGGACGCATGTGTCAGATGCACTTAAAAACGGACAAAGCACAGACCAAACTGATCATCCTCCAGCAAGCGGTGCAGGTCATTCTGGGCTTGGAGCAGCAAGTACGAGGTACGGTAACAGGCGACAGATGCGTTTCGGGGCCTTTCTCTTTGCAGCCCTTTCCAGGAGCCTGTGTGGGGAGATGTGTTGATGACTGAAACATGTCTTGCAGGGTTGAACGTTTGCGATTCCCGTGGTGAGCTGCAATGGGCTGAGGTTTCCAAGGCCTCACCTGCGGGCTCTGAACATGTAAACTAGGCATCCAGAGTCCGCAAGGAGCCTTGAGAAATGTCTCAAACCCACCAACTCTGACTGTCTTTTTTTTTAAAACCAATTCACATTAAATTGGCCTGATATTCCTGCAGAGGAAAGTAGTATTGCTTTGGCAAGGGGTCCAATGAGGTAACTGCAGCCTTTACGTGGAACAGAAGGGCTGAAAAACGCATGGACTGGGATTGCTTTCTTGTGTGTTCCAGTGCTTCTGCCCTGGGACTCTGTTTTTCTTTCGGGTGCTATCACTCCATGGTGCTCTTGCACAAATTGAGTTTTTCCCCACCCTTCCTCCTTGCTCTTTCTGGCACAGAGCGCAATCTGAACCCTAAAGCAGCCTGCTTGAAGCGTCGGGAAGAGGAGAAAGTGTCCGGAGTAGTAGGAGATCCCCAGATGACACTTTCAGCTTCACACCCTGGTCTAGGCGATGGTCACAACCCTGTTGGACATATGTGAAGGTATCATCCTCTGTTCCTGTCGAGTCTCAGCCCTCGGCTGTGGACGTGTCTCTTTCCAATCTGTGCTGGGCTTAACGCGCGCCATTACGTTTATTAAAAAACTCGGCCACATCGCTCAGAATGGAGTTCGTGCTGAAATTCACATGGAGCAGACCAAATCACCAGATTCTGGTCCCTTTCACCACGATGAGTGGTGGACTAGGCTCCCAGTATGAAAACACTGCACTGAAGTTAGAGGTTTCCTTTAATTTGTCCTTATAAATGAAACACACATGGAAACTTTTAATTCCTTCGGTTACTGGCTTGGTTGCTCTTCACCTCCAGCCTTCCCTTGCAGCCCTGGGGACAAGGTCATAGCTAATTGCATTCTCTTTATGTGCATAAAGAGCAGCCATCTACAGAGCGGCTCTCCCTGTGTCAAGAAACTGACGGCTTATAAAGCAATATGTCCCCTGCCCATCAGGGACAGCATAGCTACTATGGTGAGCAAAACAGAGTATTTTCAGACTATAATAGGTATCCCTGGGCTTAATATTGTAACCTATACGCCATCCGTCCCTTTGAAAATATAATCCCATCCCCCAGTTTCCTGCCTGTTTACAAAAATTTATGGAGAGTTTGCCACACTCTCTGTCCTCCTGGTTTTCTTTTATAAGTCCCTGTATCCTCCTGCACACGCAGGCCATGGGAGGGTTTCCACATTTTAAATCTGCTAGCTGTGACTGGGGATTTTAAAATAAAACAGTTTCCTACCCTCAGGGCAAACTGCAAGCTTTGTGCTGGGAGCGATGACACGTTGCACGGAGCGTTAAGTCCCGTCCCTGCTGGGGTTGCAGGCACATGTAGGCAGTGGGTACCAGAGCACAAGCCGTGCAGCTGCTGATCCTGTGCTACTGCAAGAGGAACTTGATTAGCAGTGTTCACTGCCCACAAGCTCCCCAGTTCCCTTTGGAAGGTGCTTCCTGGGTGGTGGGATAGGGCTGTAGCCAGCCACGTAACAGTGATCTAGAAGCACTTGACTAGCCACAATTGTCCCTGGGGAAACCACCAGACTGAAGCTCTGGTTCCATTTCACTGAGGCTCTAACAGTTTCTGGCCTGTCACCATGACCCTTGAAACAACAGTTACACAGTTACGGCCTCATCTAGCATTTGGGCTCAGGTAGTAGCATCATTCATCCCTCTGCACACACTTGCTTCTAGTGAACTGTAAAGTTGCTTTTACAACATAAGTCCCTGATCTTCAGCAAGGGACATGGCCTGAGCCTGACTCTAATCGTGCAAAAGGGATTTACTCAACTGGTTCAGTCCCTATCTCAATCCAGGGCTGTGCTTCCCCAGCCACAGATAAATTTCAGTGTCCATGCCGGGCTGGAGCATCAGCACATGAGTGTGAGGGGGGGAATCACTGCCGTTCATTTAGCTGTCCTGCTCATTGCTGCTTCAATGGCTGTCGTTCTGCTGTTGGGCCTGCACGCGGTAATAAACACAAGTGGCAGGATGACTTAGTTCTGTAACATGCTATTTACGAGTGCACTTGCAGCTGTGTTGGTCCCAGGATACGAGAGAGGCAAACTCAGTGAGAAGTTGGTCCAGTAAAAGAGATCACCTCGCTCACTTTGTGTCTCTAATACGCTTGTTGCACACATTTTATTGCATATGGTATAATTCTTCCACTGAGACAAAGACTAAGTGTATGGACTTGACATTTCCATGTGTAAGGAACCTAGTATTATTCTCACCTGGGTTTTCCTCTTTTTTTTTTTTTGTTTTTGTTTTTGTTTTGTTTCTCTTTATTTGTAGATCTTTTTGTTCCCCTGGATACAAAGATGGGTAGGAAGCAGATCCTCGGTGTGACCTGCAACCTTCTTGAACCATAAACTTTAGTACTGCTTAATACTGACACACGTGAAAGAAGCCTGGCATGCTTTAAGGGGCGTTCAAAAGAAACAAACACTTTGTCAAAAACAAAAATTGCCTTAAGTACACAGTATGGAACCGTCAATACATATCACTCAGTTAACAGGGGGAGCGTCATGTTCTCTTGGCTTGTTCTCAAGCAGCCAGCAGCAAAATTGTGCCTAAGCGTAATATTTTTTTTTTTTTTTTTAAAAAGAACATTAGTTATGAGATTTTTTAGGTAGAACAAAATAGCAATGCCTTTTGGTTTTTTTAGCTTCTTTTGCATATGTTTTGTAAGCAACAAAAATTTTTTTGTATAAAAAAAAAGTCTTGTACCCCACGCTTTTCTGCTGCTGTTTCTATAGTTAATGTTGCATCTTTAGGATCAACCAGAATATTAAAATTGTATTAAAAGAGACGATATAAAAAAAGAGAGAAATTCTCCGATTCGGCTCTGAAAGCCACTAAATGCGAATGTAGCCATGGAGGGGTATTGTTTCTTGCCTGGCTTACACCTTCCATTATAAAAGCTCACGTGCTGAATTCGTCATCTCTGCTTTGGCCACTTCACTTTGGGAAAAGGAAGTTAAACAACAAAGCAAGTTACGGCAGCTTACTTCAGTGGTTTTCTGGGTTCTCCCAGCCTCAGTAACAAGGATCCGCCTCTGTGGGTTCTCTGCAAGTTGTTTCTCATACCCAGGGGTCCCTAGAGATTTGGGCTGCTTCATGGGAGGTCAGGGCGATAAGCGAAGTGGCAAAGAGCACAGCTGTCTTCAGGAGCATCACTGCTAAAGAACGAGCTGCCAATAGAGAGGTCAGTCCTGGGGGAGCAGGAGAAGCCAGGGGTATGGTGGAAGTTTCAAGGTAACAGAAGAAGCGACACATGTAGCAGAGAACCCAGGGCTGGGCCACTGAGAGGCGTATACCTTGTTCGCACACACCTGAGCAAACAACCCGCCATCAGAGCCGCTTCCATGGGAGGAGGGGAGAGAGACGTGCCGAACAAAGAGAAGAGACAGAACAAAGATGGAGAGAGGGACCGAGAACAGGCAGAACAAAGATTCCGAGGAAACAAGGCAAAGAGAACAAAGAACTGAGTGTGGCAAAAAATAAAATAAAAAGCCAGGCCGGAGGCTGTGGAGCAGAGTGGTGTGGTATTAGCCGCAGCCAGCAGATAATCCTCAACCCAGGTGGAGAACAGTGGGGTAGGCTGCTGAAGCTTCAGCATGTGTGAATCCCTGACAGCAACCCCAGGAAAGCAGCAAGGAGCCAGGAATCTGCAGCTCCCATCTAGGCAGAGCATCTCTGCAGAGAGACGGTTGATGTCACTTTGTCTTCAGAACTGGCTACGGGCACCTGCAGCAGGGTTATTTTGCCCCTTCCCCCCGCCCCATCATTTAACCTGTGCCCGAACGAGCTGCTGGCTTATCTCCAAATGATCACCAGAGGCGACTTTCTCAGCAATCTGCTCTTCTGCCTGCAACTTCACCCAAAACTACTTTGCTGTGGGTGTGGATTTAGCCTTTGGAGGAATGGGTGACTCTCCTTTTCCATATTGATCACAGAGAGGAAAGTGCGCAGGTTCCCCCCCTCCTCACAAGACATTCATGGCATCCCGTAATGTTGGGCAGCAGAGGAACAGTTCCCTGCTGGCTTCCTAGAGTCACTTTGGAGAGCGGTGCCAGGACCCTGATCCCGCCATGCTCACGCTAGAGCCCTGGGCGGCAGAGGTGCCCTCCCCTATATTCTGGGAGGACGAGTGAAGTCACATGCTTATGCAGAGCAGCTGGGGCTGAGCTGGGCAGGAACTAGAGGAGCTCCAGAGGTTTCAAATGTGTGACCAAAAGGAAAAGAGATGTTGTGGGAAACTTGCCATTTTCTTTCCCCTCCGAAAGAAAATCTGAAATTTTTCATGACCCGACTCTGCTCACCTCTGACGACAGCCAGGGCTGGCCCAGCTCCTGTGGGCCCTGCAGAGGAGGGAAGGAGGCATTAAACTGCTTATTAATGCAGTCTGGGCCCCTGCCAAGAAGCAGCACCATAGAGCCGAGTGTCACTGGGGGGCGAATCTTCTTGGCGGGGCCCATCAGGCATGTGTCTCCTGAGTGCCTGAGGTAGCGGGGTGCGGTGGCTTGTTTGCGCATGACACAGTTTATCCTTCCACTTCCCGTGGGGATGGACTAGGAAAGCAAGGTGCTGGGCTATTCAGCTGCTCCTTTCCCTTCCTCATCCCAATTTCCTCATTTTCTTTGCTTCTCTAATTCTAAGGACCTGGTGCTTTGGGGAAACCGTTTTTTGCTCCTGTTTAGTCAGGCTAGGGACTGCATGCTAAAGGAATGAGCGGGAGCTGCAGGTGGGATTGTATATCGTGGTACATCTCAATCACTGTGGGCTTTCCTCCTTGTGCTCCAGCAAAGGTCACTGCCTCACATCATCCTCCTCCCTTTCCCCACTTCCTCCAAGAGCCAGGCCCTCAATCTCATTCTGTGGTGCCGTATAAGGTTTAATTCACAAATTTGGTAACA
Organism: Pelusios castaneus; assembly: GCA_007922175.1. Taxonomy (NCBI): domain Eukaryota; kingdom Metazoa; phylum Chordata; order Testudines; family Pelomedusidae; genus Pelusios; species Pelusios castaneus. Next base: position 1,497,444 of record ML685913.1, on the reverse strand, counting down.
GGAGGGGGTGATTTCTCCCTTGCATGGGGCATCCGGAGCAACTGACCTGAGGTTCCCGCCTCTGTGTCGATGCACCACAAACCCAGCACTCCAGGGACTCTTTGCAGAGGACAGAGCTGTCAGATTGCGACTCTGGATGTAATTTCCCCCTGGAGCCACGGTGTCTGCAGGTTCTGGGCTCACTCTAAGCTACAATCACTGTATTCACGTGGCCCGTGGCTGCCGCTTGCTTGTGTGGATTGGCTTAAAATTGAAAACATGCTTGAGAGGGGAAGCATGTTTCAGTCTGGGTAACTATTAGAGTTAAAATACTGTCTGCACCAGTGAGGAGAGAATTTCTGTGGGGGGCCCATGGCCGTGTTTGGCAGATGCGGTCCAGCATGCTGCTGTTGCAGGCTCAGCTAGGCCTTATGATGCACCTCCCTTGGATTCATTCTTTATGTAGGACCTTTTAAGATCCGCCACGTGAGCCACGTTGGTGCCGTGTGAGCAAGCCGTGCCTAAGGCAGCCCTGGCTACAAAGATGCTTCAACGTTGGGTCCAGGATGAGAACTGAAGAGTCTGGCGAAAGTATGTTATCTGCAGTGCTTGACTGCTTAGGAGAGGCTATGCTGCCCAGAAAGTATTTCTGCGCCACTAATCTGAAAACGTGTGCCACTAGCTGTATCATTCCAGTGTTGCTGGGGGAATTGGGTCCCATCCCTATAAAGATGGAGCCACACTGGCTTTTGCCATCCTACACCCACTCCACATTGCTTCCCTCCCCAGAAGGCCCCGCCTGGAACGCCGGCCGCTGTGCTCAGCCAGCGTTAAGGTGGTTACTCTTTAATATCAGTTCAGAAAACATAACCTGGGCTGGCCCAGCCTGGTACTATCTAAAGCTGATATTAGCAAAGACTGGGTCCGCAGTCGGCTCCTCCCTTGGAGATGGCCACCACATAGCCCTTTCAGGGCCACTCTGAGTTTTGTTAAACCCACTGACAAACCTGTCATTGGCCTGATTAACCAGCTGAAGGAATCTTGTTGCAATAGGGAAAAGAAATGGCTGGTGGCTCATTTTCACCAGGCTGGTCTTCCGTTCTCTGCTGGGAACTTTCCCTCCTGGCTGTAACTGAGATATCTCTTTGGGGAGAATCTGTACATTTTGAGTTGAGAGGTTGGAAAATGCCTATTTTTCACAGGAAAGTTTTTTTTTTTTTTTTTTTTTTTTTTTCCAAACCAAAATTTGAAAAATGTTTTTGGGTTTTTTTTAATTAAGAAAAATGCCATTTTCAGTTTAAAAAAAAAAAACTAAAAAAACTCAGAAAATTTAAACCAAAATGAGTGTTTTCTGTGAAAATTTACATTTTGGTCAAAAATATTTTGTCCCCCCTCTCCCTTCCCCCCCCCCCCCGTTCTATTTAATATTCTGTGCATCCATCCGGCCAAAGGAGTAAATCTCTGAAAGACCCTCCCATATCACTTTGTATTTGCCAGCTGTCAGAGGGGGCTTAGACACTTCTTCCATTCCTGTTAATGGCCGAGGTGGCTAAATCCCCTGTACTATTTGGTAGATCTCCACCTATCTATTTAGAAGAGTTCAACCCCAGCCTTTGCTTTGGAGAGTGTGTCACTATATGAAGATCTGGCACGTGGCCTTTGCATAGCATGTATGCTTTAAATAATAAAAGTTGCCACTCTACATATGTTGTTGCCCCCTCCCAGCATTTGGGAACCCCACATCATGTCTATAAGGTATCCCGTTGGCAGAAATTAACATCCATAAAGCAGCATTCGGTGCCCATGGGAAATTTGCAAAGTGAGAGAATGTGGCCAATATATTCATGTCATGTTTGCTGTACGGCTGGGTGTTTTCACCTGCCCGTTTCTGATCAGCGTCCATGTGAAGGGGGAAAAGTGGGAATTCACTAGCTGTTCAGCTGTGAGGTTCAGGGAAGTGTGAGGTGCAATCAGAAGCTGGCCAGTTCTGGAAAGCTCTTTAAAGGGACACACGCTGGCAAAATGTAGCCCCCCAAATTTAGGTTTTGTAAATACAGTTCCTTGGAGCAGGAAAGGCCCATCGAAATGGTCCCCGTGGATTTTTTTTTTTTTTAAATGCCAGTGGAAAGATTTTTCTGATGTTCTTCTGCAGCATTCCCTGCTGAGAGCACGCCGCAGCACTGCCGGTGGTCTAGCTGGTGTCTGCGGTCTCCAAGCAACACCCGGTGCCGTTAAGCAAACGCCGCGCTTGTCAGGGAAAGTTCTTGGCACGGTCAGCTTTAATAATCAGAGCTAGGGTTTGTAACGTAGCCAAAGGAAGCTTGTTTTCTAAGAATGAGCATAACCCACATGTTGGCCCAATACCGCCTAACTATCAAAACACTTTTAAAGACTCTCCACAGCGGGACGGTGCCGCAGTGTGAGGAAATGCTAACACAATGTTGTTGGTAAAATACTCCCCTAATTCCGTTATTTTGGTCTGGCTCTTTAGCGAAGCCCTTCCAAGAGGAGAATTCCAGGAACTGACTGCCCACCGTGTCTAGAGAGCTGCAGACAGCGAGATAAGATTGATAGTGTCTGCATTCAGTTCACCTTATACTCACAGGGGCATAAATTATCCCTGGGTGCTTCCACTTAGGTTCATCTCCCTGATCTTGTTGACAGTCCCTCACCCAGGATCCATCTCATCCCTCTGCTCCTCCCAGCCCCGGGAAAAACCTCTTCTTTTTAGGTCTCATCCCTCTGCCTCACTTGTTTCTTGTACGTCCATTAGTCCTGCATCGATTTGCCTAACTCTTGAAATTTGATGGCTGGCTTTTTACAGTGAGCCGGGCAATAGGAGAAGGTTGCTAAGAACGTTTCCTCCCACTTTCTTTTTTTCCCTCAGTCCTCTGACTCCTTTTCTTCGCATTATGTGCATAGGCCTCCCCCAGATTCTTCCCTCCTTTATTGTCTGGTGTAAAACACCCATTGACTCCATCAGAGCGCGGTAGAAGGGGGAAACTTTTGTCTTTAGATAGACGACATTGAGCTACTTCCAGCGGCTGGAGGGACTTAGCGGGAAAGGATCAAAGTTGGCATTTCTCCATCACTTTGTCATTAGCCCATTGGAAAGCGAGAGCACTGAAGTGAGTTAAGGCTTCTAAGAGCAAGAGGGCAATGCGGAGAGAGAGACACTGTTGATCTTGGCATGGGCAGCATACAGAATGGTTTTGTGCCTTCAGTGCTCTAAAGGTTTGAGTCAAGGATTTAGTCTGTTTGCTTGATACAGATTCTCCTGTTGTTAGCTGAGCTCTGGCCTAGTTAGGGCCTGTGTGAAAAGGTTATGACACTATTGGTGCAATAGATTTAGACATGCCTTGGACACCACGAAGGCATCTTTTTCCTGCAAGCTGATTGAAAGAAGCAGCCAGTAGTGCAAATTTTAGTTTCTCTTTTTTGCATTTATTTATTTTAATGCTGAGGCCAGCTGGGCTTTCTGGAATTTTGGCTCAGGGTTGGGGTTCAGAGACCTTTCGTTTTGTGTGCGCCAGTTGGAGGAGATGAGCTTTAGAAGAAGGGCTGGAACACAGACAAAGCCCTCTGCTCCCACCAGCATCCTCTGCAACCATCTCACTGCCCCCCCTTTGCCCTGGGGCCACCCCTATAAATCCAGCTGTGTTTAGGGAGGCGAGCATGTGGCCAGGCATGAATGGAGCGTTGGGAATGTGGGGTCCTGGTCACTAACCTAGAGAGGTGACCTTTTCTTCTTTGTCCTCCCTTTCACTCCCCCCCTGTATCTCCATCTGACTGCTACAGAGGGAGCCGCACCTGAAGGCTCAAATGTTATGTGCACCCTCCTATGGCAGGGCATAAATTTACCTGACCCCTGGGAGCAAAACTACTCCTTGTCCTCCGCCTGAGAGTTTCCTGGGTTAGATGCTACTAGAGGTTAGAAGCAGCCATTTAAGCCCACATCTGCTCAGTGCGGCACACCGCTTGTGGCCTAATGGCCCTGAGTGGATTGTCAGTAGCGTGGGTGCGAATTACGCAGGCTGTTCTACTCATGAGCCAGCAGCTCCGCTTTGGAGTTGGCTCTGAGTCTTCCTGCCATTTGCTTTCAGAGACGTGGCAGGTCAGCTTTGGCCCCCACCTGAGATTGTTGTAAGCATATTTTCACAGGGCCAAACACCAGTGAAGAAGCATCCGTGTTATCCAGTGAGTACAGCTGGTTTTAAAGAGCCAGGACCTTCCTTTGTAACCCAGATGTCACAGTGCAGGAATGCTGCCACCCATCTGAGAGACCCAAAAGGCTTTAATGGCTGTGAATAAGTGTGAGTGGGAGGCTGTGGTTTTCCAGCTACTTTCTGAGAGGCTTTGTGCTCCAGTCGCAGGGTAAACCTCCATAGAACAGGAACCATGCAGTCAGGCTGTGGTTCTCAGAGTCTAACTCCCGGTCTTGGCTCGGACGCTCAGCATCCCCTGGCAGCTCGCCATTTTCAGAACAGAAAAGAAATAATCTGAGGGCTTTAAACAGTCTCCAGAATGAAGTTAACAGGGTCCATGGCAAACGCAGAAGTGCTGGAGTCCCTGCACGCAGCCCCTACCCTACCTGGGCTTCCCAGCACCTCGAGTTAGCTGTGATTTCCATCGAGTGGTGCAGACACTCCCACTGCCTGTTAAATCCTCCCCTCAGTCTCTCTCAAAGGGCAAAACTGAGCCGGGTTGTGGAGCACAGCTGGTTCCAGGCACTAGCCCCACCATGTACCAGTGTCTTGCTCCTTTCTTAGCGCATCTACTTTCAATGCTAATAGATCCAAAGGTCTCGTTCCAGTGGACACGCTGCCATTGACTTCCAACTGCAGCAGGCTCGGAGCCCTGCCAGCTCCCGTCTGTCCTAAACACACCTTCCTGAACTGGGTCTGATCCCAAAAGAGGTTCCAGGCCCCTTTGATGGGAGCTGTGGGGACTCTGCACCTCTCTGGCTCAAACCTCTGGATCCTGCAGGCAAGTTTAGAAATGGCAGGTGGTGCAGAAATCCAGGTCAGGTGTGTCCATTGTGAGCTGAATCGTGGCTTGAATGAGGAGAACGGACTGAGGAGCTAATGAGGTTTGGAGCAAACCCCGGTCATTATGTGAATCTCACCATCCCTCTTTCATCCCTGGAGATCGCTGGCTTAGGGATAAATGGCCCCAGGCAGCCCACTTGCAGAAAGCCTATGCCCCACTGTAGCTGCATGCAGTCGTCTTTCCTTTACCAAGTGGCTCTGAGGCTCTCCTCTGCAGCCAAACGTTTGGATACACTCTCCGCATGCTTACCAAGCAGTCCGTGAGTCTCAGCTTCCCAGTACATGGGTCTCAGTCCACCGGCCCTGGGTATACATGGCCCTGCTTCAGTGCAGGGGCAGAGTAGTGACTTCTGGGGGTCCTTCCAGTCCTGTATTGCCAGGGTTCTGATGCACGGCAGCCACGTCATTCCAACACCAGATTTACACAGTGCAGCAGTGTTTCCTCTAGAGAGACCCAGTGCTGGGGGGCGTTAGAGGAGTCATTTTTGCAGGAGCATGCTGTCAGTCTGTGCCAAGTGGAGATGGGTTTTTCTGCGGCAGAAGCTGAACTGGAGGGGGTGCCAAGGGCTGCTTTTGTCTGAGACAAAGGTTCTTGTCTGTACCTCACCTGATTGTGTCTTCCGGCTGGTGGCCAGGCACCCGTCAGCAATGTCCTCCCAGCTGCCACTCTGAGCATCCTGCAGATCGTTGCAGCTGAGCATCTCAGCTGAGGCCTTCCCAGCTCTGCAATCTGTGGTGTCATTTGGTGAGCCCAGTGCTGGCTGAGACAGCAGCTGGGTTAAGCTTTGCTTGACTGGTCTCCCTTCAGATGACTTGCACGTCTCTCCCATTCATTTGCTCCCAGCAGCATCCACATCTTCTCCCTCCACCTCCTCGTAGATTTTCAGCCACTGGAGTGGCTCTTCGCTCTGGAGCACAACTGTGCAGCTGGTTGGCTGACCTGGCTCATTTTTAGGGTTTCCCAAGGCCCAGGACAGTGTCTCTGGCCAGTCCAGGATCCAGTAGCTCAAGATATGAGTGAGGTGAGGGCACTGTAATGTCTAGTATGGTGGTGCAAAACCCCTGAGGCCTGGGATGGAGAACACTAGTGAGTAAACATCAAGCAGGAGCAGCCGGCTCAGCCCTCCTTTGGCTGGTCCTAGACGAAGTGGGGGAAGCCTGCAGAAGATGCTCTGTTCTTCCCATGATGATTGCCCCAGGAGATTCGAGATGGAGGAAAAAGGATGCTGAGGTTGACCCCCAGGTTGAGCTGCCATAGAGTAGTCGCCCCCTGCACAGGTACTTAGGAAGGAAGGCCGTTTATCTCTGCTTAAGCAGTGGAAACCATTCGTAGCAGCCTCCTGGGGCGCTGTCTTCCTTAAGGGAGGGAGGGTGGAGACGTGTCTCGCTGCTGGGTGACAGTTGGTCTTTTACATCCTGCTGGTGTAATGCAGTGTTTCGGTTCTGTTGCTTGAGCTGCCTCCCTCTTGCCCCCTTCCTGCTACTAGACAGTTGCTGATAGTCTCCCACCTACTTTAAAGTGGAGCGGGGAGGGCCTCGGGTGGGGTGGGGTGGGGTGATCTTTGCTCCTTGCAGAGATTTGGTCTCCAGGGAAACTTACCATGCCAGGTGTGTTTCTCTTGCTCGCATGGTCATGTGGAGGATACGTGAGCGAATGTGGTGGTGGAGTGAGTGGTGATGAGGGGGGTGGGGGGGATTTTTGTTGGGACCCGAGCTTGAATTCAGCCTTTCTAGACTACTACCCCATGTAGATTGGGTATCATCCCTTCCTGGGAGTCTCAGGATGTCTCTTCCTGGGCTTTCAGGCTCCTCTTGTCTCATGATCTTGATTGTGTTCCAGCCAAAGTTCATTGTCCCCATTAAGGCAAATAATGCACCTTCCACCGGTCCTATTCAGATCAGCTGCATGGCAGCTATGGTCAGAGAGGGACCTGCCTGGCCAGAGGGGAAGTGGTATCATTTGTCTGGAAGAGTAGGCACTACATGCTTGAGTGTCTGTCAGTGTGATTCAGCTGCATCATTGGTGATATCCCTCCACATCCTGTCCCCCTGCATCAACTAACCTGCCCCTGTGGTCCCTGTATTTCAGGAGGGGCGTTTACAGATTTCCCTGCAGAGCTCTGAATGGCACTAAGATGAGTCAAGAGGGGGAACCAAGAATCTCTCTCCACTAAAGTCCCTTTAGAACCGACCAGCTCAAGCAAATCTTGTCTTTGGGGGGGTGGGAGGGAAACAGCAACACGGTAAATAATGTATGCGTCTGCATTCTAGCATTTCTCTTGTTTGGGGGCAGAGAGGAGAGAAAGGGACATCTGGCAAAGTTGACTAAGGGAATACTTCCATCAACCTGCTTTTATTTCATTGCCTATGGGAAAATTATCCATTTTCTAGAGAAAACTCAATCTAGTTTAGAAAATGAAGTGCTACTTGAGTCCCCTTTATATTTTTAGTATTTGGGGGTGGGGCAATTCTAGGGGAAAAGCCTGAGGAAGCTGTTTATTTTTAACCCCTTAGATGGTTTCTTTTGGCCTTTTTAAAAAAAAAAAATGGTCCTGGCGTTTGATGTTTATGCTGCCTACCTGTAAATCCAGATGTACTTAAGTGGCTGAAAATCCTTGTTCTTAAATCAGATACACATTATAGTTTTGAACTATATATATAGTATATATATATATATGCCTAACCCAGCAAAAAATAAAGTATTTGGGGGTGGGGAAATGCATTGTTCTTTGAAATGAATCACAATTGGGGGGTAAAATTGTGTTTCCGAGTGCCTCAAGATATGAATTGTTTTCATTTTTTAAAATAATTTTATACAAGTGTCAAAACAGCTGGCTGGGTTATTTGGAATTTTTAAATAATCCTAACTTTTTTAAAGTAGATTTTGAGAACTGTCCTGTATATAACAGTAATGTAGCAATAAATGTGACATTTTATAACAATATTACTTTTTTCCCCATATCTGTCTTTCAGATGTTGTATACCTATGAATGAAAAGTTGTAATAAAGGTTTTACCTTGTACTAAAAAACAAGCTTTGCTTGCACGTTCTCCCTCTTTATTTTGTTAGTTTTTGTGGCTTGCACCTAATGATGTTGGCCCTTTTCAGTCTTGGGTGCCTAATTTCAACCTTTGCCACTAAAGTTTGACCTGATCGTCCAAACAGCTGAGCTATTCCATCTCCTGCAGTGTTTAACTATGCCTCATTTCTCTGCATCTCAGAGCTATTCCTGCCACCCATCACCATAGTATCTGGGCCAGTTCCATGTCAAATCGCAGCACAGTCTCTAGCAGATTGTATGGCATCTCAGGACTGCTTCTCCCATTTTGGGGTCTGAACTCTGCTTAGGGGAGGATTTGGGGGGTTAACTGTGGTTCATGCAAGTTAGGGACCACCCTCATATTGCTGAAAATAACGAGGCTCGGAAATCCCCAGTCCTGACTCTCAAGTGACGGCAGCACTTTCAGGTCTTTGCATGGATCATTTTTGAGGCTGCCTTGTTCTGTAACCCTGGTCTGCAATGAGGTGTTGGCAGCTGGAGAGCTAGGGCAGTGTCCATTGACTGTGCATCAAGAAGTCAGGTCAATTTTACATTCAGGGGCCTGGCTGTAGAATTAGGACCCTCATTTCAGGACAGTCTTCTCTTAAGGAAGAAACTCTCACTTACGGGTACTCTGCACCCTGCCTACAAGGAGATCTGAGAGCCCATCTGGCCTGGGCCATAGCCGTCCATGCACCTGTGTGTGCAGGTGCTCAGATGTGCAGAGACCGGAGATCACTCGTCACGCTGCATTGCCCATGCTGGATTTAGGCCCAATCCCAGGGTACCAGGCCTTCAGCAGCATAAAGCCGTAAGCCAGCTGTGCAAGCAGCAGCCTTATTGGAGATCCTGTGCAAAGAAACAGTGCTCCACCAGTACCCTCCAGAGTGAGACTTCCCTGCTCCCTGCAGAGGGAACAGGGGAAGTGACTTGGGGCCTGAAGGCTGGTGGTGTCAATTGCTGGCTGTGTGTGTTCTCCTAGCGTGTCCCAGTTCTGTGCGCTAACTGAGTCACCGCTCCAAGATGGAATTCTTCAGTAAGACCACAGGACCTTTCTGCAACGAAGGCACCTGGCCAGGTTTATTGTGGACAAGCAAGGTCCTAGCATCCCACACACAAGACCACTACCAAACATAGGTTTGTTGCAACGAACCAGCTCAGTAAATGGCAGGGCTTTCCATTTCCCCCTCGACCAGACAAAGTTGCTTCCTCTGAGACCCTCTTTTGTACCTTGATACAAGTTGCATATTTGCCACTTCCTGACATGGCGAGGGTACCACCCTCTGACGTGGTATGATACCACCCATTCATTACCTCGTACCGGATGGTTCAGCCAAAACCTCTCTATTCATCATATTAACAAGACATTGCTATCCATTCTGGGGTCACTGGAGAGGTGGGCAAGACCTCGTTCATTATCTCTGGGATATTGGGATGTCCTGGTACCTTTCTGGCATGTGCTTGTGCCTAGCACTTCTTTGGAATGTGTGTGTGTTAGACCAGCTCCCTGTGAGCCTGCTAGCCTTCACAGCCTGGCTTCTGCTAACTTGCTTCATACCAGACTGGACCATCACTTTAGCGCAGGCCTCATAGCTGGCCTGTTATGTTAGGCCTCAGGTTCTCACTTTCCACTACAGCTGGGTATGTGGGCAGTGCAGATCCCTGGGTGGCTCTGCTCCTCAGGGCCTGCAACCACAGATGGGCTGAGTAGATGCCTCCTAATGTGTGCGCTGATGTGCCAAGTACCTCCAATTTCACCAGGCGAAGGAGGGCCAGGAAGCAGCCTCCAGCCTGAGTGGTGCAAGCTCTGCTTTTCTCGCTTCCCTCCCTCCTTTTGTGGATCCACTGGCCATGGCTGGTGGTAGGGCACTAGCTTTGATCTCCAACCACCACCTGTAGGCTTGGGGGTGGCACCTGCCCCAGGGATTGTGCCTTTCCCAGCTGCCTTTGAGCCTATCCTGCATTTCCTTGCTTTGATTGTCCAGTGTCCTACAGGACCTCGTGGGCACAGGCAGACAGGATTCCCTCATTGTGGGGCAGGTTTTGTTCCCACCTGCCTCACAGATACTGCAGGGTCGGGTGACTTGTGCTTCATGTATTGGGCTGCTCTGACTGGCCGTACTAAGCCTGGAAGGAACCAGTTGTAATATGCACGACACTGTGGGGTAGCTGTCATGGGACCTGTGTGGGGGTGAGGGAGATCTTCTGCCCCCTTCCCACCAACTTTTGTTCTCATGGGACACATCCTATCCCCTGGCAGAGCTCTTAACTGCAGCATCACCTGAGTGTGGAACATGAGTTCTTTGAGTGGGGCTCATGTCCATACCAATGTAGGTGTATGCTCCCCTGCATGCACGGTTACTGGAAACTTTTTCCCCTAAGCCGTAGACCCGGCCTTCGCGCCCCCTGGAGTCCCGCGCCTACGCCGCGGTATATTAGGCACCGCCGGGTCAGCGTCCACTCAGTTCCTCTTTTCCGCTGGTGATGGTTACTGGAACTGTAGCTACTCCCCTCTCGAGTGCGTCGACCGCTAGCCATAGTTAGTTAGTTAGTTAGTTGTTTTATAGCTTAATTCTTTAGTCAATAGGTGTTAGTTTCTTTGGTGTTAGTTCATAGGAATCTCAGATGCCGAGATCACCGGGCTTTAAGCCCTCAAAAGACTGCGGGAGAGTTTTCCCTCTAAGCCACCTGAACGAGAGTTGTCTTAAGTGTTTGGGGGAAGCCCATCACAAGGAGAAGTGCAAGATCTGTAGGGCTTTTAAGCCCCGAACTCAAAAAGAAAGAGAGATACGTTTGAAAGCACTTTTAATGGAAGCGGCTCTCAGACCGCCCTCCGAGTCGAGGCTGACCCTGGCACCGAGCTCAGCATCTTTGGGTAGTTAGTACCCAATCAGCTCTAGCCCCGACCTCTGCTCCGCCCACGGCACCACCCGCTGCCTCCGGCTCTAGTTGGCACCGCAGAGCATCTCTGAAGAGGAGACCTAAGAAACAGAAGCAGCCGGTACTGGGTTCGACTGGCACAATCCCCGTCTACTACTGCCTTGGCACAGAGAGAGCCACTCCCGACTCTTGGGAGCGGGAAGGTGCCTCTGCCATTTCCAGCCCCTTCAACGCCGGAGGCGGCTCAGGCAGCTAGCGCCTTGATGGCACTGCCCAGCCCCACGCAGGCGGATTTGACTCCACCCACCCTTTCCTCCAAGGGCAAGCCAGCCACAAGACACCCCGATTGGGTACCGGGCCCAGTGTTCCCCATAGCACCCGGACATCGCTCCAGCACCACCTCTCAGCCAGCATCAGCTAGGTTTGCAACCATCCGGCACCATGAGCATTCCCTGTCGCGGGCTGTCCACCTGGCACCGGAACGCCACTCGCCCTCTAGCTCACGTTTCTCATTGTGGAGCCGACGCCTCTCCTCCTCTCCAGAACCATTGAGTTTGCCTCCGCGTAGGAGTCGCAGAACCCGGTTGCCGTCGGTGGCAATACCTGCAAGGAAAAGGTCCAGAAAGTTCTCGGTGCCAAGGGATCACACCTCCCACTCATCATCCGATCGAGGTAGACACGGACGGCACCGAAGGAGAACTACTAGGAGCCGCTCATGCTCCCCCCGGTACTTGAAAAGGGGATGTAGGGAGAGACATCGGCACCGGGAAACCCGCTCGGCCTCGTCTAGCTCCTGGTCCTTATCAGGAAGCGGATGATGAAAGGACCTTCTGGAACCAAATCAGCTGGCACCGTGGCCCCAACGCCAATGGCCATTGAACTGGCCCTACTGGGGCCCGTGGTCCTTCCCCCCGGGGCACGGTCCCCAGTCCCTGCAATCAGTGGGAACCCAGTCAGCCCCAGTAGCTACGCAGGAGCGCCACCATTCCAACTCGGATGACTCTGAGGACCAGGGGACCCCACGACAGCCTTCTTCTTCGTCCCCCGTCGAGGCGGTGGGACAGGATGCATCAAAGCCCTTGGACGATTCCAAAGCTTATCAGGACCTTTTAAAGAGGGTCGCATCTAACCTAGGCCTGCAAGCTGAAGAGCTCAAGGAGGCCTTGGATGGCCTTTTTAATGTCCTTGCCGCAGCAGCCCCATCTCGTGTGGCCCTCCCAGTGCATGAAGGCGTACTCAAAATTGTCAAATCGCTCTGGGACACCCCTTCCTCCATAGCCCCGTTTTCAAAATCTGCGGAGAGAAGGTACTTTTTCCCGTGGAGGATTTCGAGTATCTGTTTACGCACCCAACACCAGGTACCATAGTGGTGGATGCCTCCAATCAAAAGGAAAGGCCAGGACAGCAGGGCTCCACACCAAGAAGCAAAGATTGTAAAAAACTAGATTTATTTGGTCATTGCGGGAAACACTGTACTTGTGCTGACAGACAACACACCAGCAATGTACTACATAAACAGGCGCGGGGGGACCCGGTCCTCAGCCCTGTGTGCAGAGGCAGTCTCACTATGGAGCCTAGCAGAAAAGCACAACTTTCACCTATTGGCTTCACACTTACCTGGGGTAAGGAACCGGGAGGCAGATCGCCTCAGCAGAAAATTCTTACCTCTCTACGACTGGTCCCTCCATCCGGACATAGCGGTCATGATCTTCTGAAGGTGGGGCTTTCCCCAAGTGGACCTCTTCACCACCAGAAGGAACAAAAAGTGCTCTCTATTGTGCTCTCTCGGAGGATTGGACAAGAGAGCCCTATAGGATGCCTTCTTAATCCCGTGGTCCCAGGGTCTCCTGTTCGCGTTCCCACCGATCCCGTTGTTACACCAGGTGATCCTAAAGGTGAAGGACAAAGCAGATGTAATTTTAATAGCTCCTGCCTGGCCCTGTCAGCCATGGTTTGCGACTCTTCTAGAACTATCTATAGCCCCCCGCTGGGAGCTGCCTCTACGACCGGATCTACTGTCCCAAGATCAGGGGAGACTATTGCACCTGAACCTGGGCCCGTTACACCTATCAGCCTGGAGACTTCATGGCTAAGCAGCAAGGAGCAATATTGTTCCACCCAGGTCCAAGAAATTTTGAAGGGAAGCAGGAAACCCTCGACCCAGCGTTCCTACGTTTCTAAATGGAGTCGTTTCACTCGTTGCGCTCAGGAGCGCAACATGCCACCAGCTCTTGCCCCTATCCAATTAATTCTTGATTATCTCTTCTCCCTAAAGCAAAAAAGCCCTTCTCTGGCATCCATTAGGGTTCACCTGGCGGCCATATCGGCCTTCCATCAACCGATCTTGGGAAAACCTGTGTTCTCTCACCCTATGTCAGTCCAGTTCCTCAAAGGGCTAGTATGTCTCTTCCCGCAAGTTAGAACCCACTTGCCCCCCTGGGACCTGAACCTAGTCCTAAATAGACTCCCAGGCCACGCTTTCGAGCCCATGGCTTCATGCCCTCTGCATCTCCTGTCATGGAAGGTAGCCCTCCTCATAGCAATAACCTCAGCCCGAAGGGTTTCAGAACTCAAGGCGCTCTCCTCAGATCCCCCATATACTGACTTCTTTAAGGACAAGGGGCAATTAAGACCCCATCCTGCTTTTCTCCCTAAAGTAGTTACCCCCTTCCACTGCAATCAGGACATCTTCCTGCCAATGTTTTACCCAAAACCTCATAGCTCTGATCAAGACAGAAATTGGCACACACTCAACGTCCGCAGAGCTTAGATCTTACTTGGATCGGACAAAGTCTTTCCGCAAATCTACACAGCTTTTCATTGCTCTGGCCGAAAGAATGAAGGGTTTGCCAGTCTCCTCTCAGCACATTTCAGGCTGGATTGTCTCATGTATTAAACTGTGTTATGACTTATCAAAGGTTCCCCGCCCATGCGCTGTGACTGCTCACACCACACGAGCCCAAGCATCCTTCCTAGCCTTCCTAGCCCAGGTGCCACTGCAGGACATTTGTAGAGCCGCCACATGGTAATCTGCCCACACCTTTGCCACGCACTACTATGCCATCGTTCAACACGCCAGGGACAATGCAGCGTTCGGTAGAGCGGTTCTACAGTCCGCCGGGAAATAACTCCGCCCACCATCCGAGGTAAGGCTGGTAATCACCTACGTGGGAATGGACATGAGCAGCACTCGAAGAAGAAGAAGAGACGGTTGCTTATCTGTAACTGTCGTTCTTCAAGATGTGTGCTCATGTCTATTCCACACCCGCCCACCATCCGCTTTCGGAGTTAGCAAAAAGAAGAGACTGAGCAGCGCCTAATATACCACGGCATAAGCGCAGGACTCCAGGGGGGCGCCAAGGCTGGGTCTACAGCCACTGCTTAGGGGAAAAATTTTCCGGTAACCGTGCATGCAGGGGAGCACACACCTACATTGGAATGGACATGAGCACACATCTCGAAGAACAACAGTTACAGGTAAGCAACCGTCTCTTCTACAGAGGGGAAGCACTGATCCCAGCTGGCACCCAGGAAATCAGCAATTTGTTTATAAACAGTGACAGTGATTAAGGTAAAGGCTGATGACTAAATTAAGGATCTGGGAGGAGTCAAGTGAGCCTGTAAAACCACCTTCTGCGGGGGGTGAAGTTGAAAATGGAAGGCAGGGACTCAGAAGAAGAAATACAGCCAAGGCTACGTTCAGAAAAGAGGGAGATATGAAGAGAACCGTGTCATGGTTGACAGATGAAAAACAGCAGAGTTCAGGGCTAATATTTATTTCATTTTCTTTATATAGGAATTAGATATTGTGCCCCATCAGCTAATTTCTAAGTGAGATCTGCAAAGCTAGTTTTTCAGGTGCCTAAGTAGCCTCTGAAATGATTATTAAAGTTGCCCCCACCCACCAAAATCTGAAATCTGAGAGTTGTAGATAAGGTGGACAGCAGGTGCTTTCTTTTCCCCATCCCAGATCAGGGCCCTCCCCTGGGGGTTGGTCCCCATATAAAGGGCTGTGTGGTTAGCATGAGTGTGTGGATGTTCGTTTCCTCTGCCAATGAATGGTATCTGCCCTTCGAAGCTGGGGTTCATCATCTCCAGGGAGCTTGGAGCTCATCATCAGTTTCCTGGATGGGTGCTGGGAGGGGTCAGGGCTTCTGCTCCACTCAGGAAGGAGAGGCATTCCTGGCAGTGAAATTTCACTTTGCCTCGCCCTCCTCATCATATGATTTCTCAGAACTTGGATACACCATTCAACTTTTATTTTCACTCCTTGCTCCTCTACCCCACCAGGGTTCAGTTCACACAGCATCTTTTCTCTACACTTCAGCAGCTGCCTTCATAGGCACCAAAGCAGAGTTGCAGAAGTTGCTTCATCCCAGAGAAAGGGAACCAGAACATCCAAAAGCTATGGTAAGATAAAACCTGTGGCGTCCTCAGTGAAATGACTATGTATGAATGACCCTTCTTATCCAACAGGTTTGCTGCACATCTTCATTCGAGACCTGCAGACAATAGCCCATTAATCCTGGAGCTAATTCTGCAGCTCTGAGTCTGCAAGTGCTCTATGCACAACGCTCCCATGGAAGTACACTGAGGTGAGATAGAGATAGACCCTCCTCTGCGGTATTTGGAGACTGCTCAGCCCTTGGTGTGCGCTGAGCCTTGTGCGTGTATGAGCAGGAGTCTTTTTTTAGGGTGGGTCACTGTGGTCCAGTCCTCTAAAGAGTGTGAATTTGAGAGGGTCCATGTATATCTCCCATCAAAAAATAACTGTTAGAAGAAAGATGAACATTAAAACCAAAGTTAGGTAATGACAGAATTCCATTCTCTGCACGGGAGGACACTGGAATAAACATGGTTCTAGCTGTGGTTTGACACTGTGAATTGGTGAATTTAGTGGCAGTTTGGGAGGTGGGGCATGTTTGTTTTGGTTTCTAGTCTATGTTGGAATGGCTGTAACCTGAGCTGTCAGAGTTGCCCCTTTAAAAAGACGGGGCAGGCACTCAATTGAGCTTCCACGGGAGGGTCTCTGGGCCGAGAGAGTCCTTCCTGCTGCTTAAGGGTGGTGGAGCCGCCATCTGAAGACAGGCCAGCAGTCAAGGAGTGGAGATCTCCTAAGGGAGATCACACACCCTTGTGTCAGCCCCATGGGGTCATCTCCACTGGGTCACGGTTATGTGATCATGTTATTTTATCCCTGCCTGGGTCTTCAGCACATTCAATGCTAGGCTCTTCGGCTCCATAGCACGGGCCTCTCCCCCACTTGCATTATAGAAATAACTGGAAAAGAGGCTGGCTGCTCTCTTGTCTACGGATCGCCCCATGCGGGTGAGGGGATGAGGGAGGAATGACAAACTCTACCAGTAGGTTACATGACTGCAGAGTTGTCTGGTGAGACTCCTGGGTTCTATTCCTGGATAGGGGGGAGGGGGCAGTATGGTACAGTGGTTACAGACAACATAACCAAGCCCATAACTGGTCACACTTATTCTGAAAGGCCGGGTGGTGCTGGAGCTGGGCTTTAGGTCTGTCGTAGTACAGGCTTGGGTTCTGTTCTTAGCTGCACACGCTCAGCAATCCTGTACAGTGGGCAGGGCTCTGGGCTGGATTCCCCAAAGAAGCTGTGGGCTGTGTTAGCACATGGGACTGTGAATGTCCCAGAAGTGTTAACAGAGGAAATAGACCCAAACTCCTAGCCCCACTGTGCCTTCCACTAACTACAGCATGTCTGCTAAAGCGAGCCCCCCTTGCTCAGCCTCAGCATGTCTTGTGTCAGAAGTGCAGTTGAACCATACTGCTAAATACAGGAGTGTCACGTATGATGCAGGATACAGGGCAGAGCTGGCCAGAAACCTATAAATCAGAAGTCAAGTTTGGAATCAGGCCTGGGTTGGATCTGTTAGTTCAGACCCTGAAACTCTGCCCTTAGGTCACTGGGATTTCAGTGGGGCGACTCAAGAGAGTAAGTGGTGGCAGAATCTGTGCCAAACCTCAAACAGATGGATGTGCAGCCAACTCCCCCCCTCCCCTCCCCAGCGTCATCACATACATTCCACTGAACTCAAGGGGATTACTCTCGTGTAAGCACACCAGGATCCGGCTCTCACCCATTGCTCAGTGTAGCGGGGTGGTAAAAGCCCTGTAAAAGCGAGCAATCAGAGCAGGTGGCTGCAGAGCCAATCAGGGCTCAGGAAACTCTATAAAAGGAAGGCTGCAGCCCCAGCTGTGGGTAGTCTTCTATAGGCTTGCAAGCAGGAGGGGAGGACCTGCTGCCTGGCCGTCTGCAGGAGGCAGGACCACCAACAGCTCTGTGGTGACGGCTATGGCTTGGTCAGAGCCCAGACCCTGATACAAGGGTGAGCAATACCTGGGGGTGATTTTGATATGACCCAGGGGACCTAATGGACTGTAGAGGGGATTGAGATGGGCCAAGTTGTGGCACATGGGGTCCCTGGGCCAAGGGCTGGAGAAATGGGCAGGCCTGGGTCCCTCTCCACCTCCCCCGACTGCCATTGGGCAGTGATCAGTCTAGTGGTGGCCACTGATGCAGAGTGAGCTGGCTCAAACTAGACGCTAACGTGGAAGGGGTGAATTGAAAGGACTTGGCTGCAGGCCTGAGGTACATACAAGATTGGGAGAGGTGGGGCACTAATCACCAAATGGAATAACACTTGAGTAATCTCCCATTAACATCAACAGGAGGCACCCATCCGGTGGGGCATGTGCTAGCGAATATCTATGCTCAGATGCCATTCTCGCTGACTGGAATGAGAACACTGCCTGTCTCATGACATTTAAAAGTTACTTTTAATAGATTTCTAAGACCATGAGGGCCCCTTAATTATGGGGAAGGATTGAGACCTTTCCTAACAAGGGAAATGACATAGGGAACAGGGCCCCGATAGAAAAAGAGAAAAACTGAGGTGTTCCCAGACAGAGTAGGTAGAAAACATTCCCCACGGGCAATCTCACCTGGTGTGCCATTGTGCCTCCCTGATTGTGCATTCCTGGACCTTGAGTTACCCTGCCTAGCTAGATGAACCACCCACTCATGAGTCAGGGTCACACTAGCCTCCTCATTGTAATAGGTCCCAGGCAGTGCAAATGCACTCAGTAGCCACTCATGGGATGGGCTCCCAGTGAGCACCCTCAGCCCCCAAATGCCACACTGGAAACTTCTGTCCTGCAGGGATCGGGACCCTTCCCAGATACCTGTAGGTTCATAGACTCCGGCTCGCCAGTTTAACAGTGAAATTGACATGTATCACTTTTGCTCCAAATTAGGTGCTCACATTTTCATGCTTTTCCCAAAGTCCACACAGCTTTAGATAAAACATGCTTAAGTTTATTGATTAGTGGAAGCTAATAGGACAGAGGCTGTTCTCGATTTGGTTTTGACAAACAGAGAGGAAGTAGTCGAGAATTTGAAAGTGGAAGGTAATAGGTGGAAGTGATCATGAAATGATAGAGTTCATGATTCTTAGAAATGTTAGAGAAAATACTAAAACAAAAACAGTGGATTTTAGGAAGGCAGACTTTAGCACACTCAAGGAGTTGTTGGGAAGGATACCATGGGAAGAATGTCTAAGAGGAAAAACAACTAAAGTCAGATGGCAGTTTTTCAAAGAGACGTTATTAAGAACACAAGAGCTAACCATTCCACTGTGTACGAAGGATAAGAAAAATGGCAAGAGACCACCTGGGCTTAACTAGGAGACCTTCAATTATTTAAAAATAAGAGAAAGTCCTACAAATAGTGGAAACTAGGTCAAATTACAAAGGAAGACTATAAACAGATAACACAGTTTTGTAGAGGAGAAATCTGAAAAGCCAAGGCACAAACAGAGATCAAACTAGCTGAAGGCATAAAGGATAACAAAAAGACATTCTTCAAATACATCAGAAACAAGAGGAAAACCAAGGACAGTGTAGAACCCTTACTCAACAAAGAGGGTAAAACAATCAATGAAAATGTGGAAACGGCAGAGGAACTAAATAACTTCTTTGTTTCGATCTTCACTGAGACAGTTGATGGAGATTGGATGTCTGATGTAGAGGAGGCCAATAGAAATGAGAGAGGGTCATAAGCTAAACTAGGGAAAGAGCAAGTTAAAAATTACTTGGACAAGTTAAACAACAGACTAACATGGCTACCCCTTTGGAATTGGACAAGTTAGACATCTTCAAGTCATCGGGGCCTGATGATATGCACCCTAGAATACTCAAGGAGCTGACTCAGGAGATATCTGAGCCATTAGCTATTATCTTTGAAAAATCATGGAAGATGGGTGAGGTCCCAGAGGACTGGAAAAGGGCAAATATAGTGTCCATCTACAAAAAGGGAAATAAGAGTAATCCAGGGAATTATAGACCAGTCAGTTTAACCTCTGTACCATGAAAAATAATGGAACAGATAATTAAGGAGTCGATTTGCAAGCATCTAAAAGAGAATAAGGTGCTTAGGGCTAGTCAGCATGGATTTGTCAAAAACAAATCATGTCAAACCAACTTGAGAGCTTTCTATGGTGTGGTAACGAGCCTTGTCAATAGATGGGAAGCAATAGATGTGGTATATCTAGACTTTAGTAAGGTATTTGATATGGTCTCACATCACATTCTCTTTAATAAACTGAGGCGGTATAAACTAGATGGAGCTACTGTAAGATGGGTGAAAAACTAGTTGGATAACTGCTCCCAGAGAATAGTTATCAATGGTTCACATTCAGGCTGGAAGGACATAATGAGCGGGGTGCCACAGGGATCTGTCCTGGGTCTGGTTTTGTTCAACGTTTTTATCAGTGGCTTAGATGGTGGCATACAGAGTCCACTTATGAAGTTTGCAGATGATACCAAGCTGGGAGGGGTTGGCAAGTGCTTTGAAGGAAGGATCACAATTCAAAATGATTTGGACAAACTGGTGAAATGATCTGAGATAAATAGAATGAGATTCAATAAAGTGCCAAGTACTCCATTTAGGGTTGAACAACCCATTGCACACATACAAAATAGGCAATGACTGCCTAGGAAGGAGTACTACAGAAAGGGATCTGGGTGTAATAATGGATCACAAGCTAAATATGAGTCAGCAGTGTAATACTGTTGCAAAAAAAGCAAACGTCGTTCTGGGATGTATTAACAGGAGTATTGTGAGTAAGACACGAGAAGTGATTATTCCACTCTTCTCTGTACTGATTAGGCCTCAATTTGAGTACTAGCTCCAGTTTTGGGCGTCTCATTTCAAAAAAGGTGTGGAGAAACTGAAGAAGGGCAACAAGAATTATTAGAGGTCTGGATCATTTGACCTATGAGGGAAGATTGAAAGAGCTGGGTTTGTTTAGTCTAGAAAAAAGGAGACTGAGAGGGGACATGATAACAGTTTTCAAATACCTAAAATGTTGTTATGAGGAAGAAGGAGAAAAATTATTCTCCTTAATCACAGATGATAGGACAAGAAGCAATAGGCTTAAATTACAGCAAGGGAGGTTCAGCCTAAACATTAGGAAAAAATTCCTAACTGTGAGGGTGATGAACCACTGGAATAAGTTGCCTAGGCAGATTGTGGAATCTCCATCATTGGAAGTTTTTAAGAGCAGGTCAGACAAACACCTGTCAGGGATGGTTTAAGAGGGTACTTGGTCCTGCCATGAGTGCAGGAGACTAGACTTTATGACCTCTCATGGTCCCTTCCAGTTCTATGATTGACATGATTTGAAGTGAGTATACAGCGAATCTGTGTGAAATCAGAAAATCACTCAAAGTGTTTACTACAATCTAATGAAAGAGAACACACATTCTAAATTAAAGATCACTGTTATAGTTCATCATTAGCTTACCCACATGCTTAGCTACTGATGGTTCTGCAGCCAGGTTCTTCTCACAACACAGGTAGGTATCTGTCTTTGTCAGTTGCTTCAAGATGGAGCCCTCTGGCAAAAAACCCCTTATCAGTTTGAAGTGTTTCTTTTTCTCTCTTCCAATACCCCTTCCCTCCTCCTCCTCCTCCTTGCATTCAGGTGATTTCTTGTAGCTGATCTTTCCCTCCTGAGCCAGGGAGCTTAATTTGCATTGTCTTTGTTATGCTCCCCTTCGCTGGATATGTGCAGAACCATAGCTCCGTTTTCTGCCCTTTCCCTTGTGACCCAGGTGAAATACACTTGGGGACCTGTTTCATATCTTCGCACATGCATGATGTTGCAGGAAACATGCTATCATAACAATAATGTAGAACATGCCATGAGCATTTAAAAAATAGCTTACATGACATCTTCCAAAGGGGTAGCTGTGTTAGTCTAGTTCAGCAAAACAAACAGAGTCCTGTGGCACTTTTAAAGACTAATAAATTTTTTTATAGCCTGAGCTTTCATGGGAGAAAATCCCACTTCATCAGATGCTTTGAAGATGGGGAGGAATGGGAGGAAATTAAATGCAGGAAAGTGTATGATGTAGGATCAGGTCAGGCTGTAACAGCAAATCAAAATTAATGTTGAGTTTCAAACACTAGGGAACACAATATAGAGGAAGGTGAGGCCACATCACCCAACCTTAAACAGATATTCACCAGCAACTACAGATCAAACAACAGAAACATTAAAGCAGGACCATATCTCTGCAAAAACCATATTGCCAACTTTGCCCTCATATCTACACAAAAGGCACCATCACAGGACCTAATCAAGCCACTACTCCATCAAGGGGCTCATTCACCTGCTCATCCACCAGTGTGATTTATGCCATCATGTGCCGGAAATGGCCCTCTGCCTTATATATTGGACAAATAGGACAGTCTCTGCGCAAAAGAATAAATGGACACAAGTCTGTCATCAGAAATCACAACATTCAAAAATCAATAGGGGAACACTTCAATCTCCCTGCTCGCTCCATTGACGACTTGTTACTAGCGGTGCTCAAACAAATGAATAACAAATCGCAGCTTCAAAGAGAAACTGCAGAATTGGAACTTATATGAAAATTCGACTCTGTTGTCTCAGGGTTACACAGGGACTATGGATTTTATTCTCATTACAACAGGTGACTTGATGGAGCTCCCATGGGAGAGTCTGTGGACAGAGTGGCTGTGTTTCTTTCCTGCAGTTCAGGACTGGTGGAGACTCTGCCTGTGGGAAGCTACCTGAAGACATGTCAGCAGTAAGAGTGTATTTCTTCTAAGGCAGCAAAGCCTGATTCTGGGGTGTGTACCACACCCTCTCCCTTCAGCCCCACAGGGCCATGGCCTCAAGTCTTCCTTCCCTCTCTAGAGATGTCTGACCCACGTGGCACTTCTGGTTTAGGTTGCCCCTGTGGCAGAGACTGTGTCTTGCAGAGGCACTCAGATCTAGATCCTGGAGCTGCCCAGGAGGAAAGAGTTCCCAAATGCCTGGCAGTGTTTGACTCTCCTAACCCCCATGCTGAAATATTATTTAACTGCCAATTCGGCCCTGTGTAACAGCTTGATTCACTCAAGTTTGCTCCCTGAAGAGACTGTAAGCTCTTCAGGGCAGGAAACATCTATTGTGATGTTTGTACATCACCTAGCGCAATGGGGACCTGATGCAAGGCTGTGGCTCCTAAGTGCTCCCAGAAGAAGCTTCATAATCTTGCAAAGCAGGAGATGGGTAATACGGGATGGAGACATAGCCTGGGGCTGGATCCCTCGTTATGCCACAGGCTTTCCTGTGTGACCTTGGACCTCAGTTCACCCTTTGCCTGTTTGAAAATGATCATGCTTCCCCTCATTTGCATGGACTGGTCAGGATAGCTCCTCAGCAGTTTGTAATGCTGTGGTGAGTAGGCCATGTAAGTACTCAGATAAAGGATTGAAATATTTCTCACCCTTCCATTCTCCATGTATTTGAGACTGTCTGTGGCAGGGCTCTGGAAATGTCTCAGGTAGTGGGAGCTGGTGGCAGTATATGATGCTGAGGTAGCTGTAGATAGGGTGGACAGCAGGAACATTCCTCTCCCCATCCCAACTCAGGGTCATGAGACTTGCCCCTGTAAGGAGATCTCAGATTAGCAGGAGCATGTGGATCTTACCTCCTCCTCCCAATGGTATCTCCCTTTCCAAATTGGTGTCCTTATCAGCAGAAAGTCTTGGAGCTCATCAGCAGAGTTTCTGACAGCTGTTGGGTGGATCAGAGTTTCTTTTTCACTCAGATCAGAGAGGCAGGTGGTTGTAATGGAATTTCACTTTTCCATTTCCCTGATCATGTGATTTCACAGAACTTGGATTATGCCATATTCAACTTTTCGTTTCACTCCTTGCCCCTAAACCTTCTAACCGGGATTCAGCTCATTCAGCGTCTCCTCTCTACCTCTACCCTTTAGCAACTGCCTTGGTAGGAAACAAAGCAGAATTGCAGGAGCTGCTTCATCCCAGAAGACCTGGAACAGCTGAAAGCTGCGGTAAGACATTAAACCCGTAGAGTTCTCAGTGATGTGACTATGTATGAGTGACCCTTCTTGCTCAACAGGTTTGCTGGACAGCAGCATACAAGGGAGATGGCAGGGTCCTGTCCAGCCACCATCCTGGTGGGTGGGGGGAGGGCCTGTGCCGGCCCTTCTTGAGGGCAGAGGGCACAAAGGCAGTCCTGCATTTGTACCCACCATCTCCCCACCCCATTACTCAGGTCTCACGCTCCCCTGCAGGTACAGCCACCCCTCCATACGATCGCTGGCCAGTGGAACCAGGACCCCTCCTGCCCAATGAGTGTGGGTGTAAATTAGAGGGGCTGCAGATGTAGGCTTGGCCCCCAGGTGCCAGAGACTCATAGTACACCACTGGCCCTGGAGCTAATTATATAGCTCTGATTCTGCAACTGCTCAATGGAACCTCATCCTTGGTATTTGGAGAGTGCTCCTCACTTGGTGCGCACAAGCACATGTCGGAGTAAGGCCTGTGAGTGTGGGATCTGGATTGTCACTTCTGAGTCCAACCGGGGACAGGTGAGTCGCCATGGCCCGGGCAGGATGGCTTCTCTGCACAGCCCAGAATGTTGGAACTGAAACTGAGACTCACCAAACTCCTCTCATGGAGGACACCAAACCTCATACATTTCCAGAAGGGGAAGCGTTCACCATCATTGCCTCCATAGTGAGATCAGCCAAAGAGTCTTATGATATCAGGCCAAGAGAGACCATTAGATCAGTGGTGCTCAAACTTTTTAAATGGAGGCCAACCCCCTCCATAGACTTTTTTTGTAACACTTGCCTCCTCCCAAGTGGCAAATTGGGGAGCAGTGGCAGGGAGCAGGGGGTGGCAAGTGTCATGAATTAAGATTAAATAATGATCAATAGACATAGCAGGCTTCAGAGTTCCCTTATTAAGCTTCATTTAACATGTCTGGCAAGGACTGCCAGCAGACACACAGGTTTACCTGAGCCCTTAACGACCCTCTCATTTATCACTATGGCAACCCCTAATGGTCCCAGTAACCTGAGACACCACATATTCCTGCCCCTCAAATGAAAACGCCCTCCCCCTCCAAAAATCGCGCCCCCCCCCCAAAGAATAAATATTAAACTGGGAAATGAGGGTAGACTGCCCCATCTCCAGATGGGGCCTTGTACACACTACAGAGTTATCGCGCAGTAAGACTCCTTACCGCGCGATAACAATCAAAGCATCCACACAGGAAAGCTGCTTGTTGCGCGGCAACAGCTCTCTTGCTGCGCAACTTGTAAACCACCGAAACGAGGGTGGTAAGGCTTACCACGGAACAGTTGTTCCGTGGTACAGCCTGTGTGGACGCTTGTTGCACCATTGACAGCCTCTGGAAATGTCCCAGAGTGCCAAACCGGGCCACTCTGGGACATTGGAGCTGTCAAATATGTCAATTTCACTGCTCTAGCTGAGCAGTGAAACTGACTTTTATTGGAGCTGCCAGGTTCAGCAGCTCTGGGGGATGGCCCCCTGGACCAGCGAGAGTAGCCAGTTCGGGCCAGCCCCCTAGCTGAGCCCCGGGGCTTCAGGTGGCGGCGGGGGCTGCAGCAGCCCCCGCCGCTACCCAAACCCCTGCAGCTGGAGCCCCGTGGGTGCTGGGGTCCGCCGGCAGTCGAGCCCCTCTACCCACTGGGCTCCAGCGGAGCTCAAGTGGCCAGTGGCTGGAGCCCCGCTGCAGCCCCGGCCACGGCAGGGCTCTCAAGCCCCGCGTCAGGGCCAGGCTGTAGGGCTTGGTGGCCCCAGCGGGCGTTTCAAGCCCCCCACCAGGGCCCGGCTGTGGGGCTCGGCTGCCCGGCAGCAGCCGTGGCCCCAGTGGGGCTCAGCTGCCCGGCAGCTGGAGCCCCACCGTACACAGTTCGGCTGCCCAGGGGTCTGGAGCCCCACCAGGGGAGCTGAATCCCTTGCAGCCCGGGCTTAGCTGCTGCTGTAGGGCTTGGCTGAGCCGGGGCTCAGCTGGCCGGCAGCAGCTGAGCCCCGTCTGCGCAAGGGAGCCCCAGTCCATCTGAGCCCCAGGGGCAGGACTGGGGCTCAAGTTAGCACCGCTGTGGCAGGGCAGTGCATGGTGGGATAGGTACCCACTATGCACTGCTCCTTCTAGCGAAAATTCAAAGGAGAGTGTGAACGCTTCTTTGGCTAGAAGGAGTGCTGTGTGGACGCAGTAAAGCGTTACAATTATAACGCTTGCTTGTCCCGCAGTAACTTTTATTGCGGGACAAGTCTGTAGTGTGTACATGGCCTAACACCCAGGGGATTATTCTGCCCCATGATGAAGGGATCGCCCCTAGCTGAAGTAGAATGCCTTCTCACTCTAGGTGGATTGTGGTGAATTTCTGGTGGACCCACACCGGAAGGTGGTATTGGTGGCAGTGTGGCCACATGTACCAGAGAAGTAGCAGACTGCAGCAAAGATGTTGTGTCCAGTTGGGCTGGGGTGGTGGCCGATGGTGTTGAAGAGGTGGCTGGAGTAGGAGATGTGTGAACCCCTGAATGGTGACTCGATGGTATCTCTCCGACAAGCTTGAAGTCAGTTAGGTCGGTTTGAGATGTAGCCTCAGGACAGGTATGACGTGGTAACAACTGATCAAACGTGCCGCCCCCAAGACAGGCCGTCCACTGTCTGGATAGAGTAGGAAACAGGTCCTGTTTTGGCGATGACTATTGCTGGAACCCATTTAGCTCCTGCAGCATAGTTTCGAGCGAGGACAGGCTGACCAATTGTGAAGGTGCGGTCTTTCGTTCTCGGCGCACGTCTGATGACCTGGTCCTGCTGTTGGCATTGAACCACTTGTTCTGTTTCTTGTGGTTTCAACAAATCAAAGCAAGAACGGAACTGCTGTCCCATCATAAGGAAAGCCGGAGACGCTTTAGTCATGGCCTGTGGAGTGTCTCTATAGGATAACAGGAATTTGTCCAGACGTTTCTGAAGGGGTGAGCATCCCCTCGCTGATTTTAGAGCTTGCTTCACAGTCTGTACAAATCTTTCAGCGAGTCCATTGGTAGATGGGTGATATGGTACTGACCTGATGTGATGTATCCCATTGGCCTTCATAAAACTTTCAAAATCTTGGGAAATGAACGCGGTCCATTGTCGCTCACCAGCTGCTCTGGGAGACCGTAACGACTAAAGAAGCCACGTAGGTTTTGGATAGTGTTTTCCATAGTAGTGGACTGCATTACAGAGACTTCCGGCCATTTGGAATGGGCGTCAACAGCAATTAAAAACATACTTCCTTCGAATGGTCCAGCAAAATCAACGTGGATATGTTGCCATGGCCTTTCTGGCCAATCCCATGGGTGGAGAGGCGCTAACTGAGGCGTGTTCCAGACACTGTGGCATGAGGTGCAAGTTCTAGCTGTCTCCTTGATGGCCCTGTCGAAGCCTGGCCACCAAAAATAGCTTCGTGCTATTTCTTTCATGCGCACTATGCCACAGTGACTGGAATGGAGCTATTCCAACAAATGTGGTCTTAATGAAGGCAGAATAGTGACACGCATGCCCCACAACAAACACCCAGACTGGGTTGATAACTTCATCTGCCTAGACATATAGCGGTGGAAGTCAGGTGTGACCTGGGAATCAGGCAATGATGTTCTGTGCATCACGAGATCCATAACTTGAGACAATACTGGGTCAATGCGTGTTGCTCTCCTTACTTGAGTAGCTGTGATAGCTGTGTTTTCCACCTGATCAAAGTAAAAGATTCCTCCCTGGCCTGAATCTTGACGGGCTACTGGTAATGGTAGTCTTTAAAGACCATCTGCCTTGCAATGCAAAGAGGATTTCCTATCCTTGATCTCATATGTATATCCACAAAGTATCAGTGCCCATTGTAGCATATGACTAGCAGCCAAAGGTGGA
Source organism: Pelusios castaneus (assembly GCA_007922175.1). Taxonomy (NCBI): domain Eukaryota; kingdom Metazoa; phylum Chordata; order Testudines; family Pelomedusidae; genus Pelusios; species Pelusios castaneus. The sequence continues at coordinate 1,470,199 of ML685913.1, read as the reverse complement.
ATGCCTGTGTGTGGTCCCAAAATCGATGTTAGGGGTCGATGGTCAGTGAGGAGAATGAATTTCTATCCATACAGGTACTGGTGGAATTTCTGGACACCAAAAACAATTCCCAGTGCCTCACATTCAATTTGGGCATAGTGGGTGCGTCTACACTTGTAAATTAAGTCGACTTAAGCTTGCTTAAGTCGACTTAATTTGCTCTGCATCTACACTACACTTTCCTTAAGTCGACTTAAGTAGTTGCTTAAGTTGACTTAAGGAAAAGTTGTCGACTTTATAAAACCTAGTTTTAAGTTGACTTTTGGCTTAAGTCGACTTTAGAAAGTCAACTTAAGCCAGTGTAGACATGGAGTAGCCCTAAGTCGACTCTAAGTCGACTTAGGGCTCTCCAGGACTTCCCCACTGCCCTCCCTGCCAGGGGGGCTGGCACAGGGAGAGCCTGGCATGCCCCCCCCCACAGGGCAGGGCAGAGCCTTGCCCCTATGCCCTGCCAGGGTCCCTGTCCCCCTTTGCCCCATTGTACCCAGGTACAATGGGGCAAAGGCTGAGCCCCCTGGCACTTGGCAATGGGTGCCCCCCCGCCACCGTGGACCAGTCCCAGGTCCACCTAGCCCCTACAAGTCGACCTAGGCGTCCAGTGTGGAAGCTCTAGGTCGACTTTGTAGGGTCCCCCCAAAGTCGACTTAAAATTTAAGTGTACACATGCTAAGTCGACTTAAATTAACAATTAGTCTCTGCCTTGGTCAAAGTGCGTGAAGCAAAAGCAATGGGCCTTTCTTCTCCTGAAGGCATAATGTGGGACAGCATGGCCCCAACTCCATAAGGGAAGGCATCACAGGCTAGCTGTAGGGGTAAGGATGGATCAAAGTGTGTCAGAACCCTTGAGTTAGTCAATGAGAGCTTAGCCTTGTTGAACGCAACATCACAGGCTTCAGTCCAGTTCCAGTTCCAGTTTGACCCAAGGAGCTCAGGTAAGGGTTTCAGAAGCATTGCTAACTGTGGAATAAACTTGCCATAATAGTTCAGTAACCCTAAAAAAGAGCAAAGTTGGCTCACGTTCTGAGGTGATGGTGCCTCCACGATTGCCTTCATCTTGGCTGGAGACTTATGAAGGCCAGCAGCATCAATTATATGTCCCAAATATTCAACAGAAGGCCGAAAAAATTCACATTTGTCTTGGCGAACGAGTAGGCCATATTCCTCCTATGTTTGTAGGGTAGCTCTTAAGTTCGTAAGGTGTTCCTCTTCATTCTTGCCGGTGACCAGGATGTCGTCAAGATAGCACTGAACTCCCAATAAGCCACTCAAGATCTGGTCCATGGCCCTCTGGAACAAAGCTGGGGATGAAGTAATGCCAAAAGGCAAGCGACAGTACATGAAGTGACTCTTCCTCTTCAGAATGAGTGTCACCATGATCACCTTCCGCCTGTTCTACTGCATGTAGGATTTCCCTCTTGTTCCATCGGACCACCTGCTCATTGTTCTCCGGTCTGCCTTTTTTGCATGGCTCAGTCCTCTTTTGTTTGCAGGCACGTTTAGTGTGTCCTTTCTTGCCACATTGTTGACACAGTAGTTCCTTACACCAGTACACTGATGCATGATGACCCGTTTTTCCACACCGGTGACATTCCCACCTTCCCAGGGGAAGGGGCCAAGTGGTAGGTCCTTTGGATACTGTGACAGGCTGCTCCCCAAATCCAGTCTGGTGTGCTGCTATGACCACTTGAACCCCACTCCTAAACCTCAATTCACCCCGCTCTGCTGGGTGACCGCTCACTCCTGAGTCAGTCCACACCAGCCACCAGCGTGTAATTGGTCCCAGGCAGTGGGTGTAAATCCACTAGCCACACAGGCGTTGGTCCCCAAGTGAGCACACCCAGCACCAGACACTACACTGGGAGCCGCTGCCCTACAGGGATTGGGACCCACTCCCAATCACCTTAGTCTCAAGTCCGTCCACTTAACAAAGAAGTGGATTGTGCCCAGCCTTCCACATCCACACCCTCTAAAGACCACACAGCTTTAGGTGAAACAACTACTAGTTTATTGATCAGAGTCTGATTTCAAGTGAGAACATGGCCAATCAAGGCAGAACCATACTATCAATGAGTCAGGAGTGACCACTATCAAATAAAAGATATAAACCGCATGCTACTCTAACATCTCTACCTAAACTGACCTCAGAGTCCAAGATTATGCGCATGGTGTTCGGCTGTTTGATGTTTTACAGCCATTCTCTGCCTGTTTTCAGGCAGGGCCCTGATCTTGCTTGAAGTTGGCTGCAAGGTGGTGTCTTCTAAGGCCGAAAGCCTGCAGCTTCTCCCCCTTCACAGTCTCTGTGTCTTTGTTTTAACAAACTGCTGACAGCCCCTCCCCCCGCTGTCCTGTTGTGAGAGTCTCTTCACTTCTACCTGAGCAGGGGAGGGCATTAGCATTCCCTTTGATGTGTAAATCTTCAGCCATTGTGCTAGAGACAGCCCTGAGAGTCTGAACCCTGTAACATGCTTCACATCTATACATACATGTCGCAGCAGGGAACGTGGCACCCTGGTAATCACGTGGCATATGTTCTGAGCATTCACAGAGGAATCTGGCATAGTGCATTTGGCATGAAATCACACAATTACCTTGCAAAATAGAACAGAAAAGTTACCCAGATCATGTCCTAGGAGTGCACGGATGTGCATCCTGTCACAGATACCTTATGCATCCCTGCATTCACTGATCAGTTGCAGCTCCTGTGTGGCCCATTCCATAGAGACTGCAATATCAATGGCTTTCTGCAAGGTAAGCTGAGCTTCGGTTAGCAGGCGTTTCATTGTTGATTCACAGTGCAGGACACACAATAGCCTGTCATGTAACATTTCATCCAAAATGTTTTTGAAATCACAGTGTTCCGCCAGCTCCCTTAGAGCTGCTATGAATTGTGCAATGGATTCAACTTCACCTTGATTCCTGTGATAGAACCGGTATCTCTCTACTATTACCAATGGTTTTGGGGGAAAACGTGCTCCTAGAACTTCCACAAGATCATCATACGATTTTGCCTTGGGTTTCTCTGGTTAAAGCAAATTATAGGTCTTAGCACCTATAATGGTCAAGAAAACAGGTACCTTCTTTTCATTGTGTATATCATTCGCTACCACAAAGTTTTGAAAGCGTGCTATATAGAGTTTCCAAGTTGAGGTGGTCGAATCAAAGGCTTCCGGACAAGCTGAGTGAAGCCATGGTTGAACCAGTGAGTGGAACTATGGTTCCCTCATACGGTTGTTTATCTCCTGTGGCGCTATGGTTCCTTCCTGGGGTTGTTTATCGCCTGTCCCTTGGCTTCACCAAACAATAGGTCAGATTTCAACTCCAGTCACCCCCCTCCAGGCACATAGCACAGGCATCATTCTTGCATAGCTCAGGATTTCCTTGGTTCACAGATGTTATTTCATCATCCTTCGTCATCAGCGTCATGTATTAAGATTAAATAATGATCAATAGACATAGCAGGCTTCCGAGTTCCCTTATTAAGCTTTATTTAGCATGTCTGGCAAGGACTGCCAGCAGACACACAGGTTTACCTGAGCCCTTAACGACCCTCTCATTTATCACTATGGCAACCCCCAATGGTCCCAGTAACCTAAGACGCTGCAGCAACATGGGGGGCAGAGGTGGGAGGGGTGGCAATGGTGGGGAGCAGGCTGCACACTGCAGCCAGGTGCCCGGTGCTAGTGGAGGTGGTGCAGCGGTCATGGCAGCAGCAGCTGACAGCGCTGCAAGCCAGGGCTGGTCCCAGCTCCGATCTGGGGTAGATGAGCCTGGCAATGTGGTGCCGGAGCTGCCCAAGTCCCACTTCCCACAGGCTGCTTGGAGTGTTGCAGTGACTGCAGCAGGACTGTGCTGGGCTGATGGCAGGACAGGGCGTGGGCTGTGCAGCACGGGCAGGTGGCAGGTGGCAGAGGAGGTGGAGCAGCAGCTGGTAGTGCAGGCAGCTGGTGGTGTCCCTCAGGTCCAGGATCCCCCAGTTTGAGAACCGCTGTATTAGGTGATCTAATCTGACCTCCTGTAGAACACAGGCATTAACATTTCACCCAGTTAGCCCTTTGTGGAGCCCGATAACTTAGTTGGCTAAAGCATCTTCCCCAAAAGCATCCAGTGCGATTTGAAGACATCCAAAGATAGAGACTCCACCACTTCCTTAGGCAGCTTGTTCCAATGATCAATCATAAGAAACAGTCTTATTTCAAATTCAGAAAACGCCTTGGATTCCTCAAAATCAAGAGATCCCCATCACAGGGATTTGGGCACCGGGACTGTCACACTAATGATTTGCTTTTGTGCTCCACTTTAGCATAAAACATGTTCGAGTGCATCATTCAAGTCACCAACAAGAGAAAGGAATCTGTCACCGTTGTTGTTAGCACCAATAAGCCATTACAAATTTTGGGTAAGGCTCTGTCTGTTACCGTCCCTGGCTATGAGTTCATCAAGTCATACTTCACTGATGATGAGGTCAGAGTTCCACAGGGGAAACAGCAGTTGTAAATGAAGTTGGTCTCCTAAAAGTCTTCAGCTATGTAGTTGGCTGGATGAAAGCAGAGTACTATAAAATTAAGGTGACGACAGAGGATGGTGAGAAGGTGGCTGAATGTGAAACTCCTCTGCATTGCACCTGGATTGTGGATGATGACAAAATCTACCGGCAAGATGACCCATCAAAATGCAAAAGATTTTGGTAAATTGAATTTTCTGCTTCAGATTATATCAGATTATATCACTGTACCCCACAAACCCCAGCCTCAAATCTTCAAAACCACTAAATTAGGACCTAAAAAAAGCATTACCCTGATTTAACAATCACGGTTTTTTAAAAGGGCTTTTTCCCCCCCCCCCCCCCCCAGTTGGTTTTTCAGCCCTTAAGTCACATTCAGTTCATGTTTTCACGCTTTTCTTTGCAACTGTCAGAGCTAGAAACTTGCTTTAAAAACGGAATGAAAGCTGAGTGTCTCATGTAATCACATGATTCCACAGGCTGGAGCATTAAGACAAAACCCCAATATTATGAGTTTTACATTCAGATTGTGAGATTGCCTCACTGTGGTTTCTGGATTGGGAATCTTGGTCCATTTTCTTTTACTTGTTCTAGCTGTGAGGTCACTTCCCCCCACCCCTCCAGATCCGCTACTTGGCTTGTATTGAGCATACCCACTTGGCCTGAAGCCAGCTGCCCTCATTCTGCCCTCTCCACCCCCAGTACAGGAAGGCCGGGTCCTCTCATGGGTTAGGTACCCAATTACCATTGGACTTATATTAGCAGGTAGGTGCCTAACTAATTTTGGTGCCCTTGAAAATCTCCTAAATTCATTGAGTGTCTTATTTGTTCCACTATTACGGCCCAATATAGAAAGGAGGGAAGGAACAATCGTCATTGAGTTCTTCACAACCGTATGTAAAACTTGGCCAGACCTCTGATCTACGTTGTTGGGCCAAAGAGGCTGGTTTGGTTTCACAAATCTTGATCCTTGAAACCAGTGGTTTTCAAACTTCTTCAGCTGTTACCCCTCTCCAAATAATGCAGTCTGCAATGTCACCCAATCCAAGACAGTATCATGGTCTATCTAGGCTTAGACTGCCAAGTCTTACTAAATAAAATGACTTCTCTGCCATTATTGGATTTTTCTCACGTACGCCCAGAGGTGGCATTTGGGGTAGGTGAAGCAGGTGCATCCCTGGGGCCCCGTTGCCTGCTTCGCCTACCCCAAAAGCCACATGTGCCTCAGTCCGCTGCAGGAGGAGGAAGCTGGCGGCAGAGAGCCGGAACCAGCTGCATGGGAGCCAGGACGAGAAGACGGGGGCAGGACCAGTGGTGGGGAGCACTCATGGAACTATGGGGGCCTCCACAATGGGCCTTCACCTAGGGCCCCCAATAGCTAAAAATCGCCTCTGTGTAGGCCTTCATGAGAATTCACATACCTCAGTTTGAAGACATCGGCATTAAACTCTGTTTTGACATAATCAACATTCAACCCAGGAAACTGTTCAGACCTTGCTTCAATTTTACCTGAGTGATCAGAGCTGGAGGTGTTAAGTAAATGTTTCTCCTCGTATCCTATCCTTATAGTGTGCAAACCAAGGGATGGGATGAAAGGGTTGGGTTCTGTTTGTCTCTTTTCCAAGCTGAAAAGTACCAGTCTTATTAATCTGTTCTCACATGGAAGCTTTTTCATACTTCTCGTTTTCGTTGTCATTTTCTGTACCCTTTCTATTTCCAGTACATGATTTTTGAGATGGAGGAACCAGGTCTGCATGCAGTATTCAAGATGTGAGCATACCATGGATTTATGACATTTTCTGTCTTCTTATCTATTCCAACATAGTTAGCTTTTTTGATTGCCACTGCACATTGAGTTGATGTTTTCAGAGAACCATCCATAATGACTCCAAAATCTCTTTATTTTTATATATAGTTGGGATTATATTATCTAATGTGTATCACTTTGCATATATAAACATTGCATCTGACATTTTGTTGTCCAATCACTCAGTTTTGCAAGATCCTTTGTAATTTTTCAGCCTGCTTCGGACTTAACTCACTTGAGTAGTTTTGCATTATCTGCAAATTTTGCCACCTCGCTGTTTACCTCTTTTTCCAGATCATTTACAAATATGTTGAATAGTACTGGTCTGAATACGGACCCTTGGCTGACACCACTATTTTCCTCTCTCCATTCCGAACACAGAGCATTTATTCCTACCCTTTGTTTCCTCTTTTTTTCACCAGTTACTGATCCAGGAGAGGACCTTCCCTCTTATCCCATGACTGCATATTTTGCTTAAGAGCCTTTCGTGAGAGACCTTGTCAAAGCCGTTCTGAAAAATCAAAGTACACTATATCCACTGAATCACCCTTGTGCACATGCTTTTGACCCCCTCAAAGAATTCTAGCAGATTGATGAGGCATGATTTCCTATTATAAAAACCATGCCGACTCTTCCCCCAACAAATGATATTCATCTATGGGTCTGATAAATCTGTTCTTTACTATCGTTTCAACCAATTGAGTTAGTACTGAAGTTAGGCTTACTGGCCTGTAATTGTCAGAATCACCTCTGGCACCTTTTTAAAAAATTGACATCATATTAGCTATTGTCCAGGAATCTGGTATAGAAACTGATTGAAATGACAGGCTGCATACACAGTTAGTAGTTCGACCTTTTCACATGTGAGTTTCTTCAGAACTCTTGGATGGATACCATCTGGTGTCTTACCTTATTTATCAATTTGTTCCGAAACCTTCTCTAATGACGCCTCAATCTGGGACAGTTCCTCACCTTTGTCACCTATAAAGAGTGGCTCGGGTTTGGGAATCTCTCTCGTATCCTCAGCCATGAAGACCAACGCAAGGAAATATTTAGTTTCTCCACAATAGCCTTATCTTCTTTGAGTGCACATTTAGCATCTTGATTGTCCAGTGGCCCATTTGCTTGTTTAGCTGGCTTCCTACTTCTTACATACTTAATTTTTATTTATTTATTTATTTATTTTGGTGTTACTTTTTGAGTCTTTGACTAGCTGTTCTTCAAATTCCTCTGTGGTCTTCCTAATTATGTTTTTATACTTCACTTGCTCCTTTCTATTTTCCTCTTCCACTTTTAAAAAGATGTCTTTTTGCCTCTAAGTGCTTCTTTTACTTGGTTCTTTAGTCAGATTGGCATGTTTTTGGTCTACTTGAGCCTCTAGTATGGTGTCTTTAAAAAGTTTCCATGCAGCTTGCAGAGATTTCACTCTTGGCACTGTACCTTTCTGTTCCAGTTTAGATACATCCAGCCACATCATTAAAGTTATCAACAAAACTGAGGAAGTTATGCGTGTTGTGGTTAATCGAGAGCTGCTATTCCGAATTCTGGACGGTGGTCTGCTAGCAATTGGAAGTTATCTGAGAGACAAATACTTCAAAGAGGTTCAAGTTGAGCCAGGAAAAAAGACAGCTGTTCAGAAAGTGAACATCAGGAATTCAATCTCGGACCACTGCATTTCTAAAATAGAGGACATATTAAATGTGTCAACCTGTTCTATAAAGGTGATCAGGAAAAGGGATAAACGGGCTGTGCAGTGTCAGACCCCTTTGCATTGCACCTGGATTGTGCAGAAACATGGTATGTGGCAAGAAAATAAACCTGAACAAATTCACAAATTTCAATAACATATTTTTCACTTTCATTATATTTTTATAAGCAGGCAGCAAAAGAAAACCTCAATGATTATTATAAATCCACAGGGCTTAGCCTGCTAAAGTATTTGCTTTAAGAGCCAGTTGTGTGTGTCATTGCAATTAAATATGTGAACTAATGATTTGCAACAAATAAATTGTCTGACAATTTTTTTCACTCTTATTGAATAAATCACTTGCAAATCATTTTTCTTACTATTCAGACAACTCCACTAAGGCAAATAACAGCAAAATACTAAGTCAGAAGAATGTATTCAGCACTTTTTTTGTGTCGATTTAATAAATATATATTTTCTCCTCTTTATTTCAGAGACGCATCTAAACTGTTGGCTCCAAACCTTTGTTTGTTTCTCTCTCTCTTTCACACACACACACAGAGTTTGTAATAAGAGGGCTAGAAGTGGAATAATTGTATATTCTGAAGCCTTGTCTACACACCCAAGTTTTACTGGTTTTACTGAATTGGTGTAGTTTAAAGCAGTACAGTGCCCACCCAGGATGGACACAATAATCCCAGTTTAAAGTTGGTGGTGCTTATATGGCTTCTTTTCCCATAAGGCATTGGTGCCCAACCTTATTACACAGGAGGGTCACGGAAACCTAAGCAAAACCCTGTGTGGGCCAAACAGATTCTGCATATTTTTAGATTTAAAGTCATCTGTATTGATTTCTACTCTGAGGTTGTTTGCGTCTATGTACAGTATTGTCTATTTACACGCTTTTAAAACTATAATGATGTAAACATGATGACAAAGCACTAGAGAATTGGCCATTAGTATATTGGGTTCAAGCAGGCCACCAGCCTTATGAAATACTCTGATGGACCATATATGGCCCACAGCCCATCAGCTGAGCACCTCTGCTGGAAGGAAAATCAAGGGATGAGGCACGGTTACAGCAGTATAACAGCATCCACTCTGGGGGTTATATTTACTTAACTAATTTGGTAAGGAATCACACCCTGAACCAAAATTGTTAAATTGAATAAAAAATTATTTGTAGGCCAGGCCTCAGGAAGAGGAGAAAAGTCAGTTCTCAAGGTCCCATCTGCTCCACTGTCTTCAGTAAGATCAGGCCTACTCCAATTGTTTTGGGTGAATCTCAAACTCAGTGCCAGACAGTGCCTCATAAGAACTGTTCTGGATATGTGGCCACGCCTCCCTAACGGACCCACAGGGGTGTCGTGGGATGCACCTCCCCTCTCCTCCACACACCCCTGTAATGGGATCAGGGTAACTTTCCTATTTACCTCTACAATCTAATTGTCTGGTTTAATCCAAAATACGCCATGCAAGGTCTTTTTTTGGGTGCTCATAACATGCTCTGCAGTATTGTTATGGTATCATGTCTCCTGCAGCACCATACACAATGGCCTCGGGGTGGTTGCCCTGCTCACCCCATCCTAAGGACGGCCCTGCTAACTGAGGGCAAGAGCTGTTTGCATATTGGTTTCTTTGTTAAACTGATGGAGTGGTGTAGATGAGTCTGCAATGATCTGGGAAGGGTCCTGATCCCTGCAGGACAGGAGTTCCCGGTGTGGCATATGTGTGTACCTATGTAAAACATGTCCCCATGTATTTCACAAAGCTCAGTTGGGGGCAGACAATCAGACCTGTCTCCTAGCATGTAGACAGAAAGGATGCATCACAAAAGCTATGCAAACTACGGGCTATGGCCAGAGAGGAAAAGGTCACCTGACCAGTGAAGAGAGGAGAGAAGAAAAAAGGAAACGGAGACATTTTGAACTGTTTGGGGCTTTTTGCTGCTTGGAACTCCATCTTGAAACAACTTCCTCATGTACGCAGTGATGAAGTATATAACAAAGCAGATACAAATTAAGCTTCCTGGCTGAGGAGGGAATAAGATAAGCAAAAGTATCGTCTCATCCCCTGGAATGGAGAGGCCGAGCAGTGGGGGTTTGAAGAGAAAAAAAGTTGCACTTTAAACTGGTCGTGGCTTTTCCTGCTTGGATCTCCATCTTGAAACTACTCCAAGACCTGTACCTATCCACACGACCAGAAGGTCTAAGCTGTAAAACCATCATTAGCCAGCCATGTGGGTAAGATTGAAATGCACTACAACAGTAAACTTTAGGTTAGAATGCATATTTCCTTTTGCTTGGTAATAGTTAATTAATTGATTGATTGATTGATTAATTGATTGGGCATTGATGTGCTATATACTCACTTAAAATCATGTTTTAATCAATAAACTAGTGTTTGTTTTATCTAAAGTTGTGTGGATTTTACAGAGAGTATGAATGGGCATGGGCCTAACTGGCAGGGCCGTCTTGAGGGAGGGGGTGGGGCCCAGGGCCAATCAGCTTATGGGCCTCCCTCCCCTGCGCTGGAGGGGGTGGGGTGGGCTGGTCCAGAGGACAGGCTCCATGGTCCTGCCCCACCGCTTGCCTTCAGTTTGCTGACAAAGCCAGGGGGAGCAGGCAGCATGGCAGGGGGGCGGCAGCAGTGCAAGCTTGGAGTAGTTGCCCTGCTCACCCCACCCTAAGGACGGTCGTGCCAACTGGGGGCAAAAGCTATTTGCATATTGGTTCCTTTGTTAAACTGACAGCCTGGTATATATGAGCCTGTAGTGATCTAGGAAGGGTCCTGATCCCTGCAAGACAGGAGTTTCCGGTGTGGCATCTGGGGCTGGGAATGCTTGCTGGGGGACCATCCTGAGTGCTAGTGAGTGCAGTTCCACAGCCTGAGACCGATTACACATAGGAGGTTGGTGTGGACTGAACCAGGAATAGGGATCCGCCTAGCTAAGCTGTGGGGTTGGGGTAAGTTCAGGTCCAGGAGTGGGTGTCACAAGGGGGCATTTTGCCCATCAGAGGAACAACATGGCCAGGACAGTGAAGTTGCTGCACCTAAAAGAGGGTCAGTGTGTTCTCCCCCTCAAGACTGGTGAGCTCTGCTGTTTGGTATGGGGGAAGCTGCCTGACTTGGCCTCATCTCGTCCTTCCCTCTCTGGAGTTGTCTGACTCACATGACACTTCAGGCTTTGATTGCCTCTTCATTGCAGTCAGTGACCACGGCCTGGTCTGCCCCGCCCCATGAGGTAGACCAGTCAGCCTGGGGGCAGGGTGGGAGCACCATAGAGCATGGTCTCTAGTCGTGGGGCTCTGGCCCGAGTGACTCCCCAGCGCCAGCCAGGCCCCCTCCAGTATCCTGACTCCAGGCTGTCTGCTGTGGTGGAGGAGGCCCCAAAAGTGGACAATTCAGAGCCCCTTAATCCAGCCCTGGGCAGAGGATGCAGGGAGCACATGTCCTGAAAGGCAGACCCAGCCCTACTCCCTTCCTTCTTTGGGTGAGGAGGAGTGAGGCTGCTTTCCTAACCAGGGCCAGGCTGTGGGGCTTCTGTGGGGCTGCTGCAGCAGGATGGATAAGTGGGGTGGGGGGTGTTTGCATCTCCTACCCCACAGGTTCCCATCCACCCCAGGGCAGCTGGGGCATGGGGCTGGAGCCATTCCTGCCCTGAGCAGGAGGGGGGTTGTAAGGTGCGGGGGAGGGAGTGGTGTGCCAGGCACCCAGGGGCGTGCAAATGTGGGGTTGGTTCCTGAACACCCTCGGTACACCACTGTGTCACTGTCGTTAGTACCAATATGGCATTATGCTTGTGGAGTGAGTTTCTGGTCATCCTCACCTATGATCTAGTGGAGGGGTAGGCAACCCCCGGCACGTGTGCCAACAGTGACACACGAGCCCATTTGGAGCGGCACTCGGCATCCTCTGTGGTGCCACAGGAATTGCCACTCCTGCCACCAAAAGACACTGCAAGTGGCTTGTTTCGGGGACGGCTGCAGTGTGGAGATCCCCGCCATGTCCATGCCCCAGGATACCATGTAAAGAAGCCACCCAGAGCGGCTCCTCTCTGTGGTGTGCCACCATGAAAAGGAGTGACTCCAGGTATCTTCTTTCCATGGTGTGCCTGGAGATAGGGGTCCCCAGGCACGCTGCCAAGAGGAGCCACTACAGGTGGCTTCTTTCCATGAGTGGGCCATCAGCACCAGCTGAGGGTTGAGGAGGAGGGGCCTGCACAGGGGTCGTCAAAGGTTGCCGACCGCTGATCTAGTGAAATCATTCTTCACTAAAGGTGAGCTGAGAGTTCCACCAGGGGAAACAGCAGTTGTAAATAAAGCTGGTATCTGGAAAATCTTCACCTATGGAGTTGCATGCACAGGAGCAGAATGGTATTACATTAAGGTGACAAAAGAGGATGAGTGGGAGGCTGTACGTCACACTCCTCTGCATTGCACCTAGATTGTGGATGCTGAAAAGAATCTAATGGCAAGATAACTCACTGATATACAAAATATTTGGGTATAGTGGATTTTCCCCTTCAGATTATACATTGTATCCCACCACATTCAGCCTCAGATCTTAATTTTTTTTTTCTGAAACTGGCTTAACAGTCATGATGATGTGTTCTTTTTCTTGCCATTGTCTCATTGCTTGTGTCTTAAAGCTCCAGTTCTTGGAGTCCTGTGATTACAAGAGACTCTCCGCTTACAATTTGTTTTTAACACAAGGTTTTAGTTTTTACGGTTGCAGAGAGAAGCTTGAAAACATGAACTGTGTGAGAATTAAGGGTTTCTCCACTCTTAGTTCTCATGCAGTTCATGTTTTCAAGCTTTCCATCCTAACCCTAATCCTACGGGTTTCTGGCATTTCTAACGTCCATGTGCTTGATTGGCAAACTGAATAATATTCCCTAATGGTGACAACTTCACCCACAAAAGCTCATGCAAAAAATAAATGTTAGTCTTTAAAAGTACCACAAGACTCCATGTTTGTTTTGCTGAACTAGACTGACATGGCCGCGGCTTTGGAACTTTTCTCTCGTTTTGAAAAAAAGGAAATCATAAAGTCCATCTTGTGGAAACTTAGTTAGGTCACTAGAAGCTGTGAGATGAGTATGCCTTGGTCCATTCCTCTAGATGTGAAGTACTTCAAAGGAGATTCTTTTCTAAGGTGGTTGGTCAGGTTGGGTACCCATTCATCATTGAGCTTTATTGCCAGGTAGGTGCCTTTCACTGCTGCCCTTCAAAATCTTCTAAGTTCATTGACTGTCTCATTTGTTCTTCTATTATGAAACTGTATAGAAAGGTAGGAAGTAACAATTTTCACTCAGTTCATGTAAAACTTGCCCAACCTCTGACCCATGGGGCTGGACCAACTCTTGATCCATTAAACTTTGTTTTAGCATAATTAGCCCCCAACCCAGGAGCCATGTTGGAGAATTGGCCTGAAATCAACAAGATGAAATTCAGTAAAGAGGACTTTTTCACTCAGTTTCCAGCCCTCGTGGGGGCGGAGGAGAAACGCTGGGAACCGTGACCCCTGGGGGGGGGGGGGATTTAGCTTTAGGATTTATAAAAATCTTGTGATTTCTAAGCCAATTTCGGGGCTGGGGCGGGAGGGCTCCTGAGGTGTGACCCCCAGGGTGGGGGCAGGGCAGGGGGCGGCGAGAGGAGGCGGGGGTGGGGAGGGGACAAAGGGGCCCCCTTGAACTGGGGACTGTGGGGGAGGGTAGATGTGGAGGGGGGAGGATGACCTTAGTTTGGTGAAGGAGGTGGGGGGGGATAAATGGGAGGTGCCTGCAATTTCCCCTCACAATAATTAATCACCGTGCTGACTGACTAATGTTTCTGATCAGGCAGCGTCACGGGCAGCCTTCCCCGGCGGTTGCGCACGTTGGTCCTTTACGGGGCGGTGACCGCGTTCAGGCAGCCGCTCGCGCAGGCGGGGCGGGTCCTTGCTGCGTGGCGGGCGCATGCGTAGAAAGGGGGTGACTTTGGCGGCTGGGACGGGACACGGACGGCGGCGGGGCTGGGGGCAAGATGCTCAGCAGGTTGTTGGGCCCACGCAGCGTCCAGGTTCTCCGGAACTGGTGAGGGGCCCGGCTGTGGGGTCACGTCACTTCCGGTGGGCTCCGGTCCGGCGGAAGAAGGGTTGTCCCCGTTTTCTCCCCCCCTTCTCCGTGTGCGGGGGTCTTTCCTCGCGGCTGCGCGGTGGGGCCGGCTGGGCCGCTGCCCTTCGAACGGGGCCGGGTGTGGCCGGCTCTGGGAAGGGGCGCGGTAGGGGGAGGGGCCAGGCCTGGGTGGGGTGGTGACTTTGGGGAAAGGGGGATTAAAACCCCAATAATCTGCATTCCCTGCTTAAGTGTCCCCATTGGCCGTGTTCGCCAGTGGGTTCAGGACGCGCGGCCGGTGCATGGCCATAAAACGGTCTCCTCTGTAGCTGCTGACCTGGATTGTGTAGGCAGCTGAGTTCGATTCATGGACTCTAAGGTCAGAAGGGGCTGATATGATCATCTAGCCCAGTGGTTTTCACCCGCCCCCCGTTGCCACCAGAAGACTGGAATGTGTTGCTCAAAGATGTAATTGGGGTGTGGGCATAAAAAAATTTTTTTTCCAACTGGGTCCTGAGGGAAAAAAATTTGAAAACCACTGATCTAGTCTAATCTTCTGCACAATGCAGGTCACAGATGCTCACCCACCCGCTCCTGCAATAGCCCTTCACCTATAATTGAGTTACTGAAGTCCCCAAATCATGGTGACTTCAGGGTATAGAGAAACCACCAGCAAGAGACCCATGCTACAGAGGCAGGTGAGAAGACCCCAAGGCTCTTAAATACTTGATGCTCCTGATGATGAGTCTACAATGGGTCTGGTGCCAAAAGATGGCCTGTGGGGTCTTTCAAAGTGGTCTGTGACTTCCTGCTGATTGCAGAAGGGAGGTGCTGCCTAAGAACCCAGGTGGAGAGCACTTTGCCATGGGGCTACAAAACTGATGCAAAACAAACAAGGAGTTCTCTGGCACTTTTAAAGACTAATCCTTGCTGTAGCCACCAAGAGGACTGGAGAGCAGTGCTTCCCTGCTGGAGCCAGTGGGAGGGGAGTACTGGTCTCCTGTACCCCTGGCTGCAGAAGGGACTCGGGTGGAGCACACGACACACCTGTTTTCCCGCAGCAAAGGGGACAGGCAATCCTTTCTGAACTCCTTCCTCCTGGCTGTAGGCGGAGGAGGGGTAGGGGCACCTGCAGGCAGAGAGTGATGTCCCTTAAGGGTTGTAAAAATGTCTGTGGCCCTCAAGCCAAATAGGTTGGGGACTGCAGAGCTAGAATGCAGTCAGAACTTCTAAATTGGAGTGAGGGGAAAAACTACAGGCAAGTTTTGCTATTGTCAGTGACCTGTGGTGGAGGTCCTGGCCCCAGTTATGAACACTCTAACTAGCTAGCCTTAAGTGAGCCAAACTGTGTTAAATAGGGTAAAACATAGTTTCCTAACACTAGCTTTCTCTCTGTCTAAGGTACAACACATTCAAACAAATTATTTTGAGGCATTCTCTGTTCTGCGGGTTAGACTAAATGATTACAGTACTATTGTCTGGCCCCAGAATCTATGAATGTTGAACCACAATTGAAATATAAGTTGACCGAGGCTGTTTCCTGGCTTGACCATCCCTAGTAAGATGCAAGGGTTTTGATATTTCTCTACAGTACTTATAACCCCACCCCTGCAGTGATGTACCAGTGCATGAGAACCAGAAAATGAAACTGACTATAAATAAGTACGACAAGGAGGGTGAGGTAATACATTTTATTGGACCAACATCTGTTGGTGAGAGACAACTTTGGCTAATGTCCTGGAGCTGACATGGCTACAAGAATGCTGCATACAAATAAGCATGAAATTAATGAGCTAGCAAAAATAAATCAAGCTGAGTGGACTGTAAAATCAGAAATGATACACAGATAAGAACAAACAAGGAGTCCTGTGGGACTTTTAAAGACTAACAAGTTTATTTATGGCCTGAGCTTTCACGCAATAAATAAATTTGTTAGTCTTTAAAAGTGCTATGGGACTCCTTGTTTGTTTAGCTGACTTAGACTAACATGGCTGCCCCTTTTGGAACTTGTCAATAGATAAGAACATTATTTCTCATTTGATAGTATCAGGTTAAGCTAGAAAATTTAGACTCAGTTTTAAATCTATTCTGATTAACATGGCTTAAACCTTTTAGAAGGGACCACAAGAGTCAAATAGTTTAAATCCCTACCAAGATGCACGAAGACTTGGGCCTGACTCTGTGATTTTTCTCTTCAAAGTCCTGATTCCTTCTTGAGTAAACAGCCTTGGCAAGTGCTTATTGCTAAAATAGCTGACAAATATTTAGATATGTAGAAAAGGCGCAGTAGTCTTTCTGTTCTACAGGACCCCCACATTGGCCACATGGGGTGCAGTAGGTGCTGTGGGATTGGTATGGGCCACAGACTGGAGACTGATCCTTGACTATGTTCCCTACATTAATGGCAAGTTTAAGAAAGAGGAGTAAGCTGCTGCTCTTCCTTCTAATGGTAAGTTTTCTGTTTTGTCTGCATGTTATCTCGGATCAATAATGTACATGTAGTGGTTGTATGCCATTTCCTATACCTTCCAGTATAGAATCCAGCCATTTGAAACAGTAGAGATTCTGTCCCATAGCTAATTTCTAAAGAGAACTGTTGCACTTTATTATGTAATTGTCATCTTTGTATGGAAGATTAGAAATGACATCATGACAATAATCTTGATAAGGACTTGTCCAGCCCAGATCTGTTATCTGTGTATCTCAGTAGAAACTAGCCAGTTTAGTTTTAAATTACACTGTTACATTATTCTTCAGAGTGAGCCAGTATGGTCTTGTGGCTTTTTCTCAGCCCTAAATGTTCCCAGCTGTAAAATAGTGAATACATATGTCCCAAAGGAGTTGGCAGGATTAGTGAACACTCTATAGTTTCAAAGTGCTGTACCTTCTGCAGAAGAGCGTATAGTAATTGCAAGTCTGTAATGTGCTATTCTGAGAAAAATGTGCATGGCATCTTCTGAGCTGATTTGTATTAACTTCCTCATCCTATCCATCTTTCTGGTCCTGTGGTACTGCATGGAGTAGCTTCAGAGTTCTAGAACTTAGGAAAGGAGTAGAAACAAATAAGTTTAGAATTGAAAGCAATTCTGGACAGCATCAGTCAAATACCTTTTTTAAAAAAGCTAATCTTTCACTTATACCAAGAAACAAGAGGAAACAAAGGAATTGTAGAACAGGCAGGCTAACTGACTATTAAGTGGAAGGATACTGGAACAAATTTACACAATCAATATGTAAGCACCTAGGTAATGATGGGGCTATAGGGATTCCTGTATATAGCCAACATGGATTTGTCAGGAATAAATCATACCAAACACCCTTATTTCCTTCTTTGGCAGGATTACTGGCCTAATGGATAAGGGAAAGCAGTAGGCAGGATATATCTTTATTTTAGTATGGATTTTGACACAGTCCCACTTGACAGTCTCATAAGCAAACTGGGGAAATGTTATTTAGATGAAATTACTTTGAGGTGGGTGCACAGAGACCATGCTCAAAGAGTAATGTTCAATGGTTGCTATCAAAGGGTGAGGGACATATCAAGTGTGGTCCCATAGTGGTCAATCAAGGGTCTGGTACTAGTCAATATTTTCATTAGTGACTTGGGTGATGGAGTGGAAAATGTGATTACATCACTTGCAGATGATACCAGGCTGAGAGGCATTTCTAGTATTTTGGAGGATAGGATTAAAATTCAGGAAAACCTTGATAAATTGGAGAATTGGTCTGAAATCAACGAGATGAAATTCAATAAAAGCAAGTGCAGAAGAACTAAGGAATGGAAAATGAAATATACAATTAACAAAATGGGGAATAACTGGTTAGGTGATTGTACTGCTGGAAAGAATCTGGAGGTTACAAAGGATCAGAAATCAAAGGACAATGAGGTGATAGAGTTGGGGGAAAGGCTACTGTGATTTGGTGGTGCATTAACAGCAGTGTTGTTACCCCTTCTGTCTCTCATGCATCCTGCTATGCTTGGCACTGGTGAGGCCACAGCTGTGTCTGGTTTGGGGTGACACAGGTACAGACAAACTGGAGAGGAGAGCAACAAAAGGAACAGGTTTGAAAGCAGACTTACGAGGACACGCTTTAAAAACGGGGCATGTTCAATCTTGAGAAAAGACTGAGGACTGGGGCTGACCTGATAACTGTCTTCAGATATGTTAAGGATTTTTATAAAGAATTCTGTGATCATTTGTTCCCTGTCCACTGAAGATGGTGCAAGAAATAAAGGGATTAATCTGCAGCAAGAGAGACTAAAATGGTTAGATATTAGGGAAAAATCTAACTACAGGGGGAGTTAAACTCAGCAATAGGCTTCCAGGGGAAATTGTGACATCCGTATCAGTGGAGATTTTCAAGAATAGGTTGTACCTGTCAAGGATGGCTTAGGTTTACTTGGTCCTGTCTCAGTGTGGGGCAGGACTTGATGAATTTCTGAGGTTCCCTCTAGCCCTACATTTGTAGGAGTCTATATCAGGGCAAATGGGACCCCTTTTTGGTTCCATATTGTCTTCTAAACAGATTTTTAAAATAGTTAACATATCTGTACTTGTCTCTGTCTCTAGAAACTCCTTGCACATGGAACTCTGAGCTTTCAGATCTTGCAGTCCTTTGCCCTGGCCACTGAGACACTTTTCTGGACGCATTGCTTATTAATTTTTTTTTTTTTTTTTTTAAATTGTAGGAAGCAGCTACGGGCTGGATTGGGTGTATTGGAACCATTCTTCCTCTCGGAGATCCTGCTTTGATGTGAATTTGAAATACTCATGGATTTCAGGACCAGCTGTGATATGAACAGTTATGAATGTCAGATTTCATTTAATATGCTGACAGCACTTCTGGGTTACTTTGACAGGAATTATTCTGATGGGCTGAAATTCTAAAACAGATGTACAAAATAAATCCTAAACTAAATAACTTCTGTGGTAAATGTTGGCCTTTCCTCTTGAAAGAATGAGATCTCCTTTGGGCTGCCTGTTTCCACTCCTTCACAGCTCATTGGGGTTGTGTGGTATATTTTAAACTTGTATTCATGACTCATGAATGAAGTAAGAGAAACAGCTCCTGCCCTCAAACCATTATTGCAGTAACGTGGAACCAAAGTATTCAAATAACTTCTGGGTCACCTGTACACATGGACTCCTCAACTTCCAAAAGCTGATGCTGTAAAGTAGCATGATACATCCTGTCCACTCACTGAAAGCATAGATAGCCATTAGGATATTTAAACTTATTTCAGTGCAGGTAAATCAATTAAGTGTATTGTAGCTTGTCAAAAATAAATGTCAGTATAATCTAATACCAGAACACTTACCAGATGGAAATGGATTGAGCAACTAAGGGGAGTTAGGATTTGTGGTGGCCCAGTCCTTTGTGCTTTCACCTGAAACAGCAGAAACTTCAGACTTGGTAAGGATGTTGTCTTACCTGTTTTAAGATTAAAAATGTATCCTTGTCTTTTGCAGTTTCTGAAAGCTTATCCTTGCCTATACACATGTAGCAGCACTGTTTTTTTTCAGTGTTTGTATTTAATTCTACCCTTCAACTTCTTGCATGTGGTGAATTACTTAAACGGAGTCTTTTTCCTAAACACCTTCTGAAGATGTATATTATTGTTTGGATGCTGTTGAGGTGAAGGGTTTAAACAGCAAGTCCAGGTCTGAACATCAGGCTGCAAAGAGTGACTGGCACCTGAGTGATTTAATTGAAATGGATCCTCAAGAGTGGGGTGGAGGGGGAATCAAAATTAAATTTAACATCAAACATCCAGTAATGTGATATTAAGGCTGAGAAATTAAATATGGCATCTGTCTTCCTGAAGCAAGGTTAATGCAATGTGGTGATAGCAGTCTGGGGTAGTTTATAATTCTTATATGATCATTGTAAGGTCTCTAGTCATGATACCCTCCATGGAAATGTAACTGGTGTGCCTGAAAACTGCCATGTATCTGGGACGGTCCTCTCCTGCAACCTGGACAGCGGTGTAGCTGTGCTATCCCAGTTTGCCGCTCCTGGGCCTTGACTTACCCTGCTTTGCTGTGTGAACCCGCACTCCAAGATCAGCTTGTGTTCAGCCTCCTGTGTGTAATCGGTCCCTCACTGGGAGGGAAACTGGGGAAGATTATTGTATGATATAGAGAGTGGCACCTCCGCCCTGACTGCTGTGTGCCCTGTCCACGCATCTGATGCCTGCTGTCATGCTCAGGCCCCCTATATCTTGTGATGTTTGGCTTGTTGCTTATGTGCATGTACATGTGCTTGTTGCAACCCGTGTAAGTGTGAGTAGTGTAGTTATTTGTTAACCAGGGGGATTTTCACAGCATGCTGGACTCCCCATAGTTAATGATTAGCCTCCCCTTGTACTCGGATAGCTTAGAGCCAGGGGGAGTGCCACAGTGTGTTGGACGGTGCCTTGGAAGCAATGCCCAGGAGCCTGTCAGCTGACATACTGGAGTCCCCAGCTGCAGAAGGGATGTAAGTGCTGTGCCCCATAATAAAGCAACCCTTCTTCTCTTAGTCCTTCGTCACATTATCACTGGCTCAATCTGTACCTAAGTGCACAGCACCACGGTCACCCACTCAGGAGTGCTCTCGCTAGTCACTCATGGGATAGCCCCCAGCAAACAGCTCAGTTTCAGGTGCAAGCCTGAGAGCTACCATTGTAGTGGTGGGGTGGCACTGCTATGGACCCTAAGGGGTTAAAAAGGGGACTGGCTGCAGCAGCCAACCAGGGCCAAGCTGCCAGTATAAAGCGAGGAGCAGTATAGGTAGCTGGGCAGTCTGGCCTGGGCAGCCCAGGAAGAAGGATTGCTGACGGAGCCAGCACCCTGGAGTGCTTACAGTGGCCACTGAACTGAAGAGACCAGGAAAGCAGCCAGAAGGGCAGAGGTTCTGGAGCAGCGGTCCAGAGGCTGGGACTGCAGAGCAGCAGGCCAGAGCCCAAGGTAGCTGTGCCTGGAGCACTGGTCCGGAGGGACAGCAGCTGAGCTCCAGGCGGCAAGGGGGTGGCATGTGACTGGGGGATGCGGCCCATGGAGTTGACAGCCAGTGTAGTGCAGAGACTTGTGGGAAGCGGAGCCTTACAGGAGGTGTTTAGGGTCCCTGGGATGGAGCCTGGTGTAGAGGGTGGGCCCAGGTCCCTCCCAGCGTGCCAAGAGCAGCGTGGGGGATGGGGCACTGGCTTGCTGGCCCCTAGACTTTTAAATTGTGGTCTGAAACAAGCGAGCTCGATTATGACCACAGGACTGTAGCGGACAGACTAGGCCTGGCCACTGCCGCAAAGTGGGCCAGGGACCTCGTTGAACCCCAGAAGGGGTGGACTTCGGGCTCAGCCAGAGGGCTGAGGTCCCAGAAGAGGACTCAGGGCCGAGTCTGGCTTGTACAAGCAGAGTACAGACTGCCAGCGGGGGCCCCCTTGAGTTAAATTCCCCAGTAACACCACCACGAGGTGCACTGCTGGTGAGTCTGGTGCTGGACACTGCTACAACCATGGTGCAGGGTTTGGTGCTGCCCACCACACCCTGCAAGTTCATTTACGCTTCCCTGTCAATTTATCAGAGAAATTGACGTGCACCAGCTTTGTCATTCTAAATCCACACGTACTTCTTTAGCTAAAACAAACCAAGTGTAGTGACTGCTCTACGATTACAAGTTGGAAAAACATAGATCCAAAGCTTAACAGTAAGTCAAGTTTATCCCGATCAAGTAAAAGAAAACATGTATTCTAAACTAACAGACTGAAACAGGGATGTGTGTCAAGCTTTCCACACAGATGGGCTGTGATGATTTACAGCCAGACTTCTCCCTCCCTCTGTGTAGGTGCCAGTCCTTGATGTTGCTTGGGAGCCACATTCCCAGGAGAGCCTTTATCCCAGGGTGCCTTCTTTTTTTTAATAAGTTTCCTTGACACCCCCTGGGGTCAGGTGATCATCCATGTTTGGCAATGGGTGTAATCTTTCCCTCTAGAGCCAAGGTGCTGAAGTCAGCCTGTTGTTCTTGCACACATGCTTCCGCTGGGTGTGGAAACACAGCTCTGTATTTGTCTTCATACATTCAAGCCATAACCAAAACGAGGAGTTCAAGCCATGTGAGAGAGACAGTTGGGGAGATAGCACAGTAGAGTTTCATATCTGTACATATGTATGACATTGCAGGAAACATGCTACCATAAGAGTAATGTTCAATATGTCCTGAGCATTCCAGAAACACGTTATGTGACCTGCTTTGTACCAGACCATACACAGTTACACTCTGAGGGTGAACATGAAACGAAGATCATACCACATGGGTACAACACGTCACTGTACCTTGTCAGGGTAGAATTTTTCTCGCTAGTATGCAGAGCCTCATATAAGATGTTTGAAATCTGCTGATTTCTACAAAAGAATGATTCCAGTTTGAAAAATTTCTTAGGATTTGGCCTTAAAGGTCAAAATAGGTTTGATTTACAGACTCTAGACGTGTTTGATTGATCAACCCAATCCAGGGTTGTCATGCGGAAACATGGGGAGTGATGAGCTAATTCTGATATTTGAGGAATAATGTATCTGAAGGGGTTCAGCAGATGGCTTGTCCGCTCTAGATTTAAGGACACGAGAGAGCTTTTGTTGCTTGGGCTCCTTGGAACCTGCTGCTATTGATAACTTATGTTGCTGTACAAAACAGCAGCTTTAAAGTGCCTTCTTGTCTCCCCAAAACTCTTAAGGTCTGTATTCCTTCCTTCCTAGCATGCTTTTCTGTTGGGAAAACTCTGCTGCATTTTCTAGTACCATATTTTGTGGGAAGCCAAAGCAGTAAAATTCCTTTCCATGTTCCTTTATACCTATTATTACAAGTTTAACTATATGTCATGGAAACAGTCCTGTGGCACTTTTAAAGACTAACAGATTTATTTATCGCATGAACTTCCGTGGGAGAAAATCCCACTTCGTCAGACGCTTTGAAGATGGGAAACTTACAGAATGGGAAGAAATTAAATGCAGAGAAATATATGACATAAGATCAGGTCAGGCTGTATACAACAGCAAATCAAAATAGATGTTAGGATTCAAACACTGGGGAACAGCATATAGAGGAAGGTGAGGTCAAATCACCTGTTGAAATGAGAAAAAAATTGAATTTATATGAAAATTCAACTCAGTTGCCTTGGAGTTAAACAGGGACTATGGATTTTTTTCTCATTATAACAGGTGATTTGATCTCACCTTCCTCTATATGCTGTTCCCCAGTGTCTGAATCCTAACATCTGTTTTGATTTGCTGTTACAGCCTGACCTGATTCTGTGTCATACACTTCCCTGCATTTAATTTCCTCCCATTCTGTAAGTTTCCCATCTTCAAAGCAACTGACAAAGTGGGAATTTTCTCCCACGAAAGCTCATGTGATAAATAAATCTTTTAGTCTTTAAAAGTGCCACAGGGCTCTGTTTGTTTCTCTGCAATAGACTAACCCGGCCACCCCTTTGAAACTTGACTATATATCATGGGTGGCTATGCTTATAAATATTACTCTGACCATCTTAGTGCCATTTTTAAATATTGAATCATTCTGAAGCTATGTCAGATATAATCCATATGTCAGATATGATATACAGTCATGGTACTGAGAAACCACAGTCTGACAGGAAAATAAAAAAAATCCTAATCCTTGAAAATGTGAAATACTCCATTAGGGGGCACAATCAGAGATAGACTGATGCTACCTGGACTTTATCCAAAAGATTAAAACTCTACTAAAAATGATGAAGGTGGGAAAGGAAAAAAAAGTTCAATTTTTTAAAAAAATGTAACTTTAAAAAAGGTCCTGGAATGCACAGAAAGAAATCCTCTTTCTTTGAGCCACTATCCTTGCACATTCCACCCTTGCAGCACACACCCTCAAGACTGCTAGCCAAAAAGAATCCAGCACCCACTGAGGCCGTAAATACCCTCCACCCCACAATCTATGGCAGAAAGGGAAAAATGGGCCCAAATGCTTTTAGTTCCTTTTACTGCCCACAGTGGCCCCGCCTACTGTTATTGCACAGTCAAAAAGCCATACACCAATGTGGGGGGACATTCTACCCTAAATGATGTCAGTAACTTAATTTTCCTCCTTCTAAGAACACCTTAGCAGACCAGTTACGTGGGGGCTTTTCCCAGAATTATGAATGGTCTTTCAAAGACTCATCTTTTGCAAATAGAGATTCCGAAAAGTTGATTTGTTTGCAACAAACCACAAATGGCAGATGTTCTGCTCCACAGGGGACACAAGTCCCTCACAGATACCGCTGTCATCCCCTTGACCACCGGGCATATACCTTTCCACCAATTGCCATGATACCTGGAAAACTTAGACAGGATACAGGATGTAACATCGATGAGTCCCTTGTTTGTAGATTGGCTGGACCCTGAGGACTTGCACCTCAAATGACTCATCATCACACTCCAAACACTCAGGCTCAAAACCTTCATTGCAATCATGGGGTACGTCTACACTCAAGGGTCTGTTAAGTCGACCTAACCAAGGTCGACTTTAAGTCAACTTAAAGTCAATGTTGTTAAGTCGACTTAGAGAGTCTGCAGCCCTGCGTCCATACTGGCAGGTCCTAGGTCGATGGAGGAGTGGCCAGGAACTCTGTGAGGGGGTCTGGAGGCCAGTTAGGTAGACTTAAGGGCCATCCCCCATCTACCCTGGCCCACGTCAACTTAATAAGGTCGACTTAAGCCTTAGGTCAACCTTAAGAGGTGGTGTTATTAAGTCGACTTAAGGAAGCAATTAAGTCAACTTAATAATAACCCAGTGTGGATGCAGGAGTCTGTAGGTCGATTTAACCTTCCTTAAGTCGACCTAAGGCTCCAGTGTGGACATACCCCATGTGACTCCAAGTAGGTATAGGGTCCTAAAGAAAGCAGCCACTCCAGTCTGCTCACCATCACCTTGTAGGATAGTTCCAGCTGCCTTGTAATTCTAACCGACTGTTGTTCCAGCTGCTGCTTGTCACCAGCTGTCCTGGCAGTGATAGCTAATGCAGACCAGACAGTTATATTCAGATCTGGTGAGTATGTCAACAGAACCACATATTCTACCTGAAATAGTCTACCAGAACGTTCAGATTTTGCACCTGGAGCCAGCATCCCTAATTTGACAGCCCAATTGCTGGCTGGATGAACCTCACGGTGAGATGCTGAGATTTAGAACATTCTTCTCCAGAGCAGGAAATATTCAATCAGACTTACATACTGAACTTCATGGAAGAGGTTTTCTATTTGGGCATTCTAGTGCCAGCTTTCTCCTATGGCAACTGGTCTCATCAACCCTGGACCACCCACCAGTCCTGAAGCAATAGGGAAGTTCCAGTTAGAGTCCATCTGGCCAAAATATCTGCAAATCACCTCCTAGCCAGGGCCACACTGTATTTGCACACAGTATAGTGGCAAAATTTCCTGAAGGGACTCATGTATATTTTTCCCCAGTTTGAGTCACCTCCTTCCTAGGCCCTTAGTATAGTATTGGCAGGGTTGATAGGTCCCCACACTAAGCCTTAAGCAAGCTGCTTTCTTTGTTCTTGTCAGTGTAAACTGCTTTTCCAGTAGCCATCAAATTGACTAGTTGAGTAGTGGAGATTCAGACCCTTATATGAGGTTCTTCATATTGAATGTTTCTTAAAGCTTTCCCCACTGGGCTAAGAGTAACCCTACAGACCTCACCTCAATTTCCTACCCAAGGTGGTCTCAGAATTCCACATAAATCAGTCCATTCACCTGGATTTCTTTCCTAATGCTCTCTCTTCAGCCCCACTGAAGTGAAACTTCATTCACTAATTGTTGTGAGGATGTTTCTTTTTATTTGGGTAGAACTAACCAGTTCAGGGATGCTCTTAGATTATGTGTTATACTTTCAGACTGCATTAAGAATTTGCTACTAGTTAGCCAGGAAAGAACCCAGCTATAGTTGAATTTATTCCATTAAGGCAGTGATTTTCAACCTTTTTTCATTTGTGATCTCCTAAAAACTTTTGAAGGGAGGTGCATGGACCCCTTTGGACCACAAGTTGAAAACCACTGCACTAGATTGGTTGCATCCATCAGATTGGATGCAAATTTTGGTAGGGCTGTCCTTCAATCACTCTTCAAGTAGGATTCTACATTCTTACTTCCAAGCAAACAGACTACTGCTTGTCAGTCACCAAGAGTGAAATCTATATGGACAGTCATATAGAGAAGATAAAGGAAAGTTATCCTACAGTAACTGTGGTCCTCCACAATGCGTTACCAGCACCAACTCCACGATTCACCCTCCTTCCCTTCTAATGAAGAGTCCTATTCCTATAGGATGCTGTATTGGTAAAGGAACTGAGAGGGAGCTGGACCTACTCCATTCTTCTGGCCTTGAGAGAGGGGAACAAGGGCATCTATGATGGAGACATGGCCACAGTGTCCCACTGGACACTGCTAGCCAAAAATAATCTGATCTTGAGCACATGAGATGTATGCACACTAACAGTGGAACCTGTATGAACAACATCTCGAAGAACTGCAGTTCCTGTAGGGTAAGTAACCATTCCTTATTCATGGGGCTGGGAAAGTTACTGCTAGAGCTGGTAGCAGTTTTTATTGACACGTGTTAGAACAAAAATGACTTTTCAACCAAAACAAACATTTTTGCAGAAAATACGTATTTTGGTCAAAAATGTCTGGGTTTTTTGGTCAACAAGTTTTTTTTTATTCAGTAAAAGTTTCAACTTTTGTGGGTTTTTTTTAAACCAAAACAAACAAAAAAACCCCTAAAGGTATTTTTAATTGTAAATTTCCGGTAAAAAGAACTGGCTTTTTTTTTTTTAAATTGGCTCTAGTTACTGCACATTTCTTCCAATCCACCCATGCAAGCTTTATGGAAATAATTGTAATTGTAAAGCAAGACATTTCACAAATACCTACCAAAAGAAATCGATGTTACATACAAAACTATATTTTAAAAAAACCCTCTAGAGAGTGAATGACTTTACAAAAAATAGAGTGCTATTCTGCATTACATAGAGGCAGAGTTCTAAGGTTCATAGATCTTAAAGATAATAATCTCTCCTACCAAGAAGAAACAAATACATATATTAATCAACTAATCCCCAGAACATAAAGAAGTTATCAGCCTCTGCAGTAGTTTTGAAATCCTGTCACTTAGGGTGGACAACCTGAGCTCAGCATGCTAAGACTCTAGATATTTCCTGCCCTTTGGATTTGCACATAATATATGCTTCTCATATAATCTCCCTGCTGCCATGTAAGGTAATTGGAAACCAGAAAGAGAGCTATATTTTTTTTAAGTAATATGAATAAAACTGCCAAAAGCCTCCAGACCAGCTGTTCTACAGAGATCGGTAGAGGAAGTAAGTAATGTTTAAATAGGACTTGGTCATGGGGTTATACCCACATACATATTATCATGGGGCTGGGAAGGCCTGAGAATACAGGAAGGGTATTGACAGCCCAATAGATGCGCCTGTTCCAAAAATTTTGAGCTTGTGCATCTAACGTGCATACACACAACCACTGAGGATCCGTGCTGGCAAGCATTGATATCACCTTTGGATCTGATGTATCAAGAGCTGTCCCACGTGCAGCCTACTGATCTTACCAAAGGGATGCAAAAAGGACCAAAATATCTGATCCAAGAAAATCCCCTCAAAAGACCAGCCCTTGATGAACCAAACCAGGCTTCTTCCTCCTCTGGTTCTGTTTTCCTAGGAACAGTATTTCAGAGATGGACAAAGTAGGACCTACGATGCTGCCCTTTCCTCCAAGTGGACAAGATGTGCCATTGTCTCCGGGCGCAGGTGATGGGTCCATTGGGTGAAATGCACTCCCCGCCTCCGTCTATCTCTGGGCAGAGGTGACGATAGATGAGATGCCCACCTCTCTCTAGGTGGAGGCTATGGGTCCTGGGGCAAAACACGCCATTACCATCGGGCAGAGGTGACGGGCCCCCAGGGGAGATGCCCACCCATCTCTGGGGTCCCCCTGCTTTTCCCATCACTGGGGGGAGTTGTTGGGCCACAGCGGATGGTCTCATAGCATAGTCTCTGCTCACACCAGCCCTGCCTCCTCGGGGCGCTGCGCGGGGCAGGCGAGCCTAGGGCCGGGGCTGCAGGGGGCGCCGCTGGCACTGGGGAGCGCAGGGAGCGGCGCGGGGCCGAGCCTACAGGGGGCGCCAGCGGGCGGGCCGGGGGCGCACTGCGGGAGGAAGGGGGCAGGGGCCCCTGCCCCTGCGCCCTGCCCCCTCCCAGTCAGTCAGCCCGGCCGCCGGCGGGGCAGAGGCAGGGGGCGGCGCGGGGAGGATGCCCAGGGCGACTCTGCCGGGACACAGAGGCGGGCAGCGGCGGCCGGAGCCGGCTGAGGGGTAAGAGGGGGGCGATGTGGGGGAACCATGGGGGCGATGTGGGGAGAAAGGGGGGGCGGCCCCGTGGGGGGCACTAGGGGCTGAGGTGGGGGTCACACCGGGGGTCACTGCGGGAGGCGGGGCTCCTGTGGGGCACTGGATCAGATATGGGGGTCAACATGGGCTATGGGGTGAGAGGCGGTGCGGCCCCACTGCCCGGTCCTCCCCCCTCACAGGAGGGGACTATATCGCGGGCTGACTGAGTACTCGGGAGGCGCGCTCTGCACGCGGTCTCCTGGGCGGAGGGATACAGGGTGGTCGGGTCTCCCCCTCCCCAGCTTGGCGCCGAGGGAGGGAGGCGGAGCGACGGCCGCCGCGCGCGTCCGCTGTGGGGAGGGGGAATAACGGCTGCCGCGTGCGCCGCTCAAGCCGGGGGTAGCCGTTCTCGGGGGTGGGGGAGGGAGGTAGCAGAGGGGAACAGCCGAGGCGAGACTGGAGCAGTGGGGTTGCGGCGCCGTTGGGGGGTGAAAGGAGAGCGGAACAGCCGCATGTGGGGGAGGAGTAAGGGCCGCGGCGCGGCTTAGAGGCGTGGGGGGGGGGGCGGGTGAGCAGAGCGCGGAACAGCCGGGTTTCGGTAGGAGGGCGCTGAATGGGAGAGACGAACCGGCGGCGCTGCGGTGGGGGGAGACGGGAACAGCCACCAGAGCCGTCACTGCTTGCGGGGGGCGGGGCCAGGAGCCGGCGCCAGCGCGGCGGGGGGCGCAGTGAGTAGCCGAAGCTGGGAAGAGCCGGCGCTGCCCGCGGCGGGAGGAGCGCGGCGGCCAGGAAGAGCCGGTGGAAGTAGCCTGCGAACCGGCAGCGGCGACTGCCAGTGATCCCGGCGGAGCGGAGGGAGCGGTCGCAGGCCGGGCCCGCGGAGATGGAGCGGAAGAGGTGGGAGTGCTCAGCCCTCCCGCAGGGATGGAAAAGGGAAGAAGTGACGAGAAAGTCGGGGCTGTCAGCCGGCAAGAGTGATGTCTATTACTATAGGTGAATGTGCCATGGGGGGCCATGGGGGGCGGGGGGCCGCCCGCCCTGCCACGGCCAGGCGCTATAGGTGGATGTGTTGCGGGGGCCGGGAGCTGCCCTCCCGAGGTCTGTTGCTAACGGCGAAGGTACAGTAGACGATCTGGGGGGGCCCAGTCTGGGACTAGGGGTGCATGTGCTGTCGGCCGTGACGGGTCCAAGGAGCCCGGCCTTCCTGCTCCAGCCATATCTGTTACTGTAAATCACTGTACCCTGCAGGGTCTGGTGGGGCCACGGGGTGGTGGCATCTGTATTGCTAACAATGTCTGTTCCTGTAAGTCAGCATGTTGTTGCTTGGGCACCCAGCCTACTGCATTATTTTAGGTAGACAGCACATTTTCCTGTAGTAAATAGGTAAGTGTGGTTGGGTGAGCACCCCCCTGATATTCCACTTCCACACTGCTGTCTGTTACCTTGGGTGAATGTGCCACAGGTGGCCATGGGGCCACAGGAATAGCTTGCTATTGGTGCGTGTGTTGTAAGAATCCTTACGTTGGGACAGTAGGATGAAGAGAGGCTGACCTGCCACGGTGATGTCTGTCACTATAGGTAACAGTGCCATGCGGGTGGCTGCTGCAGGAAGAATATGGGATCTTCAGAAAATGCTGCTAGAGTGGTATCAGTTGCTACATGTAAATATACAATGGGGTAGTTGCAAGTGTGGGGCATTGTATCAGGGGAGGGGCTACCTGCCCTGTTACAGTGATATCTGTTTCTGTGGACAAACCTCTTATGAGTTATCCGGTGGCGGTGGGGTGGGTGATGAAGGAAGCATTTACCCTGCTTCAGTGATGTCTGTTACTAAAGATGAATGTGCCACAAGATCCTGAGGAGAGGCCTCAACCAGCCCCACTGGCATGAGATCTATTAGGATCAGTGAATGTGCCGCTGGGGAAGCATGTGATACGGATGAGCTGCCCACTCTGCCAGAATCATGTATATTAATGTAGCTGTATGTGTCACACATCTGTGGGTGGGACGTAGCGCCCACGGGGAATTAACAACGTGCAGTACTTGCCCAACATGCCAGAGTCATGTCTGCTTTGGTGGAATTGTTGCAGGGCAGGGCGGGTGTTTTGCAAAGCTAGAGGAGAGCAGCATTTACTGCACTAAACTGACAGACAGGTATTTTGAGTAAGGAGGTGTGCAGCGTCAACTTCTGCAAAATTGTAGGTTTCAGTTTTAAAATCTAACTGTTATGGCAAGGAGGAGAACCTTTCAAACTTGGACTGAATGTAAATCAATGCAATGTCGTCTTCCTGAGTCTATAGATTGAAAATTTCAGCCCTTCCATTGTTGTTTATAGTCTCTGCAAGAGACAGCTGCTCAAAATGTGTGAGATATTAATATAGAGTACCGTGGATTTTCCAGACATGTCAATTTGCACAAAGATAGAAAGTATAATGTTGCTTTTATGCAATAACTAAACTTGCAGTTAGTTTGTGTTGCATTCTGCATTACTAAGCCCAGGTCTATGCTTCAAATTTAGGTCAACCTAGCTGTTTCTTAGGTTGTGAAAAAAATCACTCAGCTGACCTAACTCCCAATGTAGACCTAGCTACCTCTTCTCAGACATTTGAATTAACTACAGTGATGGAAAAAAACCCATGTTTGTGCTACTGCTGCAGCACTGTAAAGCCTTTAGGGCAGGAGTGGGCAGGCCCATTTGAGGGCTCTGTCTGGCCTGCCATGACTCCCGGCTGGCTCCGGGACAGGCTCTCCACCAGCCCGATGGTTGCAGTGCCACACACACATACACACCCCCTGGGGCTGTCTTTCCACTTCCCCCCACTACCCTACAGCTGGCTTGCCACCAGCCTTGGGGCTGCCCTCCACAGCTGTGCCAGTCGCCCCCCCCAACCCTCCACAGCCCACCTATGAAAATTATTGCCCACCCCTGCCGTATTGAGATGTATAAATGCTTGTCTGCACTTGAAATGCTACAGCACTGCAGCTGCACTGCTCTAAGCACTTCAGTAGATGCTTCTTGCCTACTCCAATGGGGAGGAGTTCTCCCATCAGCACAGGTAATCCTCCTCTCCAAACTGCTGTAGCTAGATCCACAGAAGAATTTTTCTTTCTACCTAGTGCTGCATACACAGGGACTTAGATTGGCTTAACTTTGTTGCTCAGGGGTGTGAATTTTTGCATCCCTGCTCATCCTGGTTAATTAGCCATTGATGGACCTAACCTTCAGGAATTTATCTATTTGTTTTTTGAGCCCTGATATAGTTTTGACCTTCACAACATCCTCTGGCAAAGAGTTCTACAGGTAGACTGTGTGTTATGTGAAGAAGTGATTCCTTTTGTTTTAAACCTGCTGATTATTAATTTTATGGAGAGACCTCTAGTCCTTGTGTTATGTGGAGGAGTAAATAACGTTTCCTTATTGTCTTCACAGCAGTCAAGATTGTATATAGACCTCTATCATATCCCTCTTAGTTGTCATTTTTCCAAGATAAAGAGTCCCAATCTTTTTAATCTCTCCTCATACAGAAGTTGTTCCATACCCCTAATCATTTTGTTGCCCTTCGCTGTACATTTTCCAATTTATCTTTCTTGAGTTAGGGCAACTAGAAATGGATGGAGTAGTCAAGATGTGGGTGCACCATGCATTAATATAGAGTCCTTTTGATAGTTTCTGTCTTATTATCTATCTTTTTTACCATAGGTGCACAGTGAGTGACTGCTTCAATCTAATTTTCTAACATAGACCAGCTCATAATGTGGAAAAATATGCGTGTCACTTTGAACACCTTTGCTTTTTCTGACATTTGTTTAGCTGGCCGTTTGTGTGTTCAGTTATATGTTGTATATGCACAGTTGCAATAATTGTTCGCCAAAGTCAAATGTTCAGTTGTGCACCAAAATTATTGGAAAATAACATTTTTGATGTGCCATCGTTAGGCTCAAGAATTAACACCCATGTGAATTGAATGGTGGTGACGGTTAACATTTTACTGAAGTTTTTTTTTAAAGATAAGAGGATTTTACCATATCTGTTTGTGTTTGGAAGGTTTTCTCTCTGATCACAAGAGGTAGAAATGAACTCAACGTAAAAGTTTGCCTTTTGAAAAAGGTGAATGTGTCTGCAGTGGGAGCAGTGTCAGACAAATGCTTTACACTGCTCAGGGTCAGCTTGTTGGTTTCTGTTTGATGTTAATAGATAAGGGCAGATTGGAAATTAGGCTCTTGCTTAAGCAAAGTTCATGGATGGAAAATCCTAGCAGCAACCTCGCACTTCCAGGAGGTGGTTGTATGGGCACTGGGTTTCTCACCAGGCAGTGGCGAGTGATAGTGAGTGACTGGAACTAGATGAACTGAGAGAGCAGCTGTGTCCACTTTTGTAAGAGCTTGTTTGGGGCTTAATTGGAGCAGAGTGCTGTTGGGAGAGGGAAATGATTCACTTGCAGATGGTTTCAGACTCTGCATGTAATTATAAAAGTCTCACTTTAGAGTCTAGAAAGAAAGAGAGGTTACCAGTTTTGTCATGAGAGAGGTTTCCCAGAGACCTTTCCTTTTTAGGATTTTTGTCAAGAAAGGTATTCCCTAAAAACTAAGCATCTCTTAACAACATGACATTAATTTCCTTGCGGGTTTCTTGCCTCCACAGTCCCCAGCTAACATTCCTATAAACAAACAAATTTATAATAAATAATCTCACCAAACCAACCGAGTTTGTGGGGGGAATATGCTTTTGGTCATTTTTTTTCTGGGAAAAGATACCTCTCTAGGAAAAACCTCTGGTAGCCCTGAGCTCTCAAGAGGAGGTTCTTATAAAGCTATAAATGCTATCCAGTTGTTCCACCGTAACTAGGCCTCACAAGAGCTCTTATAAAAGCAAACTCTGCTTCCTTAGTTCACTACCCTGCTCAGATTTGCCCCTTGTGTCTTTTATTTATCTGTAGACTAATGTATGTGTATGGTAACTTGTTAAAGCCTTGGTAAAATTAAATGTGCCCATGCGTTATTTGAGTGTGGGGAGTTCAAGCTATGTGAAGTCATTAGTCTGAATGAGGCCTACTACCATTAAGAGGAGGAAGCACTGCCTGCATGGCAAGGGTGATATGCATTACAGTTTACTGTAGCAGGGGTTCTCAACCTTTTAAGGGTTGCGACACAGCTGGGAGCCTTCCCAGCCGTGTGCGACTCCCCCCCCCCCCGGGGGGGGGGGGGGGGTCTGGCGACTCCCCCCATCCCCGCATCTGCCCCACACCCCCGAGCAGCCCTGCATCCTAGCCCTACAGCCCGCCTCTCTTCTCCCCAGCCCGATCCTGCGCCTCTTCTCCCCTTCCCCCCAGCCCGACCCTGGGTCAACAGAAGTAGGCTGCATGTGTCGCTGTGGCAGCGCAGTGGGGGAGGGGCAGGCTTAGCTCACGGCACACTCACCACTGTGCTGCGACACACTTTTGTGTTGTGACACAGTGGTTGAGAACTGCTGTACTATGGGATAATGTGTGTGTAGGAGCTTAGGCGTATAGGGGGCACTTGTACACTGATCAGAAGAGAAATGTCCATAGGCAAATGTGTCATTAAATCTGTGAAGGGGTGTGGATATTCACTGTCCCTGTTACTATAGGTGAATGTTTTGTTTTGTTTGGGGGTGGAGGGTAACATCTCACTGAATTGCCAGTGGTGTGCAGTTAGAGAAGGTGATTGTGTAAGAGGCAGGTGTGGGAATATCTAGCCATTGTTCCCAGTGTTTCTGTAGCCAGTGATGATATTTATAACTGCAGACAGATGTGTCATTAAGGATGGGAGAAGCTGGAAAATAGGGGTCACCCAGGACCCACTGCAACTTATGAGTCACGTCTTGCCAAAGTTGGTTTGCTGGAAGGCAGAGATGTGGAGAAGTACTGAGCAACCACGTTGGCTAGCAAGAGCTATGTCTTCTAGGGAAGAATGTGCCAGAGGTGTGCGCATGAGGGACATACAACATTCATTATAATGAACTGGGTGTTGAGACTTGGTGCTCACAGACATAACCATGCTTTAGGAGGTAAAGACTGACTGTAACTACTGAAGAACTTGAATGCACAGCCTGAGGATAACAAGTTGTAATGCAGCTAGAGCATGAAGTAGAAAAAAGCATTTTTATGTATTGTAACAAGTGTGTAGGGGGGAGAGGTACCGGCCCCGGGGGGCGGGGATCATTTTTTGTGGTTTTCATGCGTCTCAGGTGGCAGGGAATGAGGCTTTAAGCAGATGCATATGATCATTTACACCCAAATTCCTGGCTCCCATTTCCTTAGAAAACAACGAAGATCTGTTTTTGTTTTTTCTCTTTGTCCTTTGGATTTCAGTCAAGTTCTCTGAATCTCTGGTATACGCTTAATGGGGAGAGGAGGAGGGAAGGAAACCTGCTTAATAGAGGAGGTGGAAGGGAATGGGAATGAGTTGCAGCAAGCCAGTTTTCTTTTTAAGAATGTAGTGAGACCGAAACAAAGAGTGAGCTGTGCATATAGAGCAGGCACCTGGCAATTGCTAACTGTTGAATAGACTGTGATGCACTCATTGTAATCTGCACCCAGAAAGTCTGTGAATGGCAAATGAGACTTTGGTTTTGGAAAAACGCTGGCCTTTTTCTGTTTTGTTAGTGCTGAGGCAAGCCACCGAAGCAGATAATGTGATATACCTTTTGATAGACAAGCATAAAAAATCATTTGTCCCTTTGCATTTCCTTTCTTTTTAGTAGAGGAGGAGGAGCCTATCTACAAATTAATTCTCACATGAATACAAGTTACTTGCTGATACTGTAACTTTTCAGGAAGAGATATTTCCCAGTTTCTAGAATTTTACAAACAAAATGAGTATAATTGTTGCCCCTTTGTTTGGAATGCTTTGAATTTGCTTGGTTTCAGAAACAGTGTGTGAAGAATCGTGAAACTTTTGGTGACCTGCAAAGAGGGAGGAGAAAACTATGCCTTTTTGGGGCTGATTTGTGAAGACAGGTTTTTTTCTTTTATAGATTCCATAAACACAGGATTACTACTCCTGAATCTCAGGCCTCCAGAGCAAATCAAGTGGAAAATACCATTAACTCTTACGTTTTTTTGACCCTCCGAGGTACCTGTAGGCTGTCTCAAAGGTTGTGTCCTACTGAGCATGCACCAGCCACAAGAATCTCTGAGGCCCCACTCCACCAATTCCTTTCTGTTTGTAGTTAGTGAATAAACTTCTCATTGACTTTCAACAGTTACAGCTCTGGCTCTGATCTATCAGTGCTCTTCAAGCAAAACGCTAGGTACAGTATCCTTTTTTTTGTTTGTTTGTTTTCAAGGAATATAGTCAAAATAAAATTGCTTTTTTTCAGCAGTTAGATGTCTTTTTTCTTAGCATTTTGGACCAAGTCCAGTAGCTTTACCTCTCCGGCCATTTGGCAGAGAAACATCTTTAGAATCTTTTTAGGATGCTTTTTTGTAGGCTACTT
This sequence comes from Pelusios castaneus, assembly GCA_007922175.1. Lineage (NCBI taxonomy): Eukaryota > Metazoa > Chordata > Testudines > Pelomedusidae > Pelusios > Pelusios castaneus. The sequence continues at coordinate 1,434,215 of ML685913.1, read as the reverse complement.
TCAGTTGTGAGTAGAGATGGCTTCACTCTACAGATTTCTACTTAGAGTTAGAACTGGTGCTAGTTATTGTGTCCTTGGCACAGAATATTGTGCAATACATCTGGGGTATACTTGGACTCTTGGAGCCTCAGCCAGCCCAATAATATATGCAGCTAATCAACTTTCTGGCTAAGTGGTGTTTTTGTTCCTTTGATGTCTCAATCTTTCTAGCAGTAGCTTCTGGTGGATAACATCAAATGAGGCTCCAGCTTCTCACAGAGTGGCAGGTTTCAGTTGCAGGCTGCTGCACATAAGTGCCCTGGCTAAAAGTGCAGATGAGAGAGACTGGGAAGCTCCATTATGGCTGGTGCAGGCACAAGGTCTGATTTTTAAAAAGTACAGAATCTCTAGTACTGAGACCTGTTGTGGACCACACCTTTTTAACATGGGAAGACTTCTTTTTCAGACATACTCAACCTTTTCTCTTCAAGCATGTTGGAGTCAAGAAAATAAGCTGAAACTCCCAGGCTATGTCTGCACTTGCAAGTTAGGTCGACTTAAGGAGGCTTAAGTCGACCTAACTTAGTCCCTGTCCACACCAGGCTTTCATTAAGTCAACTTAAGAAATTCCTTACATTGACTTAATGAAAGCTTAGGTCGACTTAATAAGAACTGCCGGTTAGGTCGACCTAACCCTTAAGTGAACTCCTTAGGTCGACCTAAGCACAGTGTGGGTGCTTAAGTCCATTTTGTTAGGTCGACCTAAGGGCAGTTAGGTTGACTTAACAAAGTGGACTAAGTCCTTATTCAGGGAAACCACTTTAAGTCGACTTAATAAGGTCAACTTCGACTTAACTTTTTGTAGTATAGACATAGCCCTAGAGATGTCAGTGTGTCTGTAAGCAAGATCACTGGATCTGAGTTTTTGTGCTCAGTCTAGACCTTCTGTAAGATTTGTGGTATCTTTGGATCTTAGGCCTGTGAATGTTTGCTCCTATTGCTGGGAGTTCTGATAAAAGCAGAAGGTTACACTGCATCTTCCATCTTCATTTTGGAGGCTGTCAGGCAGAAAAAAAAGATAGGCTTATTTTTTTCAATTCGATCTGTCAGACTAAAGACCACGAGAGACATAGGGAGAGTAATTCAGGGTGGCTGACATTAGATTTCCTGAGGATATTTCACTTAAACGTCCTTGGTTCTGCTTGTGCCCAGACACCAGAAGGGATGTTCACTCTTGCGATGTGGTCTTTTGTGTTCTCTTGCTTTGCGTCTGACAACTGAGATTTGGATCCATGGGAGGAATGGCTCTGCTTCCACTTCTAGAAATTCTCTACAGATTGAGAGTTATGCATTTTGACTTCATTTAGGGCAGTAGAGAGACTATTCCAATAGCTTTTAGGGTCAGCCTTGTTCCACCTGGATTGGGTCAAAGGACTCGTTTTGTGTTCATGTGTGTTTTGCCAGACTTTTATAAACTACTTGTATTGGCTCCCTGTTGGCCATGCCTCTCCAGGATTTTCTGGGGGTAGGTCAGTTTATCTCCTGTGGGAGATCTCTGTGTTTCTGTGGGTTCCCTTTTACTCATTCCCCTTTCTGGAGTATGACAGTGGTCCCCAAGCTGTAGGAGGTGTTCCCCCCCCCCCCAATCTGGTCCATGCCCGCCAGGAGCTACAGTCAGGGCCAAAACTGTATCGGGGGCCATGAGCTGGAGCCAGGGATGGGGCTGCAGCTGTAGCTGCAGGGGCTGGGGCTGGAGTGGGGGTTGCAGCTGGGGTTGTGAATAGGGCCTCAGGCCCTGTGGCCTGGAGTCTAGGCTGGAGCAGAGATGGAGGCAGAGTGTGACTGGCCGGAGGTCCTCTCTTTTTCCCTGGAGGAGTCGAGTGGCACTTCTAAAGACTACCAAATTTTAAATAAATGTATTAGTCTTTAAAAGTGCCACAGGACTCCTTATTTGTTTTGCTGATCCTAGAAAGACACTTGTTTGTCAATGTGAAGGTGACTCTGCTTAGAGATCATTTCATTCCGCCGTTCCTTGACTCCTACATAATTTGCTCCTGATGAGTACAGATTTTCAAGATTTGCTTAGCTATTTAGTAGAAGTCTGGAGATCCCAAATTCTGTTAATTTAAAACAGGGGGCAGCAACTGCTGGCATACATGCCAAACCTGGCACGTATGCCTGTTCCCAGCGGCACACAGTGCCGGCAACAGTTGCTTCCCCCCACTGGCCTTGCCTCCTGGTGGGGCCTGGGGCCACAAGAGCTGCAAGTGTGCCATGGCTCCTGTGCCCTGCTGGACCCCATGGGGAGAGTGAGCCAGTAGGGACAGGAGCCACGTGTGGGGACGGGGCCAGCTGCTGAGGCTGGGGGGTAGGGGTGGCACGGGGGCCAGCAAAGGTTATCAATCCCTAATTTAAAATCTCCAGTTAGGAAACAAAATAAATTTGATAGGTTACAGTTAAGACACAAAAATGTAATGTTAATTGAGGTTTTTTAAAAACCTTCTTAAGACTTTTGATTTAGACCCTCTTCTGTTTTTTTTCTCTAGAGTTAGAAAAGCAGATAACTTGTTTCATGTATTTCAAGTGAGTATATGAATCTTTGCATCCTCCAGTTCTGAACTGTAGCATCCAACAGGTATAAGTAAGTCAGTCAGACAAACTAAGTCCTCTTTTAAATACAAAGATTCTTCATTTTTCCAAAAATAAGGCTGCTACATCTAGTCACCTGAAATTTTAGCACTTAGGTTGGATAGCTTTGTAACTGAGAAAATTACCAAGCCCCCCTAGTAGACTTTTTTGAAATATGGGGCAAGCTGTCATCAATTGCCAACTAGTCCAATCAGTTCATTTCCTCTAGGCAGCATGACTTTCTATGTGCTGTGTTACAGATAATAGCAATTGCAGTTTGCATTTTCTGTTTGTTAGCATGCCTGGCTTAAAATATCTGGCTATTTGCAAAATGCTAACTCGTTAGGAAAAAAGCATCCCAGGAGATCATGCATCATCTTGGGTAATGAATGATCTCTGGATATAGTGGCAACATGCAATTAGAAGTGGACTTTCATACTTCTTGTCCATTATGATAGATGTGTGTCCATGGCTGCCATCTTGGGATGGGAAGCATGTGGAGAGGGACTCCATGCCCACAAAGCTTGGTGTCTCCATGAGCAGGAGATGCAAATAAATGTTCTGAAGACGAGAGTGATCAAGACTTTCAGAGATCTGGGATTCCAAAAGATAATCTTGGTTAAACGGACAATTGGGTCACATTGTTCCACAAAAGTCAGAAGACTGGGTCATGACTCCTGTTTTGGGAACCTCTGCAGGTATGAAAATGTGGGGTTCTGATCCACAAGATACTTATTTATCTTATACTTGGTAGGGAAAGAGAACATGATCACAAACTGAATCATTCTGTTCCAGAGCCTCCTGAGTAGATGAGAGAATGGCAGAGCAGAACTGCATCCAGGCAGGGGGACCAGAAGTAGCTCTCTTCAGACCACTAAGTAAAGAGATGTTAACAAGAAAGGTTTCTCCATCAATAGGTTGTGCCTTTTCACCAGTCCCTCTCTGTGAAATGGTCTGAAGAGCTCAAGGGACTGAAGTTCCTAATAGTCCCACAGGGAGTCTTTGGCTTTCAACCTTAGATTATGCAGAAATTGTTACTAATAATCTGCATCAAATGTCAGCTGAATCCTTCCTCTGGATAGACTGTCAGTACATAACCTATCAAACATCAAAAAGTCCAATAAGCATGTGAGTATCTTGGGGTCTTGTTCAGTGCTTGTAGCACTCAAGACCATTCGTCTCTTTGTAGTGGTTTAATTGCAAATGGACAAAGTGCCTTAGGTTCTCCAGGAAAGCTTTCATGTCATCTGATCAAAAGGGAATTCAATAACCTCCACTGAAATCTGTTTTGTAAATCCCAGCTCAGATTTCAGTGCAAATGGAATCTTTTTGAGTGTGATGAGCTTTCAGTTGCTGAAGGTTTGGTCCATAATAGATCCAGGATTGATTATACTGTCAGAGTAGTGAGCAGGTGGTAAGCTTGTTAGCAGGATAATATGAGAAATTTGTTTTTAGCGCTGCTGATCTCTTTATTTCATAGAAATGTGTACATGTTACCTGGCCTTTTTAAGCTGTAAAAATGCACACTAGCCAATTAGTTTTGTTGCACTGAATCTGGGTGTTAACCAGACATATAAATGGGCTGAAGATGTAAATTGTCCCTCTATGACTCATTGAATGCAGTTGGTAATTCCGTACATGGTATCATCCTCCCACTGGCTAGAGAAGAAACTGATTTTAATTGCTGCTGGTGATAAGGATGCTGAGGAATAAACAAGAGAAGTCTACTGAACGATGAGTTGTATGTATTTTTGTAATGGACAGTACTGCATAGAAACCACTTTTCAAAACGGTTCTTCTCACTATTTTACCTTAGTATAGCTCAATTGACTTCAATGGATTTACTTCTGATTTACACCACTGTGAATGAGGAAAATCTGGCCCATTGTTTAGTATCATTACAACTGTAAGTTTGTTTTATATAAAAACAAGAAAGCAGTTGGACCAGTGGATGCACATTTGCCTGGCTGTTGTCCATCACATAAAATCAGATATAAAAGTGCACCATTAATGCCGTGTGTTTCAAAGTTTTGATATGTTCTATTGTTAATTAAAATGAAAGGTTTTTTTAAAACTTTGTTTCCCGTTACAGATTGTCAGCTACTGATTTTCTTGCCTCCTAACTGTGCTATATTTTGTTATTGTGGAGATGAGTGATCAAACTGAAATAAGTTTAGAACTGTTTGTGTTAAAAAGAGGGGAAAAGGGTGGTATGAAAATCATGATGCTGGTTTAACATAACATTCCCATGAGAACTGAGGCTTGGAAGATGACATACTTTTGCTTGAACAAATGGATAATGAGTTGGAAGCAGAATGTTCAAGTTCAGTTCTGGTGTGATTTAGGTGCCTCTCATGTAAACCTGGATGGAATTTGGCCCTTGATGTGTAGAACAGATTAATGTGTGTAGCTCCTGGATCCTCTTCCACAGGATGGAGGTTATATGGATATGGTCTGGTAGGCTCATCTTGACTGACTGAGTGAGGTGTGGTTACTTTTGGATGTGCAGTATCCATTCTTCTTGCCACAAAGGGAATAATAACCTGGCTTTTGGGGGGGGGGGGAGGGGGAAGGAGAGGGAGGGTTGTAAAACTAACATTGGTATTAGCCAGAGCCCAAGAAGTTTAATTTCTCTTCCTGTTCCCTCTGTATTTTTCTCAGCCCGAGTGGGAAGAAGTTCCGAAGCAAGCCCCAGCTGGCCCGTTACCTGGGGAGCTCCATGGACTTGAGCACTTTTGACTTTCGCACGGGCAAAATGCTGATGAGCAAGATGAATAAGAACAGGCAGAGGATGCGCTATGACTGTTCAAACCAAGCCAAAGTAAGAATAAGTTACAGTGGAAGGTTTCCCCTTTCCAACTGTTTTGAGTTTTTGCTGTACCAACAAAGAGTGTTTTGAGAACTCAAACACAGATTTAGCTTTTCAGTTAGTGCTTGTATTTGGGAATTGTGTGAAGCAGAAGTCAGGATATCTGTTCCTAGACTTGTAGGTAGATCTGAACTAATTAAAACCTGCTTCACAAATATTTTCTTTAATAAGTATGTTGAGTTTGCTGTTGCAAGTATTGGTGTTATTTTTATTTTGTTTTGAATCTTTAGGGTAAACCTGACTTAAACACTGCACTCCCTGTCAGACAGACAGCTTCAATCTTCAAGCAGCCCGTCACTAAGATCACAAACCATCCTAGCAACAAAGTGAAGAGTGACCCCCAGAAAGCTGTAGACCAGCCCCGCCAGGTAAGTTGTGCAGTGCGATAGCTACTTTCCCAGAGCTAAGAAAACTTCATTTGTGTTAATCAGTGAGGGGCATAAGTGCAACTCTTCCTCCTTTATAACAGTGGGTAAATGTACATTAGTATCTTGTTGTTTTGAAATCCTGGCAAGGACTTCAGTGTCTTGGAACCTATTACAAGTTGGTTACCTCCTAACCCTATTCAGAGCATTCCACTATCTAGTATAGATATGACTTTAACTGTTTTATAAATGAGTAGCAGCCTTTGTCAGATAATAGTGTGAAGCACGAAAGATTCTTTTCCCAAGAATCAGGCAGCATAGATAATGCTGAAGAGGTTTATTCATAATAGCAGGAAAACTGATAGGACAGCTTCAAATTGGTGGTATTATAGTGGTCAAATATATATGCTTCTTCATCACTTACTTAATCCACCTGGAATTCTTTACCTATTTACTTAAAAGTACAGACTTGTTCCACTCATAGAGGACAGAGGTGATACGGACGGATGCAGAGACACTTTAATTACATTAAAGACCCTATGACTATATCTAGGTGGGGTGGGAGGATGGGATGGAGAGGAGAGTTCTTAAAGATAATATGAAATGTATTGTTCCCACCTAAGCCAGAATTTCTCAATAGGCAGCTGGCTACTGCCTTGTTGACTGTTCACAGCATCATTGTCCTTGGGTGGGTCTGGTATGACTATCTGGTAACTTGAGTTTCATGCCACAACTTACTGGCCGGAAAAGTATCCAAGCTGTAACAGAAGAGACCTGACAGGGAAATGTCTAAAAAGACAGAAAAAATATTAAAACCTAACAATAGCATCCTCATGGTTAAAGCCATATCTACATTAGATATCGCAGTTAAGGTCAAGTCTGCTCTACGTGTTGGAACAGTGTTCATAACCAGTTTTAGGGACAACTGTATTGTAATTTGAGCCCCTGTCATGTATTTTATAGTATAGGGGTCTTGAAGGCTCATGCTGTTCTAGTATAGACAACAATCTGATGCCTGTGACACATGGCAGATATTACAGTCTCCTGAGCCTCTCTTAGGGTACATCTACACTGGAAGGTCTGTTAAGTTGAATTAACCAACCTCGACTTTAAGTCAATCTAAAGTCAACCTTGTTAAGTCGACTTAGAGAGTCCACAGCCCTGCGTCCCCACTGGCAGGTGCTAGGTCGATGAAGGAGTGGCCAGGAACTCTGTGAGGGGGCCTGGAGGCCAAGGAGGTCGATTTAAGGGCTACCCTCTGTCTACACTGGATTAAGTCGATTTAATAAGGTTAATTTAAGCCTTAGGTTGACCTTAAGAGGTGGTGTTATTAAGTCGACTTAAGGAAGCGCTTAAGTCGACTTAATAAAAGCCCAGTGTGGACGCAGGAGTCTGTAGGTTGACTTAACGTTCCTTAAGTCAATCTAAGGCTCCAGTGTTGACGTACCCTTAGTGACTTTGTTGTCTCAGGGCCAGTTAACTTCATCTGCTCCTCTAAGGTTAGAAATTCAATCATCTCCAAGGATACTTGGGTGTCACGTGAATGCCAGTATTAACAACCAAATGCAAGTTGTAGTTAACCTGAAGTACTGTTTATTTGCAAACAAGAGGAGACATAGAAAGGAACTTAATCTCATCTAGCTAAAGAGTGTGTAAAAGTGTGTGTGAGGGGCATTATGTTGTTACAGAGGTGGTATTGGTAAAATAAATCTTACCTACTAGAAACCGTCTCTTATATCATTCCTGTTCCTTGGATTTGGCAGCCTGTCACTTCATCAGAGCTCACAACACGTCTTCATTGAGTCCTTCACTGTAGTGAGACCATCTGTTTAGTTATTTAGAAAGGTGTTCAGTGTCATTAACAAGTTGAGTCACTGCTGGTTGTTCACCTCAGTTGTCAGTATGTTACCAACTTTTGCAGTTGTGTGTGTATATGGCAACATCTGGTATTCAAAAGGAAAATTAATCCAAAAAAGTCTCCCGCCCCCTTCCCCCCAATTTCCTCCTTCATAGTTGAGGAATTTCAAAGTCTTTTCTATTCAGTCTCAAAAGTATCATCTTGAAGTAAGAGATATGGTGCATTTGAAAGGAATTCTGCCCTCACTGGGTATTTTGAAGTAAGATGGTGGATGAGTTTAATACATCTACACCAGGGGTAGGCAACCCCCGGCACGCGTGCCAGCAGTGGCACACAAGCCCATTCGGAGCGGCACTCGGCATCCTCTGTGGTGCCACAGAAATTGCCACTCCCGCCACCAAAAGACACTGCAAGTGGCTTGTTTCGGGGACGGCCGCAGTGTGGAGATCCCTGCCATGTCCATGCCCCAGGCATACCATGTAAAGAAGCCACCCAGAGCGGTTCCTCTCTGTGGTGTGCCACCACCAAAAGGAATGATACCAGATAACTTCTTTCCATGGTGTGCCTGGGGATAGGGATCCCCAGACACGCTGGTAAGAGGAGCCGCTCCAGGTGGCTTCTTTCCATGAACGGGTTGTCGGCACCAGCTGAGGGTCGAGGAGGAGTGGCCGGCACAGGGGTCGGCAAAGGTTGCTGGTCCCTGATCTACACTATTGACTTGAACCATATATGACGGGGCTCCACTCACCACACTGGCACCTCTTGCTGGTCATCTTGGAATTAACTCCATAGGTCAGTGCTCCATCTTCCACTGGTTCCTTGCCTGCTGTTACTTCTGTTCCTGGACCCATGTTACTCCAAGGACCGCAGCATCTTCTTCACTCTGGCTGTGTCATGATCTATGCATTCCCATTTCCGGGACCAATTGCTTCAGAGCAACTGTTCCTCCACTTTCCTTGTGCTGGTGCTCTGGGAAGATCTGGGCCCACTCATTACTCTGGGTCCCAGTTCAGGGACCCTGCAGATAGCAGCCACATGCTGCATCCCCTCCAGCTCCTTAGTTCATTTTTCCACAATTCCCCAGCAACTTCCTAACCCTTACCTAGTGCCTGAACCTGCAAATCCCAGCAGCCAGCCAGGGATTCTCTCACCCCTGGACTACCAGGACTTCTCTGTTGAGGGTGCTCACTACTTCCTCCTGCCTGCCAGGCACCAAGTCTTCCTCTTTGAACTCTAGGGAGTAACTGACCCTTCTGTACCCTGCAGCTCTTCTTAGATGGGTCTGCCTGGCCCTAATTGACTATTTCTCTCAGCTCTCTCTAATTGGCTGCCTCTTGCACCACGTCTGTAGGGCTGTATTAATGTAGAGACTAGTGTGGGGCCAACACCCCATCACACCATACTTTACACTGATCTTTTTCTTACCCATTGAATTTCTCCTTGCGTTTTTATAACGGCATTGTCCAGAAGACATTCAGAGATAGTTAAGCATGAGAGTGCTGGTGTAAGCTCATTATAATCGATCTTTCTGTTCACTTTCTGCCTTATTAATCTCTAGCCCTCTGCTCTGCTACATATCCAGCAATTTTTGCTTACTGTGTGTTTAAAAATGCCACAGGGCTCCTTGTTGTTTTTGCTACATCAGAAACCCCACTGCTGCAAACACTTGAGGTGGCAGTCTGGGGCAGAAAAGCCCTGCTGCTACTGAAAAAAGCCAAGTGCCACTGAAGGTGCTGGTGGCTTTTGGGAGGATGAGGCGGCAGCAGGGGGGCATTCCGCCCCATGGAGTGCCCCAGCACAGCTAGGTGCTAGGGTACAATTCTTGGTCGCCCTGGCAACCTGGTGCCTGCATTTTGTCAAGCCCTGGACTACATGCATGTTGTAATGCCCTAAAGCCTAGATGAAATAGCTTTTCCGCAGCAAAAAAAGCAAGCAGGGAAATTGATATAATCCTGTAGCAATCCACTGATGGTGAGACTGTGATTTGAACATGCACCTAGCTGTAATATTGCATCTTCTTACTAAATAGATTGGGCGACATCTTTACTAACTGAAAAGCTTCATTGCCGGAGCCGGGGAGGGCAACAGTTAACTTTCGTCGGTTATTCTGCTGGTACATTGTTGCAGAAAGTTATTAATCTTTACCCTGGCTATGACTTGAATTGCATTACTCTCTTTCTTTAAAAGTATCTTCTGATGTGAAACTGGGAAACAAATCCTTGTAATCTGTCAAAGAGCAGATTGGTGAGCCAGCCAAAAGGAACACTAACCAACAAATACTGCTACTTGCACTTACATAAGGTGATGCCAGTATTCACTTACTATCCTAGTGGTGCAGAAGAAAGGAGGATTGGTGAGATAATCAAGACAGGAGGCCGGGGGGAGAAGACGGTGACAACTTTTTTTTTTTTAAAGCCAGTACATCAGTACAGAAATATTGTGGTGATTCTTCCAACCTTGGAGCTACTTTGTTGATTAATTGATAGAAATGAAAGCTATTTCTTCCCCACAGACACATCTGGGCCCTCTTACAATAACCCCAGACATACCTGCTCCAGTTCCAGCTCCCCAGGGTGCACCATGGCAGGCAGGTGCTCTACTATGTTGTCAAGTTTGTTTCTGTGTTGTTTTGCATGAATGAATAAATGCTTTCTTTGTTAGCTTTTCTGGGAGAAGAAACTAAGTGGACTGAATGCCTTTGACATTGCAGAAGAACTGGTGAAAACAATGGACCTTCCAAAGGGTTTACAAGGTAATTGGATTATGCTTTTAACTGTAGGCCTATCACTATTACACTAGCTATGTGTTTTGAAGGTACATGGGCGTAACCCACTTTGTCAGCTGTTTAGCACTTTGTGGGCAATGCCCCAAATCAGAAAGTACCAGCTATGACTGGGGACAGACTTAAATTCAGTGTAATTAGCCCTGAGGGCATTGAGGAACAGTAGGAGGAAGTGGCATGTCATTTACAGCATCTCTTGTACTCAAGTCAAGTAAGGAGCTCTTTTACTGGGTTCGGAAGGGAGTTTCAGCTAGCCACCTCATGACAGATGATGGCTGTAATAGAGTGACAGTTCTCAACACGTAGACTGGGATGTGTAGGACACCTGAAGAAAAGAAGAAGAAAATGAGTGTACCATATTAAAATATAAAGGAATTTCTGTACCGTTTCATCAGTGTGATCTGCCTAATGTGGGATGCATGAAAGAAATGTGCTGTCTTATAAAAGAGACTGCAGCAGCCTGTATTATTGTTAAGTTGATGGAAGTTACAGAATTGTTTCCTCTTTAGGGGTTGGACCTGGTTGCACAGACGAAACACTTCTGTCTGCTATAGCTAGTGCCTTGCACACTAGCACTATGCCCATCACTGGACAGCTTTCTGCAGCTGTGGAGAAGAACCCTGGAGTTTGGCTAAACACTTCACAGCCACTCTGCAAAGCATTTATGGTGACAGATGAAGATATTAGGTATTAACCAGAAATGTCACTGGTTTTTTGCTTTTGGAATGGTTTGTGGGGTAAAATAGTAAATTCCCATTTTATCAAGGTTAAACTTAAACCTGATTAGAAAAATATGACTGAGTGGGTTTATATGACTGCTATAAACTAGTATGGTAGATTAAGTTATTAACTTAAATCCAGATTTCACTGGAAACTAAAGAAAAGAACATTAACTCTGATCATTGAGTTTGGGACTAAGTTAATTGTACCTCTTGCATCTTTTGAGGAAGAAACTACTCTCACCCTAGTGGAGGATAGCACTGCAGATTTCTGCTCTTCTTTAGAAACCTACTACTTTTAATTGCCAGAGAACAGGCCCAAGGAAGCTTTGAGCAAAGCTGCCAGTTCCACTAAGCTTCATGCCCCTAAATAATCATGCTGTGTGAAAATAGTGTCTGCTGTATTAAAGGTCATGACCGAAACAATGTCTGTGAACTCCAGCTTCGTGCTGCTCAGAAAAAATGCTTCCCTGTTTTGCATAGCAGCAGCAATCCTTACTGATCTTCCAAGGCAACAGCCACCTCTGGTGGGATGTGTGTGAGTGCACGCGCACACCCTCGTTTGAACAAATTATTCTTGGTTTTTCTGCAGAACAATATTTTCCCAGAATTTTAAAAACCTGCCATCACTTATTTTCTTTTTCTTTGCTTGACCTTTTGTAGAAGTGTAACAATGTCTCTGAAGAAGTCATCTTCAGCGATTGAAGGGACTTTTAATTCTAAAAGCCTTGACTGCTTTAGCTAATGGACCAGATCCATTAGCTCAAAGATAATTGCAGACACATACACTGTTCTTCGAGTGCTTGCTCATGATGATTCCAATTAGCTGTGTACATGCGCCTCAGGACAGTCGCTGGAATAGTTTTCCCCAATGATACTTGTAGGGTCGGTTCTTGTGCCCTTTGGAGTTGTGCCTTCATGGCACATTATATAGGGCTCTGTTGGCCCTCTTCCTCTTCGTTTCCTTCTTACCACCTGTGACGGTCAGCTTAAATCTGTAGTGTCTTGCCCAGTGTAGCAGGGTGAAGCAGTGGCCCTCTGAGCAGGGCTCAGGAGGGCTCCCACATTGCCACTGTTGGACAGAAGATGCAACTGCACAGTGCCAGGGCAGGAACCCGAAGGGTGTAGTCAAAGGGAGAGGGGACAGTATAAAAGGCAGGACAGAAGCCCCACCGGGGGAGCCTCCCAGGAGACAGGCAGACCGGCCACTGGAGCCTCCCAGGAGATGGGCAGACCGGCTTCTGGAACCTTCCTGGAGACAGGTGGACCACCCCCAAGAACTCCCACCACGGGGAGGCCCTAATCCACCTCCAAGGGTGGTAGATCAACCCCGGGGCAGCCCGGAGGTAGGGCCTTATCTGCATTTCCCCTCCTGGGGAGGACCTGGAGGAGCTACCATCAGTGGAGGAACCGGAGGACCAGGGAGAGGGGCCTGCTGCGGATGGCCCCTGTGATTTGGAGGAGTTGCCCTCTGCTGAAGACCCAGAGGACTCAAGGGAGGGGCCTGCTGCGAGCAGCCCCTGCAACCTGGAGGAGCTACCATCAGCTGATAGCCCTGAGAGGTTGCTGGACCTGCCGCCTATAGACAGTGAAGGACTGACCGGGGTACTTTTGGCTGTGCCCAGACATCGACGCAGAGGACTACGGGCAATGGTCCCTCTAAGGTTTGGCGGCTTGTGTGCAAAATTTTCAAGCGGTGTGCAAAACTTTTTCTGAATAAACGACAGAAATTATATGCATTAATTGAAGTTAGTGATTGTAAATAGAATTAATTAATTGGGTTTAATTGAAATTTAATTTTTAGAAACATTTTTATTTAAAATTAATTTTTTTAAAGTTTTTTTTTAAAAAGAGAAGGAAGGGAGAGAAAAAAGGAAGACAAAGAAGGAAAGAAGAGAAAGAGAGAAGGAAGGAAGTGAAAGAGAGGAAGGAAGAGAAAGGGAAGAGAGAAGGAAGGAAGAGAAAGAAAGAAAAGTCAAGGCCGCTGGTGGGAGGGACCTGACCGGGGCCCCAGGAGGCTGTCGGCGGGGCGGAGCAGGCCCCGGCCCTGGAGACTGATCCTGGCCCTGTGCCAGGAGGCCGAGGCTGTCAGCGGAGCGGAGCCAATCCTGGCCCCAGCCGGCCCCGGGCCGGGAAGTCAAGGTGGCCGGCAAATGGGAGCCTGAGAGCCCGCCCCAGCTGCGGCCACCCCGCTTCCTCAGCCGCATGGGGCAGGCAGGCAGGCCCGTGCACCTGCCCCGACCCTGAGCCTGCCTGCTCCGTCCTGTGGGCGGGGAGGGCCAGCCCGGAGGCTGGGCACCGGCCGGGTCTGCTGCGACAAAGCGCAGCCCCAGGGGTATGGAGGGGGCGGCGGGGGTCCCTCAATGCTGTGCGGGGGTCCCTCAATGCTGCGCGGGGTGTGCAACATCCGCTGCGTGGCTGCGCACCCGCGCAGCTTAGAGGGAACATAGACTATGGGCGCCAGGTGTGTTTCGGCTGGAGCCCCACTGACCCAATGGCAGATTGCTCTGCCACTGGATAGTGCCCTGGGCTGGGATACAGTGGTGAGGGCGGGCCTGCGTCCCCTTCCTTCCCCTCTTTGATTGCCTGAGTAGTGATCCATCCTGCCTGACTACTGACTCTGGGTGTTTGCTTTGCCCTGCCAGAAGGGCCGAAGGCTACTGACTCTGGGTGCCTTGTCTTGTCCTGTCTGAGGGCCGGAACTACTGATGGTGGGTGTCCACCTCACTACACCCAGCAAAGGCCTTTTCTCCAGTGTTCATTCTTTTCCTGTAAGTAGTTAGAATAAATGTTACTCAGTATGTTTTAGGTGGTTAGAATAGACTAGTTTTACTAGAATAGATCCCCTTAAGGGCCATTAATTTCTTCCAAGGACTAGGGCATGCCTCAATACCCTGATTTTAAACCACGTGGGGCTTGTAAAAAGTACATGTCTAAGAGTGACCTTTCAGTGCCTTGGAGAGACATACCAGACGGACAGCTACAGGATTTGCAGAGACTTTCATCCTTGGACAATAAAAGAAAGGAGTCAAAGATTAAAGTTCTTCCTCAAGGAGGCATCTCTCCATCCCTCTCTGAGCACATTGGAGCTATGGCCCAACGTGCTGGCATCGGTCAGGAGCACATCAGCATCTGTTTGGGATCAGGTGCCAAGGAAGGACTTTGGTTCTTGAGACCGTGGCACAGTAGAGGATCACTGGTACTGAAATCCTCATCGAGTACTTGGCACCTCTCTCAGTTCCCTGCCCGCAAGAAGAAAGAAGTCAGACAGGTATTGCTGCCCAGACCATCAGGCCCTAATAGTGCTAGCAGAATGTGACCCATGCTGGGTCACTCAGGCACCTGTGCCATAGCTGCGGCACCATCCACTCTGGCCCTGGAGAGGGGTGTGTTGAGTTTGGCACTGATAAGCTCCCCAACCAGATAATTGGAGGAGTAGAACTTACAGCTGCCCTCCATTTCAGAGACTTTTGAAGTGGCCAGGGAGCTCATTGAAAGCACCGTGCCACCACCGCTGACACAAACCTGCCGAAGGCCAAGAGAGGTACAAGCCCCAGCACAGAAGCAATGGCTGTTGCTGCCACAGGGAAAGCCATCGATGATGTCCCACCAGCTATCACTGTGGCACTGAGGGGCACCACACCTCCTTTGTCACAGAGGCATGAACATTCTGACTCCAAGACAGAGTCCATCTTGCAGAGGAGTCAGCACCAGGACAGAGGGGATTACTGGAGCCAAAAGGTGGCTTACTCCTACCCCATGCCTTGGACCCCACAGTAGCAGGGCCTGCATCAGTGGCCATTTTGGACCCCATAGGCCTTTCACCAAGTCCAGGGCCCCAGTCAATTTGATCGCTGCCCTTGGTCTCAGGGAGCAGGTACCACCAGGCTTGGTCGGAGACCCTCTCAGCCTGAAGCAGACACCAGCATTGAGCATGACCTGGATCCTGTACACGGTACAGGCACCAAGATAGATGCTGTGCACACTGAGGCTGAGATAGAGCACTGCAAGATCCACAAGGCACAGAGGGGCAGGAAACTGTCCCACTGAGACAATTGTTTTCCTCATCTCCTGATGGGAGGCAGTCGCGGGTGCATCCCTGGCACCAATAGTAGACGATGGCAGGGCCCATCAGGGCCTCCTTCATGGGGTTACCCAAAACTTGGGAATCCAAGTTGAGATCTCTGAAGGGGGCAGGGAGGGGAGTGGACTAGATGAGAGAGAACCTATCTCTCTCAGGTCCAATCAGGACTGTTTTGCCTCTAATTAAGACAATTGAAAAGAACATAAAGGTATTATGTCAAACCTTTGCCTCTATTCCCCTGATTGCCAATAAGCTCAAGCAGCAATCCTTGGCATCACCAAAAAGTTGAGTACCTTTACACTCACCCTCACCTGGGTCTCTGGTGGTTGTGGCAACAAATGAGAGGGAGAGACAGGGGAACATGGACCAAACACCTGGGAATGTATCGAAGTTCACAGACACTATAATGCCACCTGACTCTAAAAAGAATTCTCAGCCTTGGTAGACGAGGGCAAAGCAACAGCAAGGGACTCTGGATGCTGCTGATGCAGCAGCATGCACTATGGCCTTTGGGTAGTGATGCGCCACAGTTTGTGGGTACAGGCCAAAAGCCTCCCTCATGAGGTCCAGTAAACTGTGTAGGACCTCCCGTTTGAGAGGCACTCATGGTTTTCAGATCAGACTAATTCAAAGCTGCATAGTTTAAAGGACTCAAGGACCACTCTGAAGTCCCTGGAGCTACAAACACCAGCACCCTAGAGCAGTGGAAACGTTTTTTTTCTTGGGACCTAGTTGAAAAAAATCATTTATGCCCATTACCCAGTAATTACATCTTTCAGCAAGGGGCGCCATGATCCAGTACCTGAGGGTCTGCAATGCATGGTTTGAAAACCACTGCCCTAGAAGAGGCACTTTAGGCCTTAAGCTCTCCCATGTTTCTGCCAGCCCCAACAGTAAGCCATCCCTGAGGCCAAAAGAGAATTTTTGAGGGTATTCCTGTGGACAGCATATAAACCCAGATGCTGGATCCTCCATCCCTATTATTTTCGAACCTCCTCTCCTATTTCTACTTGTTTGGGCCCAGATTACAGCAGACCATTGGGAACTACATACAGTAGAATCAGGATGCTTTATCAAATTCAACTCCCACTCTCCCTCGCATTTCCAACCTTCCCCTGTCCCTCATCAGGGATCCTTTTTGAGCAACTTCTGATTCAAGAGTTGAAACAGTTCTTAGAAGTGGGAATAGTGGAAGAGGGTCCTCAGGAGCTATAGGGAAAGCCAAGGGGTCGGGGGGTCTAAACCTATGAAACCTTAAAAAATATATGAAGATTCAAGATTCTGAAGGGTCTCCCTGACATCATTCATCCCCTCTCCCTCTTCCCCCCCCCCCCAACTGGATCCAGAGGACTGGTATGCTGTCCTCGATCTGAAAAAACACAGCCACATGTCACAGCACAGAAGATTCCTTTGCTTTGTAGTCAACTGATTGCACTACCAGTTTACAGTACTGCCATTCAATCTCTCGGCAGCCCCCGGAGTTTTCATAAAATGGTGGTTCCATTCCTAAGGAGGTGGGAAATACATGTCTACCCATACTTGGAAGATTCGGACTTGGCATTCATAAAACTGACATTTGACAAACTGGGCCATCTAATCAATGTACAAAAGTCGATACTGACCCCCACTCAAAGGATAGAATTTATAGGGGCAGTCCTGGGTTCTAACTAAGCCAAGGTTCTCCTTCTGGACTCCCACAGTTCCAAGCCATATGCTCCATCATAGAGGAATGGAAGCGACATCCCACGGTCACTGTCAGAAAGTACCTGAGAGTCTTGGGTGACTTAGTGGCTTGCAATTAGGTGTTCGCTATGCCAGATTACACCTCAGACCTCTTTAGGTGTGCCTCACCTCAGTTTACTGACCATCCCAGGAGTTCATAGATAAAGTAGTATCTATCCTGGAGTCAGTATTGGAAACGCTCCACTGGTGGTAAGATCAGTGTTTGTGGAGGAGTCCTGTTTGAAGTTCCTTCTCCCACCCTAACCCTACTGATGCACACTTTAGACACAGGCTCGGGGGGCTCATCTTGGCCATCTCAGGACTCCACGTCTGTGGTCACAAGGAGATCTGGCCACCCTTATCAATGTAAGGGAGCTCAGAGGAGCATGTCTGTCCTGCTAAGCCTTCAAAGACCATTTGAAAGGCAAAGGTGTGGTGATAAGAAAAGATTATACAATAATGATGTTCTGTATAAACAGATAGGGTGGTGCTTGTTCCTTTCTCCTGTGTCAAGGAGCCCTCAGTCTCTGGCACTTTCTCATAGCTTATAAGATTCACAAAGAGCCTTTATACTTACTGGGATCTCGGAATGTACTGGCGGGCCACCTAAGCAGGTCAATATCCTCCCACGAATGGTGTCTCCACTTAGGTGTGGCAAGGAATATCTTCCCAAGGTGGGGCATTCCCCAGATAGACTTATTCATGACCAGAATCTGTGCAAGCAGTTCTCCTCCTTGCAGAATTTCAGCTCAGGGTCGATGGCAGATGCCTTTCTCATCTCACAAACACGACATCTACTCCACACATTCACCAAATACCCATGGTCCACAAGGTCCTTCTAAAGGTCAAGAGGAACAAACCTTAATGATTCTGGTAGCCCCAGCTTGACTGCACCAAGCTACATTCCAAGAGAGATATAGGAGGGAGCATGTGGCTAATGTTTTGAACAGTGCTTTCATAAGTTCTGACAGAACCAAGTTAAGATCCCATTGGGGAACCAGCTGGTGTGTTTGAGGGTGTCAAGGCCCTTGAGGAAGCACCCAGTATGTGGTTTGTAAAAATTAGTGGTCACCTACCCACAGGTGAAAAGCTGAAATTGAAGTCAGGTGCACATTAATTGAAGATATTGAAAGACCTAGACGTTTAATGTGTAGCAAGTACCTTCCATGCTGTAAGGTGTAGAGATGGTAACTTCAGATGATGAAGGTGTCCTTAGTCCTCCTCAAGACTGGCACTAGTGGAAGGCTCATCTCCACTGAGAGATCAAGAAGCATGGTATACCAGCTTGGCATCATACTAATTCCCATGTTGGGTTGTGGGCAGAGGTGGAACCTTTAGATCCACCATAGAGGTTTCTGCCATTTGAACTAAAGGAATAACTGGTAACAGATGGGTGTTGTCTTCCTCTGTGTAGACCAGCAATAGAGGGGAATGAGATTCACTTTGCCAGCAGGTTTCACGTGTATTTGATGGCAGCAGAGCAGTGGTGAACTCAGGAATCTTGGGTTTCGTTCCAAGCTCTGGAAGGACATGCAGTCTTGTGGGCACAGACACTTTTGTCTATGGTCCCTTGTGCCCTGTCCCAGTCTTGTCTTCATCATCTCTGACTTCTTGGGCTAATACAGTTCTTCCTGAGTCAGTTTCACCCTGCTTAACCAGGAGATTTGCAATAATCTAAAAATAGAGTCCTACAAAAAGTGGAAACTAGGTCAAATCACAAAGGATGATTATAAACAAATAACACAGTTGTGTAGGGGAAAAATCAGGAAGGCCAAGGCACAAACTGAGATCAAACTACCTGAAGGTATAAAGGATAACAAAAAAACATTTTTAAAGTACATTAGAAACAAGAGGAAGACCAAGGATAGCATAGAACCGTTACTCAACAAAGAGGGTGGAAAAAGTAACAGAAAAGGTGGAAATGGCAGAGGAACTAAATGATTTCCTTGTTTCGGTCTTCATCGAGAAGGTTGATGGTGATTCGATGCTAGACGTAGGGGAAGGCATTAAAAACGGGATAGGATCAAAAGCTAAAATAGGGAGAGAACAAGTGAAAAATTACTTCGGCTATGTACACACGACAGACTTGTCCCGCAATAAGCTATTGCGGGACAAGGAAAGTGCTATAAATATAGTGCTTTCGTGTGTATACACTTGCTTCTTGTATCGCAAAGGAGCATTCACCCATGTGAACGCTCCTTTGCGAAACAAGGAGCAGTGCATGGTGGGCACCTGTCCCACCATGCACTGCCCACAGCCAGCCCCCTAGTCCAGCTGCAGGGCTTAGGATGGCGGGGGCTGCGTCGCCAGCCCGCTCCGCCACCCGAAGCCCTGGGGCTGAGCGAGGGGGCTGGCCTGAACTGGCGAGGGCAGCCAGTTTGGGCCAGCCCCCTAGCTCAGTCCAGGGGAGCCCCTGAACCTGGCAGCTCCCATAACAGTCAATTTTGACATATATCTCAATTTCACTGCTCTGCTAGAGCAGTGAAATTGACATATTTGACACCTCCAATGTCCCAAAGTGGCCTCAATTGGCACTCTGGGACATTTCCGGAGGCTGTCTAATGAGCAAAATGAGTACACATGAGCCGCGGTAAGGCTAACCACTCTCGATTTGAGTGGTTTAACTGTTGCGTGGCAAGAGGGATAAGGAGTCTTATCATGCAATAAAGTGATGGTGTGTACATGGCCTTAGACAAGATAGATGTCTTTAAGTCACCAGGGCCTGATAATATGTACCCTAGCATACTCAAGGAGCTGACTCAGTAGATGTCGGACCATTGACTATTATCTTTGAAAAATCATGGAAGACTGGAGAGGTCCCAGAGGACTGGAAAAGAGCAAATATACTGCCCAACTATAAAAAGGGAAATAAGGACAACCCAGGGAATTATAGACCAGTCGGTCTGCACCTGGAAAAATAATGCAGCAAATAATTAAGGAGTCAATTAGCAAACATCTAGAAGAGAATAAGGTGTTAAGTGATAGTCAGCATGGATTTCTCAAGAACACATTGTGTCAAACCAACCTGAGAGCTTTCTAGGATGGGATAACAAGCCTTGTGGATAGAGGGGAAGCGGTAGATGTGGTATATCTAGACTTTAATAAGGCTTTTGTTACAGTCTCGCATCACCTTCTCATTAACAAACTAGGGAAGTACAACCTGGATGGAGCTACTATAAGATGGGTGCAAAACTGGTTGGATAACTGCTCTCAGAGAGTAGTTATCAACAGTTCACAGTCATGCTGGAAGTACATAGCAGTGGGGTACCACCGCAGGGTTTGGTTCTGGGTCCGATTCTCTTCAGTGTTTTCATCAATGATTTAGATGATGGCATACAGAGCGCACTTACAGAGTTTGCTGATGATACCAAACTGGGAGGGGTTGCAAGTGCTTTGAAGGATAGGATCACAATTCAAAATGATTTGGACAAACGGGTGAAATGGTCTGAAGTTAATAGGATGAAATTCAATAAAGGCAAGTGCAAGGTACTCCACTTAGAATCATAGGGTTGGAAGGGACCTCATGAGGTCATCTAGTCCAACCCCCTGCTAAAAGCAGGACCACTCCCACTAAATCATCCCAGCCAGGGTATTGTCTAACCGGGACTTAAACATCTCCAAAGACGGAGATTCCACCACCTACATAGGCAACCCATTCCAATGCTTCACCACCCTCCTACTGAGAAATTTTTTCCTAATATCCAACCTCGACCTCCCCAGCTGCAACTTGAAACCATTGCTCCTTGTTCTGTCCTCTGTTACTACTGAGAACAGCCTAGCTTCCTCCTCTTTGGAGCACCCCTTCAAGTAGCTGAAGGTTGCTATCAAATCCCCCCTCAGTCTTCTCTTCTGCAGACTGAATAAGCCTAGTTCCTTTAGTCTCTCCTCGTAAATCATGTGCCCCAGCCCACTAATCATTTTCGTTGCCCTCTGCTGGTTTCTTTTTAATTTGTCAACATCCTTTCTGTAGTGGGGAGTCCAAAATTGGACACAGTATTCCAGATGTGGCCTCACCAGTGCCAAATAGAGTGGAATAATCACATCCCTTGATCTGCTGGCAACACTCCTACTTATGCTGCCCAATTGGCCTTTGGCCTTTTTGGCAACAGCAGCACACTGTTGACTCATATCCAGCTTCCCGTCCGCCATAACCCCCAGGTCTTCGGAAAGAACTGTCCATTCCACACATACAAAATGGGCAATGACTGTCTAGGAAGAAGTGCTGCGGAAAGGGATCGGGGTGTCATAGTGGACCACAAGCAAAATATGAATCAATAGTGTAACACTGTTGGAAAAAAAGCAAACACCATTCTGGGATGTATTAACAGGAGTATTATAAGTAAGACACGAGAAGTAATTCTTCCACTCTTCTCTGCCCTGATTAGGCCACAACCAGAGTATTGTGTACAGTTCTGGGCGCCTCATTTCAGGAAAAATGTGGACAACCTGGATAAAGTCCAGAGAAGAGTAACATGAATGATTAAAGGTCTGGAACACTTGACTTATGAGGGAAGATTGAAAGAGCTGGGTTTGTTTAGTGTGGAAAAGAAGAGACTGAGAAGGGACATAACAGTTTTCAAGTACCTAAAAGGTTGTCACGAGGAAGAGGAGGGAGAAAAATTGTTTTCCTTAACCACATAGGACAAGAAGCAATGGGCTTAAATTATGGCAAGGAAGGTTTAGGTTGGACATTAGGAAGAAATTTCTAACTGTCAGGGTCATTATCCACTGAAATAAGTTGCCTAGGCAGGTTGGCCCCACCCCCCCATGCTGCAGGGGAGTGTGGCGGGCCCACTGGCCTGCTCCACCCCCCAGGGAGCTGGCCTCAGAGGCTGAGGCCGCTGGCGGGGGAAGCCGGATTCAGCCCCGGCCTGGGAGGCCAAGGCCGTCAGCGCAGGGATCTGGCCGCATGTGGCCATGTGGGGCAGGCTGGCCCAGAGGCTGGGACCCACACACGTGCTCCACCCCTGGGCCTGCCTGCTCTGCCCTGGGGGCGGGGAGGGCCGGCCCAGGGGCCGGGCATAGCGTTCCCGCCCCGCCCCACTGCCTTCGGCTCGCTGCCAGAGGCAGCGGGGAACAGGCGGAATCATGGCCATGGGAGGGGGGGCTGTAGCACACAGGGGCCCCGCACTGCCCCGCTGGAAGCTGGGGCAGCGCGGGGCTCACGTAACCACGGGGCCCAGGGCGATCACTCCGTTCACCACCACCCCACCCCCAGGGACGGCCTTGTGTGGAATCTCCATCACTGGAAGTTTTTAAGAGCAGGTTAGACAAACATCTGTCTGGGGTGGTGTAAGAGTGTACTTCATCCTGCCGTGAGCGCAGGGGACTGGACTCAATGACCTCTCATGGTCCCTTCCAGTTTCTATGATTCTTTCCAGGGCTTCCCATCCTAAGCTCGGTCTCCTTAACCAGCAAGTCCTAGTCTCATCTTTCTAGTTTTCCCATTCCAGACCAGTTTCTCCCCCCACTCCTCCCAAAATATCCTTGCTAAGCGGATTACCATTTGCCTCCTTATTCCAGCTCCTCATGTGACCTACCATTTTCACTCCCTCAGCCTCCAGTCTGACTTCCATGTATGTCATGCCCACTGAGTCCCAGTCTCCCACCCAAGCTTTTCAGCTAGTCTGTGTCTGTCTCTTTTCCCCTCTCCCGCCTCCCTCTCCTCCCCACTTCTGTCCCGTAAGTGTCCCAGTCTCTCTTGCCTAGCAAATGCCAGTTCTCCCTCTGCACCACAGCTCCTTGTGAGATCTGTCTCCTCTTCGCCCTTACCTTCCTCTCCCCAACTTACTGGCCCAGTCCCAGTCTCCTTGTCCAGCCATTCTCTTGCATCATCTTGTCATCATTAGCATGGAGGAGGATGCCTGATCTGAATAAAGAGAAGATACGAACCTTGGCCTAGCAGGGGGGAGAGGTGGGTGTGTGGCAGGGAGTGTCACTGAGAGCAGAGGAGAGACAGAGTATACATACTCAGTTCAACTGGCCGGACAGTTTAAACTGGCAGCTTAGAACTGCATTGCATTGAACTTCTTGGTCATCCCCAGTCTGGAGAAAGCCTGATATGGATAGAATCTTCCAGGGATTTAGCTGCTAAAGTCTGTGTCTGTGTTAAGCATGGGTGAAATGTGATTTTCTAAAGGCTTAGAACTTGGATAAAGGTGGGTGGATTTTTACTGAGATGGGAAAGGCACATCCATGACACAAAGGCCACCTCTTGTTGAATTTCAGGTCTGTGCTCCAAAGAATGGTAAAGCTAGAGGTTTTCAAAAAAAAAGGTTGTCCGAATTTTTTAAAAACGGATAAAACTTGCTTATTTTTCCTCAGAAAAGGATGCAGTTTTGGCTGAAATCCCCCTCTTCTCCCCCCCCCCAAACCCCCCTCCCCCCCAAAAAACACCACCACCCATCAGCCCGAGGCAAGCACTCATCATACAGAATTTGCCAGCTGAAAACAGGTCATATTAATGGATCCATTAGGCGATCTTGATAATAGTTGTTGCTACCAACTTCACTTATAGTATGTTTAAATATGATGTGATGAAAGAATTCAATTTTTTAAGCATTCCACATTTCCCCTCTCCAATCTCATAGTGGAGGTATTTGCACTCCTTCCCTTGAAGTTGGGAGCTGTTAAAAGTGAAACAAATATTAATTCTTTCCTGGCAGGAAACAGGAGGAGCTTGTACAGCAGGTGCGGAAGAGGCTAGAGGAAGCACTGATGGCTGACATGCTTGCCCATGTGGAGGAAATAGCAAGGGATGGGGAAGCTCCTTCAGAGAAGGAAGGAGGTGATGAAGAAGGGGAGGAGGAAGAGGAGGAACAAGACCATGACCAGGAGATGGAGAATGTATAGTCCAGGTAATACAGTAACTCTGAACTGTTTCCTCTGTTCTCACTTTTCATTCTGCACTGAATAGCACTATCATGG
This sequence comes from Pelusios castaneus, assembly GCA_007922175.1. Lineage (NCBI taxonomy): Eukaryota > Metazoa > Chordata > Testudines > Pelomedusidae > Pelusios > Pelusios castaneus. Next base: position 1,410,282 of record ML685913.1, on the reverse strand, counting down.
GGGGGGGGGGGAGATGTATCGAAAGGGAATTTTGGAATTGGCACTGACATCCTTCTCCAGTATGCCCTTTAAGGGGGGGGGGGTGAGGGGGGAGATAGCTTCTTTTAATATGTGGGTTTAATGTCGATCTTTTGAGCCATAGTTTCATTTTTAAACCTTATCTCACAGGCTCTGTTCACTGATGGTGATCTGAATGTTGTTTGGGTATGTTTAGCGGGGAGGGGATTGGTCTTAATGTGAAACTGACAGTTTTGTTATAAAACACCATCACAATTAAGATGAACTCTCTTTGGGTGTTATTAACTGGGTGACTAAGTGGCCCCCCTTGGCCAGGAGTGAGGGACTTTGGTGGAGAGGTTCTATATGGAGTGAGCTTGCTTTCTTACTGACTACTTTGTACCTCTTTTTAGGCTCAAATAGAGGATTTTGTACTCCAGGATTGTCACTTATCACAAGCACTGAATACACAAGCCTGATATGTGGATGCATTTTGAAGGGACACTATTCCCTGCTCAGCTATTTTAAGTTGACTAATATTAATTTAAAAAAAAACAACTGTTTTTATCTTCAAATCTTCACACTGTGCCAAGCCAAGATACTTCTTGGATCTATTAGTGTGTGATATACATTGCAGTCCCCAAACACAACGTCATGTTATGGAAGGAAATGCCAACATTCTTTCTGGTCTCTTGATACATTGCTTTGTAACAACCCTTGCTGGGAGCCATATGCACCATCAGTTAAGTTTATGCAATGACGGAAAAAGTGCTCAATGATTATGTAATGTTTGATCACTTAAAGTTATATCCCAGGAAGAGCAACTAGCAATCTGTCTCTGAAATGAGAGAGCCAGTTTCTTTACTGCTCAATTACTTAACCTGTAGACTTGTGAGCTTCTTAGGCAAGAAATAAAAACTTAGAGGAAGTAAAGAGCCGTAAAATGAACAAGGGAAGAAAGGAAAAGTCGTCTTTGGAGACCATGACAGCTACCTTTCGGTGCCATTTAGGATCAGCAGTGATCTTTGTTTTTCCATACTGTGAGGCTAATTATTGTGGCTGGGTATGTGTGACCTATGGAATATGCTGTCTTATATCTGAGCTTCTACTCTTCCTTGCGTTGTCACTCGGATTAGCTGTAGCCTTGTTTGAGTACTCCATAGCTTTAAGTCCTTTTCTGATGAAACACAGTAACAGCAGCCAGACTACCATGGTGAAAATCTGGGGCCAAAGAGGCAGTAACCTTGAAGATCTAAATGAGAGACCTCGCCCTGAACCTGAAAGAGATTATCTGCTGCAAAAATGTAAAAGTGCCTGATGATTTACCCAGTGTTTCTCTCTGCTTCTTTCTTCCAGGGAGTTCCATGTAAGAATTCCCAGTTTAAACCCTATCAGCAGGGTCAGCACAACTATTTACAAAGCCAAGAGTGTCTGCAGATGAAATTGCACCAACCATCCAACTGTACCGATGAGCGTGTCTGATGCCCACTTCAGGAAAAAGTTGAGAAGCTGATGGCTCATTAATTGCTGGGTAGTTCTGAAGATGAACTATATTACTTCTCCTTTTCTAAAGAGGCAGGGAGTACAAAAGGGTGAAGGGGAATAAAGAAATGCAAAAGTGGGGGAGGGTTAAAACTAGAAACCAAATTCCCTGTCTTATTCATGGGTCATACCATGTTGTCAAATTTTTCCAGGCTTTTCTATCTTAGTACCTTTAACCAGTGACCTAGAGAAACAATATTTTCTCTCATCCTAACACACATGGAGGGCAAGAAAGATGCTCTTTCACTCCTTGCCCGCTCTGCTCTAGGCTACCTGTTTGTATCAGAGTCAATCAGATTGTATGTTGTAGGTTTATTCCATATGTGAATCCAGGTTACTGAATTGCATTTTCCTCTCAAGACCAGATTGGGCTTGATGAGTAGTCCTAAGAGATGAAAAGCTGGTGCCTCTTCCACTTCAGGCTGTGATGAGTTGGGAAAGTCACACTAAGAATCAATTTTGTATCGGTGACAACCTGTTTCTATAACTACTTCCAACACCACATTCAATGCATTAGTTGCCAATACATGGCATGGGAGCCTGTGTGTGTCCAAACCAAGCTCATTAGGTGTTTCAGAGCTCAGTATATCAGTGTGTAGTATAAGTCTGGTTGGAGACACTTTTCAGCTAAAAACAGAAGGTACAATATGACTCATTTCTGGCCAACAATGAGGAAAATTTCCTCCTATTCTGGTGCCAAGTACCTCAACTTCTGTTTTAGTATGTGTGTAGTGAAGGGAGTCTATAGATTTGTCAACACATCTGCACATGAAAGCAGTAATGTTCTGACATCTTTTAAAACAAAAAAGGCAAAGATTTTTTACTTTAATATCTAAAAATGAATCTAATGCTTTTTATTGGAGCATTGACTCTTCTTCCTCGCACGTGCAGTGGAGTGACCAGCATTTTTGTTCAACAGTGAAATGATGTGAAACCTGCCTTAATGTATTCATAAGTATTTGGCTTCACCCTGGGTACCTTAAATTATTCCTCAGTCTTTTCTTATGCATCTTATGCTTCTTATTCTGAGCAAATAGTGGGAGAAACTAGCAGTGGATAAAAATTAATCCACCTGGAGAGGTGGAGCGAGGAGATGGTGACGGTCTGAGTTTATAGATTGAAGAAAATATCCACTAGGTTGCAAATTCTTTTTGTCTTGGGGTATTCATGAATAATTCGTGCCTGGAGTTGTCTGCTGAAAATATATTATAAAAGGTGGAATCAAATATTGCATCTCTAATCAATTTATGAGTTGCTGGTATCCCCAAAATTGGGACAGAAATGATTCCCAGAGCCTCTGTTGCATATGAATGTTTAGCAATAACAGTGAGGCCCCAGGGGCATGTCCTTGAAAGTAATGACCATCTTTAGGAGTATTTCTATGTAAACCACTTAGTTGGTTGAGAAATGTCTCATGCCAAAGTGACTGATGCTGTAACCCTCACCTCTTTTAAAAAAAAATAAAAAAATCCACAGCATTTTTGTTCATTTGGATTGCTACAAGAAGGCTGGATTTGTATGTCACTGCTGCACCAGCCATTGCTTTGGCAATGGTAGAGCTGTCAGAATTATTTTCATTTTTGAACAGTCTGTTATGGTTATTATTCTGTAAATCTGTCCTCCTGTAACTCATTGTGTTCAATTAAATGTTTCTCACAGAAAGCAGAGCTTCTTCTGGTCCTGTCTCATGCCCCTGTTTGCCATATCTGTGCTATTCCATTGCGAGCTGTCCTTATGGAGAACCTCTTGCATTTTATTTTGAGATAATTTTGGAGGACCTGAAGGAAGGAAATGCCATGTAAACCCTGCATTGCGCTCCCATGGCTTCACTGTGGATGAGAGACTAGCATGTGTCTTATAGCTAACTACTCTTTCCTTCTTACCTATGACACACTAACTCATACTCGATTCTTGTGCCCTTAGACCTCATTGCTCTTGTTCTCCATTGTGTGGGAGGGGGCAGGTAGGAAGATGAAGTGAATTTGTGTGTGTGTGTAAAAATTCTGATACCATCTAGTGATTACCATATTCTCTGTAGCATAAATAGAAAGCTTTTCCTTAGGTGTATGTGGTGTGAGGGTTGGGAAGAGACCAAGAAAGCAATATAAACATCCCAAAGTGTTCAAAAGCTGAGTGAGATCACTGGGAGGACCATAAAGTATGCCCGTTTCTTTTCTCTTCCCCCATAACCCATCTCTATTGGTGTGTTCTGTTCTTTATCTTCAGTTTTATAAACATTTTTAATTTGGTTTAAATTAATCTTCTGTTTAAAAGCACCAAAGTGGCCAAAAATCCTCCTCATGGTCCAACAAACATAAATAATTTTACCTTTTTACCAAGTCACATAGGTAAATAAAAGACCATTTAAAAATGGACTTGCTTTTTCTACCATATCCATGCAGTGATATCTGGATTAGTTGGTCCTCCTATCACAGTTCTCTACCTGGAAGTAATTGATGTACACACTGGGTCCCCATTTGCAGGATGGAGAAAGTTGTTGATGCTTCATTAGTGTCTCGTTAATTGGCAGAATTGGTAAAGTAAATGATAGCTGAATGAAGTCACGGAGTTATTCTTAACCTTTGCTGATGTCTGGCAGTACCTGTGTGACACCTTGGCAAGAACATGCTGTGATCTGGAAGTAAATTCAGCTTCTTTAGGGAAGAATCCCAGAGGAGATTGTGTGTCTCTTTAGACTACCAAATGGAATTCAGCTTCCATGGACATCAAGCATTCTTTAAAAAAACCAAAACAAATCCCAAGGCTAAGTACGTCTCCTTTACACTCAGATTTTGTGCTGGCAGAACAGTTTGGTGGGCAGGGGGGATTGTTTGTTTTTTTTGTTTTTCTGGAATAGTTCTACCAATACAACCCCTTAGTATGAACACAGCAATAATACCAGCATAACACTCCTCCTGTTGCACACCAATAAACTATACCACTAAAAACACTTTTGTACTGGTTTTACAGCATCTGGTGTTCTACTTTAACCATATCACTGTAGTTAAGGTGGTGAACTTCTATGTGTAGACAAGGGCTAAAACTCTATTACTATATGGCATTCAAGTGCTAGCTATATATCACTTGATTTCATGTAAATGGTCTTAATACCCTTAATGCAATAGCTTCAAAGTGATCTATCTTGTGCTGGAGAAACAAAGTGATATGCTTGGGTGGTATCCTGCTTTCAGAACGTCAGTTCTCAGAGAGCAGGAGAGGCCAGAGACGTGGACAGTAACTAACTTCTGTGACTGGTTTAAAAAAAAAAACCCAGATAATTCTATTAAAACATTTAAGACTGTGCATTTTCAAATAGCAGCCATTTCTGTAAAGTTATGTTTGATAAGGGTACTGACCTCCTAGAATAGAGGGCTGTTTACACAGTACAAGGCCAGTCAGGGCTGATGCTGAAAGGGACTGCTATATTGCATCATAATCTGTCAGATGGTTTTTTTTTAAAAATGATAGCCTGTTAATCATATAGGGCCCTGCTTGGAGGTGGGGGGAAGGAGAATGAGAAGCTTTAGTGATGGAGTGTCTTAGCCTGCTATGTGATCCTACAATATTCTGTATGTTACAAGAATGTAAAAAGCTGTTCCATTTTCCAAAATGACTAAAAATGGCACCTAACAGTTCTAACTTTATCCTGTGCGTCATTGTCAGATCTGCTGACTCGATGATCTTATTTTTCCTCACTACTGCTTTCTGCTCCTTTTGGTCTTGCAAAGCCAGCAAAGTTATGGGAGATATGTTCAGGTTCTCTTCTTGTTTGTGCGTTATCAGCAGAATTGTTTTCACCAAGTTCCAGTCGGTGAAGCTAATGGGGTTGCACAAGTATCATTGGAGGCCGGTTTTGGCCTGCAGAGCTCTTGTAGGTCATGATGCCTGAGAAGCTAGCTTGACTTAGATCCCGGTGTTAACTTGCAGGCCTGAAATCAATTGGGAACAGTGGAGGGGTGTTTCTGCCCCTCCCTCCTCCTCCCCTCCCCCATGTAAACTGAGCACACTTGATATGACAAATGGACATTAATGGCACGGCTGGACTCTTAGAGGCACATTCAGAACTGTTTTTAGAGCCTTTCACTATACCATTTGTTTGTGTGTAAGCTCATGCCATATACCCCAAATGGAGGGAGATAGATTTTAGAGTTTTGAGTTTGATAGCTTGAGTTATTTTTGCTTCCCGAAGTAAAATTGTATTTTGGAAAGGCAAGGATTTCCATTTGACCCAGGGCAAAGTCTTGTGTAAGTTATCTCTCTCCAAAATAAATCAGCACCATTGCATAGGCATTAACAGCTAGTTGAGATAACTTAGCTTCTGTGCAGCCCTGAGAGAATGACCTACTGCCCCTTCTTCTGAAGCCAAAGAAACTTTGAATGGGGAGATGAGTGAATATAAATAAAGTCGACTCATTATCCGAAAGTGCCTTGCAAATAACAAATCTTGTACAAGCTGACTTCAGCAATTTGAAGTGGAGTGTAGGGCAGGGGGCAGCAGACAATGTCCAATCATTAAGCTAAACATTTCTCTGGGCTAAACAGTGATCTCACATAGAGCACAGTTAAAGGCGCATATGCACCACCCAAAGCTGAATGTTCTCAAAAAAAACTAAACAGAGCAAATATCTTGGTCTGTCTGAGCCTCCTGAAGCGCTCTTTTGTCACCCTTCCCGCCAGTAGTAGCCCCAGATCTTACAGCGAAACAGCAATTATTCTTGTTTAACCGTGGTGATTATGGAACTACCAACTGCTAGTCTTTTATGTCTCTTTCCAGTTCTGTACCCCCTTGTCTGTGTCATCCTCAGAATTTGTCCTTTCCTTACTATTATGTTAGTTATCCCTATATCATTTCCTGTCTTGACTGGTGCGGTTCACGCTTTCTCAATCAAAAGGTCTTAAAGTATTTTCCTAGTGTCTTAGTAAAATGTGGTCTTTGCTGCCATAGATGCTTCCCCTGCAGTTCACCAGCAAATAAAACCCCTGTGATAACTACAGCAATTGTCTGTGGAAAAGTAATATGAGGACGGTATTTACTATATGTTCAGCTATCTGAAATTATACAAAGCATCTGGAAACAAATGCGAGCCAGCACCATGTGACTAGACAGCTCTCTGGCCCACCAGTAGTCTTTATTTGTTAGGAGCAGCTGGTAATGGTAGGAGGGTCTGGAATGTTGCAGTGAAACACTCTTACTTTTAGGAAAGCCAGGCCATATTGGCCCTATTTAGCTTCCTAGCCCCTTCCATTCAAAATTGTTCCCCTGGTTTTACAATCCCCCTGTGTGCTCATTCAGCTCTTCTGTCTCTGAGTGCTACACAGACTCTTTTTCCTGTTTATTCCACTTCCATTCCCTACTACTCTGTAGGAGGTAGATGGAGCAGCTCAGAAAAGAGTAACAGTTTGTCACTTCCTCTCTGTCTTGCCTTGCTTATCTTCTTCAGTCTAGTCTGTTATTCTCCTTAAAGCAATGTGTGATAATACATATGGAGGGCTCTCTTTTGGTGAACAGTGAGAGAACAAAACCCTATTATTTTGTTCATCCTGTCATTTATTTATTTACGGCTTTGTGTATTTCAGTCAGAGCTCCCATTCAAAGTCTCGACAATCTTATGAAAATGAAAACAACAAATCAGGTGTTGTCAATTGGCTGGATATTCCTAGCTCCGTAGTTTTGAGCAGAAGTTTCTGCTTCATAATGGACTGTTCCATTACAACTACGGTTGCTATGATTACAAACTTCAGTTCCCTGCTGGCTGAAAAAAATGGAGCCCAAAGAGAGCTGGGAAAATAGTGTATTCTTTCATGAATACACCTGATGGGGAAGCAATTCTGGTGGTCTTAAAACGGTGTGCTGTATAACATGCAAGATGTGGGAGCATAAGACTTGAGCTTGTTCTCACAAAAGCAGAAATTGAACGCATCCCTGGAACTGAGGAAAGGATGCCTTTAGCCACTCAAAAACAAACAGAGTCCTGTGGCACTTTTAAAGACTGACAGATTGATTTATTGCATGAGCTTTCGTGGGAGAAAATCCCACTTCGTCAGATGCTTTGAAGATGGGAAATTTACAGAATGGGAGGAAATTAAATGCAGGGAAGTGCACGATATAGGATCAGGTCAGGCTGTAACAGCAAATCAAAATAGATGTTAGGATTTAAACACTGTTACAGCCTGACCTGGTAACCTCCTCTCCTGAACCTGGTTGCAGCATCAAGGTTCAAGAGAGGAGGTTACCAGTGGAATAAGAGCCTCATTGTGGATTGAGCTGGGGGGAAGGAATGCTGTTTGGAATCTGTTAGATAAGTGAAATTTGGTGGTAGAAAACTTTCCAGTAAAGCTACATATTCAGCCAAGTGGAAGCGAGTTCGATTTGGTCATTGGGATTCAAGCCAATGCTAGCTTGTATTCATGACATTTTTGGAGTATCTTTTACACTCCCCTGGCCTGTTTTTCAGCTCCTTGAGGGTCCACTTGTTGTCAACTTCAGCATACCTTCCTCTGATCCAAGAGAAATTAATTTTTCTCAAACTCCATGGTAGTGAGATTTCTAAGAGGAATCATTCATCTTTTTTCACCAGGGAATGAAGCTGCTTTTCTTCCAGGAGTGTCCATGTGGGTGCTCCACTTTCTGTGTCCATTTGCCTGTAGTGTCTGGTTGGGTCGCACATACACTGCTGCTGCCTTGAGCCACCTCAAGCGATTACATAGTGCTGTGTGACCAACCATCCCTCGGTTCCTTCTCTACTGCCTTTTTGCTTGAGTCAGAGCCCTTAGTAGTGCCTCTTCTCTCTATTTAGTACATACATGTTGGATAGTTGTTAATTAGTTAGCAATTAGCTATTTAATCCTACCCTTCCAACAACCTTAACCATTTTTTCTTTTCGGGAACAAAAAACCCTAAATATTATTTCATTTGGAAAATAAGTGTATTGTATTTCCCTGTTAGTATAGTTTTCATTGCTCCCCAGCTTGGGGCAAAAAACCCCCAAAAACCCACCCTGGCACGCCCAGCCCTCCAAGATTCAAACACTGCCTGACTTACAGGCTCTCCATACCTATTACGGTCAGACACGCACAGTCATACAACCAACAAAAGTGTTCACATTGCCACAATTTAAAGGCCAGAGTAAGAACGGCGAGAGACCATCGACTTAAACTCCTTATAATGGAAAAATCCTTGCACGCAGAGTTGAGGCGTCCCTCACCTCTGACCAGTGATTGCCATCAGGAGAGGCCCTGCCACAAAAGCCCCTATTGAGGAATTCTTGCCTAAAAGGGCTACAAAAAAGCAGTCTCAATCTTCTCTACAGAGGGAGCTTGCTGAGAAAAAGCGCTCCTCAGCCATGGAGATTTCTTCAGTGCCATCAGCACCAAGTGTGTTGGACTCCATGATTCCAGGACCATCTGGTATCACCACTACATAGAGAGCTCACGACCAAAGCAGGCAAGCTCTGATAAAGGCTCAAAGGGCAAAGCAAAGCCCCCAGCTTCAGTAGCTAGAGAGGCAAAAAGATACTCAGCACTGAACACCTCAACCATTGCCAATCTGTGGCACTGCCTACGGTAACTACAGTGCATAGCGCAAAATCTTCGGCACCAATGACAGCAACGCATTCATCGGTACTGCCAGTTCCATGAGCATTGGTACCGTCCCTCCCGATATGGCAGCAGTTTCTTAGACAGAGACACCTACCAGACTCATCTACTCCATAGTCTCCTGTCTTCAGTGAGTAACACCTGACCACTCCACCCAGGTCTGTTCCCCCACGCTCCAGTGAAGATGAGGAAGAAGAGGAAGGGCAAATATATTCACCCAGTTACTCACTCAGACCAGGATCATCATACCAGTCAGGTTATCACTCAAGCTCTGGAGCACCCAGCTGAAATGGGTATTTCCATGCCATTTCCATTATAATGGCCCTCCCAGGACCTGTGGGCTGAATGCAGGGCTAACTCTAGAAACCCCAGCCCACCAAGGTCAAGGGCACCACAGTCCCTAGCATCAACCATGCCAAGACCCTCACAACCCCAAGAGCACTTGAGTGAAGAGACTGATGGAGCCTTTGACCAGGAAAAGTCATGACCATCAAACATATCATCATTTTCTCCAGATGAAACAATAATGCCCCCATCATGGGGGATGACTTCAAGCAATTTCAGGAACTCTTCAAAAGAGTATCAGAATCTCTGGACGTTCCCCTGGAAGAGGCACTTGAGTCTCAGCACAAACAGCTGGACATTCTTCAACCACTACGGCAGCGAAGACAGCATTGCCTATTGAGGCTTATCATGGAACCTGCCCAAACCATCTGGCAGACACTAGCAATAGCACTACCATTGTGCAAGAGCTCAGACAAAAAAAACAACCTACGTCCCCTTGAAAGAAAGTGAATTCATGTTCATGCTTCCCACATCAAATTCCTCTTGAGCCCTTGATCAAAGATTTTTCATTCATGTGTTCGTTTGGCCCATGTATGTATCCTGTATATCCTCGTGCCATGCATGGAGGCTATACGGGTCTGCACGGGTGAACTGTCCGCAGGTCCTTCTCAACTGCCTCAGCCTGAGGTGGAGCCTTAGCATATCCATCTTGAGCATACCTTGACTATTGTTCTTTTTTATTTTTTTAGTGTTAGTTTACAGGTAGCAGATAAGTAGTGAGAATATTTACCTTGTTTTTCTCCCTCCCTTTGGGGAGCCTGACCTCCTCTCAAGGTTGCAAATGCTGCATGTTTTGCTGAGAGGCTATCCTGGTATGCGCTGAATACTCTGCGTGTCTGCTGCCTGGGAGAATCTCTCATTTCTGAGTAGTGTAACTTCTGCCTGGCTCTCAAATCCAGAGCAAGGAAGAGCCAGGCAATCAAGTTGAGGCTGCTGCTGATGGAGCTTTCACTTTGCTTCACTTCAGAATCAGGTCAGGTCAAGAGACTCCCGCCGATCCCGCATATTTGTCTCCAGGCAATGCGGCACTTCTTTGATCTTGCCTCTGGGCTCCTGTAGGAAGGGAAAACTTTATAAAGTCCTCAACCATGGCTTCCAAGAACAGGAGATCCTACTCCCATCATAAGGAACCTGCTTCCAAAAGACACTGGTTCCCTGTCAAATTGATTGTCTCAGAAACCTCAATCTCTCGGCTCAGTACCGTAGAGGCAAAAGACTCCTCTGGGACCAGTGAGACTGGAAAATCCCTGAGCTCTATGGAGAAACTTGGCTCTGACCAAGACTCGATATTATCTACAAGCAACAAGGAAGATAGGGGGTAAGAACTCTTCCAAATTGGTGCAATTGAGCACAGCTCTGTCTCTGGTACCTGAGTTGTGACCTCAACTAACCAAATCAAAACATCAGATGCCATCAGCGCCTACTTTGGTATGCCCCAAATTTACAGTCGTGTCTACTTTGGTAACCAAGCATGTCCCTATGTCAGTACCAGTCCTCCAGACGTTTCCACAGTGACTTAGGTACTCGAAAGGCTTAGCAGTGGCAGGTGAACTGGACTCTCCATTGCTTGTGGGTACAGAATGCCTCTTGCTATTGAGACCGCCACCCCCCCATCCCTGGGCTATCATCACTCTCCAGTACCTCCTAATTCACCACCATTTTCTTCTGGTCCCTCCATTGGAGGATACAGAGGAGGAGGGAGACTTCTCTTCAGTCTTGTCCATCTCCATGCAGAATTCTCGTATCCATCCATAAAGAACTCCACTCTTTGACAGCCACGGAGAAGACTCTTTGCTACCTCCAGAAGTAAGAACTGTCATCTGTTCTCCTCCAGAGGAGATCTGGGTCAGTGAATCTCAACCTTTACAGACTATTGTACCTTGTTCAGGTGTCTGATGTATCTCATGCAGTCCCAAGTTTCACCTCCCTTAAAAATGATAACACATTCTACCAGATCACAAGCAATGTCCACAGCATTACTCAAAAATGTTCCAGTACCTGACTTATGCTAGACCACTACATGGGCTTGAGTACATACATTTTCTACACCCTGTGCCTTGATCCATGCTGCTTGATCTGATGAGACACTGGGTAATACGGACTCAGTTATGATGCTCTTTCCTCCCTGTGGGGATCCTGCTCAGGAAATATCTGAAATGGAGCACCGATAGGGACCCTACTTGAAGAAGAAGAGAAAGTTAATCACCCCGTACAGTAACTATGGTCCTTTGAGATGTTGTCCCCTAGGGGTGCTCTACTACCTGTCCTTCTTTCCCCTTTGCTTCAGACTGTTCTCTGAGAGAAATTCAGACAAAAAAGAAACTAAGGCAAGTTCATCTGTGCAGTAGAAATGTAGAAGCCTAAACATTTAAATGGTAATCCACTGATCAAACGCTTTAAACCGCTGATTACTCTTTTAACTGTGGGAAGGGGGGAAGGAGCAGCAACTGGGCTTAGCTCCCTGCAAGCGAGAGCAGCTGGGCTGCTTTTGCTTGGGGGAGGCACGGAGCCCAGCACAGCTCCCCTCCCCCATGCATTTAAGCATTTAAAAGTTCTATTTTTAGAATGTTTAAATGGATTCTTTATTAAATGAATTTAAATATGCACCTGAAATAGACTAACATGACAACCACTCTGCAGCAGAGACGGAGTTATCTAGATCTGGTACAAGCTTTTGGTATGCAACTCAGAGCTAGCTAAGAGTGTGAGCTGGCCAAGTGCACAGCTAAGGGCTAGAAGAGGGGGAAAAAGAGACCCCACCTCAACTGGAATAGGACATGAAGTGTTGTGCCTGGCAAATCCAGGTACCAACGAGGACTAAGATTTCCAAAATAAATAAGCAATGGACCAAATTACAAATTTTCATCTGGACTTAGACTTTCAGCTCAAGATCACTGAAAGGAGGCCAAGAATTCTGAGGAATCTGCTTCAGAACTGTAGTCTTTCTTTGCAGGAGCCCACCAGAAAATGAAGCAACCGCTAGTGCAGAAGATGGAAACTGATCGCTATGAGCCATGTAAATGCAGATCTGGGTCTAATATACCTGATGAAAAGGGCATTCTGATATGGTTTGTGACAGTTTTGAATGGTTGGAAAAAAATTAAATTTGGATAGGTAGCAAGATAGATTAGTAATAATGTGAAAATGTAAGGAAAGCAGTTCAGTTAACTGCTGATACTATGAAAAAATTGGCCACAAAAGGATTATTATAAATTCAAGGCAAGCCAGGACAGAGCATCACTTGTATCCATTAAAAGTCTCGTCCAGGTTGGGAAACAGGAGGGACACCAATTTTATGGGGAAGGGTAAAGCTTAGCATTGGAAGGACCAGACCTACAGATTTTGTTTGGATCAGGACAAGTAACCAGCAATGGCAGTTTGGCTATACAATATGTTGTATGAGCTGTGCGAAGGAACAGAGGACATGGGCACAAACATGTATTATTCGACCAGACATGCTAATAATGCTAGGAAATAGGAGAGCTGAAATTGAACCGCTTAACTGGTCTCAAATAGAGCCAGTGACTGGATAAAACGCACTTGTCCAAAAACGGGGAAAATTGGGTATGAAAATTGGACCGAGGAGGCCTGGATTGCAGAGATAGCAGATGAGTTAAATTGGTATGGATTTCATTATTACTAGTAACCGCATAGTAAATGTCATGAAAAGTATCTGAAAATTCAGTGTGTGGGAAATTTCCTATTAAGATGTGTCCTAGGCGAAACAAATGATTTGTAGGTAATTGATTTGCAGTGAATAAGTGGCCTACTTCCAGAGGCAATAGCTACTGTAACAGCTATTATGGTAGTTTTCCAGTGAGGGAATGATGGGGAGTTATTGACACCTGCTTTGAGACCAGGGTTTGAGGAGGAATTTTAGCTGCAAAGGTTTTTGTAGATCTGAGTCAAGAACAAAGTCCTGTTCATTTGCTGAATGATTCTGACAGACAGCAAATACAAAAAAGGGAACTATGCTTGCAAAATGAGAACCAGTAGAACTAGTAAATGCCTGATATAGAAGACTATAAGGGAGAAAGGGGTGAAGGTGAGCCTCAGAATTTCTACTGGAGTTCTTCCCCCTTCAAAAGAGGTAACCCATCTTGGGCCCACAATCAATGAAGAGGGAATTTCAACTGAAAAAAGAAGAGGTTGTGTAGAACTGGTCAACTCATGAGACATGGTTTTGTAGGGCTCTGCTTCTATTATAGGAAGTTTATTTGTGCCAATATTGTAAATCCATTGCATAGGCTGGGTGAGGAAGAGAAGCCATCTCAGCAGTTAACAGCAGAGAGAGACATAGCATTTTTGGAGTTGAAAGAGGGCTTCTCATGTCTGTTCTTATTTTACCCTACTTGTGTTTCAAAACCTCTTTCATATTGGATACAAGTGCCAGTGTATACAGACTGGGAGTGGCGTTAATGTAAGGACCATCTGAGTAGCATCTGAGAGAAATATCTCAGCTTGGCTCTCCCCAGAGACTGAGCAGAAAGCTGCAGAAGCTGAAGCTGGACAGTAATGAATTCCGCATTAGACCAGTGTGTCCCACCTAGCAGACTCCACAGAAACAGTGGATAGTTGGCAGGAATCCATTGATCTTTGGCTACTGGTGGTGGATATGCCAGTGGCCTAAGAAGGGAGGGTAGATGAGGTGAGTTCTGAGTTATTACAGAGAATTCTTTCTTGGGTGACTGGCTGGTAAGACTTGCTCACATGCTCAGGGTTTAACTGATCGCCAAATTTGGGGTTGGGAGGGAATTTCCCCTGGGGCAGATTGGCTTGGGCTCTTGGGGTTTTTTGCCTTCCTCTGTAGCATCGGGAATGGCTCACTTGCTGGTGGATTCTTTATATCTTAAAGTCTTTAAATCATGATTTGAGGACTTTAATAACTCAGTCATAGGTTAGAGGCTTATTGCAGGAGTGGGTGGGTGAGGTTTTGTGGCCTGCATTGTGCAGAAGGTCAGACTAGATGATCATACTGGTTCTGCTGACAGAGTCTGTGAGTCTATGATTGTGGTCTCTCCTGGTTGGCTGAAAGATGATTGGTTAGGGAGGGGAAAAAAGTCTATGGACATTTGGATTGGAGTACAATGGCTTTGGATTGTGAAATGTCCTGACAGAAGGATACTATGTAAATACATAAGCTTGCCTAAATTTTAATTTTCAAACTCCATTGGGATAATGGGCATTGCTGAGATGGGAGGTGGTCTTATGCTCAAAGGTGTTAATGGCTGCCATCAAGTAGATTTTTGCTCTATAGACAACCATACACCAGGTTAAAGCCTAGGCAACATGGAAAACTAGCAGAAAAACAACTGTGAGTGTGTCTCTGTGGAAGCAATGATACCCCTCCTTGGGTCGAGAACTGACTAAAGAGGCAGACTAGGAAAGGAAATAGTGAGCAGGGAGACTTCCTGCTGTTGTTTGTTTCTGCTGTGCTCAGGGAAACCAGGCTTTATGTGGTGACCATTTCCAGAGAGAGCCATGTTCAGCAAAACAAACAAGGAGTCCTGTGGCACTTTTAACAACTTTATTTATCGCATGAGCTTTCGTGGGTGAGATCCCATGAAAGGTCACACAATAAATAATTTTTTTAGTCTTTAAATGTGCCACAGGACTCCTTGTTTGTTCAAGATTTATGTACGTTCCTTGTGTTATACCAAAGAAATACCTAACACGTCATCGGAATCCTAACAGAAACAATCCTGTAATGTCCCAAATATTGACTAACCACTTCAGCTGGAAGGGCCAACAGTAGAACCCACCAAACAGCTCTGGTGTTCTTTGACATCTGTCTTGCCAGGTTCTAACATTCTAACTTTGTTTCCATATTTCTGCATCAGGTTAATTTGCTATTGTGCTTCAGTCTTCAATAAAAAGGACACTATTAAGGACACTATTAACAAAGGGGAAGAAAGACCAGCCAAAATAAGGAAAGAACAAGTTAAAGAAGATTTAGATAAGTTAGGTGTGTTCAAGTTGGCAATGCTTGATGAAGTTAACCCTAGACTGCTTAAGGCTCTAGCTGAAGCAGTTTCAGAATTGTTAGCCATTATCTTTGAGAGTTCATGGAGGGTAGGTGAGGTGCCAGAGGAAGAGAAGGGCAAACATAGAATCTATCGTAGAAAATGACAACAAAGAGGGCCTAGGAAATTATGGACCCATCAGCCTTATTTTGATACCAGGACAGATACTGGAACAAATTATTAAACTGTCAGTTTGTAAACACCTAGAGCAGTGGTCTTCAACCTAGGCAATACCGCCCACTAGTAGGTGTTTTGTGATTTTTGGTGGGCGCTACAAAAATGAAGGAAGGAGATAATGGCCATGCTCATCCAGCTGTAATTTATAAAAAGTTTGTATGAAGAATGAATGAAGAATGAATAAATTTTGTTTGAATGAAATTTGTTTGATATCCTATTTAAAATAGGAGTTTAAAATTTAAATAAATTGAAAATTATAATTAACGATTAATAGTATGACAATGTAACAATTAATTTAACGACAGTGGCAATTTATAAAAAGTAACTATATAGGTGGGCGGTAAACTTACTGAAAATGTGAAAATATTGAAAAACTGGGCGCTGATCCAAAAAAGGTTGAAGACCACTGACCTAGAGGATAGTAACATTATAAGGAATAGTCAATACGGATTTGTCAAGAACAAATTATGCCAAGTAACCTGATTTCCTTCTCCAACAAGGTGACTGGACTAGTGAACAGGGACAAAGATATAGCCAGGATATATCTTTATTTTAATAAGACTTTTGACACAGTCTCTCATGACATTCTCATAAGCAAACTAGGGAAAGGTGGCCTGGATGAAATTACTGTAAGGTTGAAAAACCATATTTAGAGTAGTGATCGATGGTTCACTGTCAAACTTGGAAGGATGTGTCTAGTGGTGTTCTGCATGGAGCTGTGCTGGGTCTGGTACTATTCAGTATTTTCATTAACAACTTAGATAATGGAGTGTAACGTATGCTTATAACATTTGCGAATGATACCAAGCTTTGGAGGATGGGATTAGAATTCAAAACAACCTGGACAAATTGGAGAGTTGGTCTGAAATCAACTTTGTGAAATTCAATAAAGACAAGTGAAAAGCTCTTTACTTAAGAAAAAAATCAAATGCACAACTACAAAATGGGGAGTAGGTATAACTGAGTAACAGTAGTCAAATTCCAAAGGGGTAGCCGTGTTAGTCTATTGTAGAAAGACAACAAACTGAATACATATCACCAATGTGATGTAGTTGCAGAAAAGACTAATAATCTGGTGTGTATTAACAGGAATGTTGGCGATATTATAATGTTAATGCTAGTGTCAGAAGATTGAGGGTGGGGACCTGCTATGTCTTCAGGATGGTTATAAAGAGGACAGTAATCAGTTGTTCTCTTTTCCACTGAAGGTAAGGCAAGAGGTAGTTTGTTGCAAGGGAGATTTGGGTTAGATGTGAGGAAAGACTTTTTAACTACAAGGATAAACACTGAAATAGGGATTCCGCAGCCTCCCTTTTCAGCCAGTCATAGGAAATTGGACAAACACCAGTCACAGGTGGTTTAGGTTTACTTGGTCCTGCCTTAGTGTAGGTGACTGGACTAGATGACCTCTGAGGGCCCTTCCAGCCCTATATTTCTGTGAGGCTATGGCCTGGTCTACACTCACAGCAAAATTTGGCGGCAGTTGACAGGAGTTACGCAAGCTACTCTGTATAGCTTACATAACTCCCATTGACTTCCTCACTCCTCTTCAGCATGGTGTTTTCACTGTGCTGCACCAGTGGAAAATGTGTCCCTGTTGATGCAGTGCTATGCCACTTGAAGGGGTGGTCTTATTGTCGATCTCCAGATCAATTTAGCGGGTCTTAAGTGACCGCTAAGTCGATCCGGAAAGATTTGCCACTATCAGTGTAGACGTGGTCTGAGATTACATGATGCCCACTCTGTTCTGTGTGACACATCAAAGAGATTAGAAGTACCGACTCAGAGGTCAATAGCAGGAAAAATTGTGTTGCCCCTTGGAGTAGTGTTTCATTGCCATTTCCCTTAAAGTCAATTATTACTTGTATAACATACACTCAATAATACCTTTACACCCAGACCTTGCAGAAACTTGCACACTTGATTAGCTTTATGCACTACAAGCTGTATTCCGTCTAAGCTGCGTGGGTGCGCGGCCGCGCAGCGGCCGTCACAACCCCCGCACAGCACTGAGGGACCCCCGCACAGGCTGGCAGCCCCCACCAGATCCCCGAGGCTGCGGCTTTGCCACAGCAGACCCGACCTGAGCCCGGCCTCTGGGCTGGCCCTCCCCGCCCCCAGGGCGGAGCAGGCAGGCTCAGGGCGGGGGCGTGTGCGCTCGCCTGCCTGCCTGCCCCATGCGGCCGGGGCAGGCTCCTGGGCTCCCAGCCACCTCGACTTCCCTGGCCAGGGTCGGCTCCGCTCCGCCAACAGCCGGCCTCCCAGCACGGGGCCAGGATCGGTCTCCGGTGCCGGGGTCTGCTCTGCCCTCCCGGGGCCGCGTTCGGGTCCCTGCCGCCAGTGGCCTCGGCTTCTTTCTTTCTTTTTTTCTTCTTTCTTTTCTCGGCTTCTTTCTTTCCTTCTTTCTCTTCTTTGCCTTCCTTTTTTTCCTTCTTTCTCTTCTTTGCCTTCCTTTTTCTTTCCTCCTTTCTCTTCTTTGCCTTCCTTTCTCTTCCCTTCCTTCTCTTCTTTGCCTTCCTTTCTCTTCCCTTCCTTCTCTTCCTTGCCTTCCTTTCTCTTCCCTTCCTTTTTCTTTCTTTCCTTCCTTTTCTTCTTTGCCTTCCTTTCTCTTCCCTTCTTTCTCTTCTTTGCCTTCCTTTCTCTTCCCTTCTTTCTCTTCTTTGCCTTCCTTTTTCTTTCCTCCTTTCTCTTCTTTGCCTTCCTTTTTCTTTTTTTCCTTCCTTCCCTTCTTTGCCTTCCTTTTTCTTTCCTTCCTTCCCTTCTTTGCCTTCCTTTTTCTTTCTCTTCTTTCCCTTCTTTGCCTTCCTTCTTTCCTTCTCTCCACCTTTCTTTTCCTACCTTCTCTCTTTTCTTCCTTTCTCTTCCCTTTTTTCTTGTTTGCCTTCCTTTCTCTTCCCTTCTTTTTTCTTTCTCTCCTTTCCTTCTCTCTTCCTTCTTTCCTGCTCTTTCTTTCTTTGCTTCCTTCCTTACTTTCTCTTACTTCTTTTTTCTTTTTCTCCTCCTTCCTTCTCTTTTTTCTTTCTCTCCCTTCTTTTTTAAAAAGCTTTTTAAAAATTAATTTTAAATAAAAACCTTTCTAAAAATTAAATTTCAATTCAAAATTCATTCAAATTCAATTAATTAAACACAATTAATTAATTCTATTTACAATCACTTTAACTTCAATTAATGCCTATAATTTCTGTTGTGTGAGTTTGCACAAAAATTTTATTCAGAAAAAGCTTTGCACACGGCTTGAAAATTTTGCACACAAGCTGCCAAACCTTAGAGGGAACATTGACTACAAGTAGTCCTTTCAAACTCAAGGTCACCAGTACTCAAATGCATAAAGTTACATATATGCTCAAGTGTTTGCAAAATCATCCTTCGTAAGAATAATAACCCCAATATGCTCTACAGGGATAAATATCACTGTGAGAGGATTAAACATCTTCTCTTTTGTCTCTACCATTTTTGAAGGATCATGCTTAATATTTATAAAATTAAGAGATCTAAAAAAGAACAGAAAAATGTGTTTCTTGAGATGCAATCTATACAAGAAAGACTGCTTTGTTGACGCCTAAGAAAAACATTACCCTATCAATAATCATGGAAATGGAAAATGTATTAAAATCTGATATGTAACTAATGGGACCAGGGTGGGATTAGAAATTCTGAATGCCACTGCATTTATCAACAAATGTATCAATTATGTAATTAAAGTTTAAGTGCAATTGAGTTCATTGAAGCATGGTTTTACTAATTTAGTGTATATAAAACTGTATTCATTTAAAAATAAAGACCATAGAGAGAAAAGCATTCATTAACACGCAATACTGTGACTGGCTATATACACTCATGTACAGCAGGATCAGTTTAATATTTGCTTAATACCACTTGTGGGGGAAATCTATCCTGTCACTATGGGAGGGGTGGACTACATTTGTATTTAACAGCATCGTAGGCGTCTGTGGCACTTTGCAAACAAATAAAAGATGCTGTCCTTCCCAAGAGGAGTTTAGAATCTAGGTTAAATATGATGGAGAGAAAATACCAGAAAACATGGGAAGCTTACAAAGCCTTATGTTATGTGGTTTCTTGTTTTCACATTGTATTTCCATATTTTGTTGGGGTTTTAAAATTTTTTATTAGGGAAAATGGGATCTAGTAGATCTGTTCATCTTTGATATAATAATGCTACAGTACACTGAATCATTTTCATATACTTTTCATTTTTTGTCTTTCTTGAGAAATGCTTAAACAGACCCATTACACAGTGTGATATTTGGTTCTTCTGAGGTTATGGAATTTTAGCTTTTAAAAAAGAAAGAACTGCACACACTCTGGATTAGGTGTTGCTTTAATGTTTGTAAATTGAAACTATACTGTTTCCTACTTAATGCAGAAGATTTCTAATGCAATGTTTCTAGGATCCCACCAGGTATATTACTTGGCAGTTGTTGTTTATAGAGGTCTGTATTATTATCTACTGTATTAGCTCAGGAGCTACTCTTTAGGAAAGAAATGAGCAGAAGGAATAGGCATACTTAAATTATAGGCAGTGTGGAAACAACCCTCATATTAATGTTGCCCAACATTTTCCTTCTGTTATAAACATTACTGCTGGGCCTGTGGTCTGGAGAGCTATGTCACAGGAAATCATAGAAATGTAGGGCTGGAAGAAGGAACATTGAGAAGTCATTTAGTTCAGCCCCCTGCATTGAAATAGGAGCAAGTAAACCTAGGCCATCCCTGATGAGTGTTTGTCTAACCTGTTTTGAAAAAAAATCCAATGAGAGATGCTGCAGCCTCCTTTGGAAGCCTATTCCAGTGCTTAATGACCCTTATAATTAGAAATTCTTCCTAATATCTAATCTCAATATCCCTTGCTGCTGATTAAACCCATTACTTCCTGTTCTACCTTCAGTGGACATGGAGAACAATTGATCACTGTCCTTTTATCACAGCCTCTCAACTTTTTGAAGACTGTTAACAGGTTCCCCCATCTTCTTTTCTCAAGACTAAACAGACCTGGTTTTTTAAACATTCCTCTGAGCTTAGGTTTTCTAAATCTTTGATCATTTTTGTTGTTCTCTCGAGATTCTATCTATGGCCTCACCAGTACAGCATGGCAGTTATCCCCCATTTCTTATATACTTCTGTTAATGATAACCTTTTTCATAAGTGCATCATATTTGACTCACACTCAATTTATGGTCTCCTGTAGCCCCCAGGTCCACTTATTCCCCATTTTGTAGTTTTGATTTTTTTTTCTTCTTAAATACAGTACTTTGCACTTGTCTTTATTGAATTTTATTTTGTTAATTTCAAACCAAATCTCCAATTTGTCAAGGTTGTTTTGCACTCAAATCCTGTCCTCCAAAGTGCCAGCAACCCTTCCCAGCTTGGTATCATTCACAAATGTGGTAAGTATACTGTCTATTCCATTAGCCAAGCTGTCAATGAAAATATTGAGTAGTACCAGACCCAGGATAATCCCCACTAGCTATGTCCACCCAGTATGACAGCAAACCATTGATCACTACCTTTTTACCATGGTCTTTCAACCTGTTGTGCACTATCAGCTAAATCACATCGCCTTAGTTTGCTTATGAGACAGTCATGTGGGTCTGTGTGAAAAGCTTTACTAAAATCAAGCTATGTCATGACTACAGCTTCCTGCCATTCAATAGGCCTGCTAGACTATTAAAGAAGGAAATAAGGTTGGTGTCATGATTTGTTTCTGATAAATCCATGTTAACTATTCCTCCGATCTCTAGTATCCCCTTCATGCTTTCAAACTGATTGTTTAATTTGTTCCCATCTCTTTCCAGGTAACTTGACTGGTCTATAACTTCCCAGATGCTCTTTGTTCCCATTTGTTAAGGTGGGGGCTCTGTTTGCCCTTCTGCAGACCTCACCTGAGTTCTCAGAGGTAATGGCTAACAGTTCCAAAATTGCTTCAACTTGTGCTTTAGGGACCTGCAGGGTATTTCATCAAGTGCTGCCACTTTGAACACATCTGATTTCCCTAACTATTCTTTAACCTGTGCCCTCCTTGGTAATACATTTGGGAGCTGATCCCTTTCCTTTCGGCGGAGCCTGAAGCAAAGCAGGCACGAAGCACCTCGCCCTCCGCGAGGCGGTCTGCGCTGCCCTCTCCATTAAGTAGACGAGATGCAGTTTCCTTTGTCTCGCTGTGAGCGGATGGATCAAGCCGTTCCCTAGCGGGCTGGGCCGAGGGCACGGGGGCAGCCGGGGAGGGTGAGAACCCAGCTGGGGGGTGAGTCGCTCCTAGCCCAGCCCTGCTCCCACTGGAGCGTCACCCGCGGCGAGGCGGGACTCCTACCTAAGCCCCATAGCGACGCTCAGCAGCAGCCCAGCCCCGCCTCTTGTCCGGCCCGTGGGCGGGGCCCGGCCGGCTGGAGGCGGAGCGGGATTGGCCGGCGAACGCGGCCCCCCCCCACCCGTGACCACATGGGTCGGGGAGTCCGCCCCCCCCTGCCGTCAGCCGCGCATGCGCCTGTCCCGCCCCGGCCGGCCCCATTGTTGGGCTGGGGCTGACGTCCTGGGCCGGCAGGGGGGAGGGGGCGCGCGCGGCCGCCCTGGGAGCCCTGCAGCCGCGGCTGGATGCAGGCGGCCGGGCGGCGAGCAGACAAAGGCGGCGGCCGCGAGGGAGCAGCGGGGCGGGAGGGAGCCGAGGGGCGGGCGGAGCCGTCGGCCCCGGCTGGGAGAAGGGAGCAGGCGGCCGGCTCTCCAGCATGCCCAGCTCCCTCTACCAGCCCGAGGGCGGGGAGGCTGCCGGCGGCCCCGCTCCTTGCTTGGGGCTGCTGAGCCCGCCGCCCGGGCCGGAGGAAGAGCCGCAGCCGGAGCCGCCCCAGCCCGAGCAGGAAGCGGCGGCCGCGCTGAGGTTCGCCCTGGACCAGCTCTCCATCTTGGGGCTGGAGGAGGAGGAGGCGGCCGGGGAAGGCGGGGGCCCGGAGGAGGCGCTGGAGGATGGCGGGCTGGAGGAGATGGATCGGGCGGTCGGGATGCTGGGAGGGCTGCCGCTGCTGGACCCCGACGGCAGCCCCCCTGCCGCCAGCGCCGCATCCCCTCCGGGGGTCTTCGGCAACTTTTCCCCCCACCTGGGCCACCCCCACGCCGCCCTGGCCGAGCAGCTGAGCCTCATCGGCAGCAGGAAGAAGAGCGTGAACATGACCGAATGCGTCCCGGTGCCCAGCTCTGAGCATGTAGCGGAGATCGTGGGCAGGCAAGGTAAACTTCAGCCCCCCGTCTGTGAGTCTGTCCTTCAGCCCCTCCACTCCTTCACAGGCAGTTGGGGGGTGTGATCCCTCCAGGTAACCCTCTGTCTAAAATGGAAAAGGGGGGAGCTGCAAGTGCAGGGGGCTGCCCGAGAAGCCAAGGTATCTAAGGAGATGTCACTTAAAACAGTGCCTCTATATGTATGGAGGAGCTTGAATAGGTCCCATATAGAAAAATTAATGTCTAAAGAACTTGACTTGAGAGCCTGGGGAGATGAGGAGACAAATGGAGACTCCTGTAGCTTCAGTACCCCAACCACCAATGCACCAACATCTGGTTAGAAATCTGTCTTTTGGAGAGGCATGGCAGGCACAGAAATGTGTGTGGTAGGGTACTTTTTGTGGGTTTTTTCTTAGATACCCCTGCCTTTGTAGTATCGAAAAATCCAGCAGTCAGAAAGGATGGGATGCACTGACCCATCCCAGTTTTTATTTGGGTCAGTTTTAGTCTTTGTTTCTTTGTGCTGAGGTGCATGGAGCAAAAACTTGTTAGAAATAACCCCCCCCTTCAAACTGTTTCCCAAGAGACACTTTTCATTCTGTTTTATGAATAAGTTCTCTCTCTCTGTATGTGCTAAAGACTGCACATCTGTAAATATTTTGCTGTAGCTTGCTGTTGTCTAAGCCATATAGGCCTGCTACACAGTCAATTACATAGATACACACCCTCAAAGTTCTCCTGTTTCCTGGACTTCTCTTAAGTCTGTGGAAATAGACAGTAAACTATAAATGACTATGAAATAGATGAAAATACTTCCATTTATTTAATGGAGTCCTCCTTCCTTAAAGGTAATATTAAATGCCAGAGATTTAGTTGATCTCAGTTGGATTCTTCATTTCATCTGCTAGGTTAAAATATGTTAAACGCTTGCAATGTGAATAGCGGTGGAGGGAGATTGGGATCCCTGACTGCAAAAATCTGTCACAAAAGGACACAAGGACACGCCTCAATGCTTGTGATACCTTAGCTGCGGGTGTGCGGGGTGGGGTTTTGTTTCTTTAAATAAAAATATATTTTAGTCTTTAAAGTTACTTCTTCAAGAGAAACCCAAACCAAATAAAATGGGCATTTTTAGTACCTGGAATCATCACTGAGATTATGCCTTGCCTATTTGCAAGTTGACCTCCAGTGTGTTTTTGGTCTGAGATGCAGCCTTCTCTCCCACATCTTTCTGCCTTGACCTCTGCCCATGACCCTTCTGTGTAGGTCCATGGCTCGTGGTGATCATCATTTAATTTGAATGGATGGGATTTGTGGGGCCCTTGTGCTTTTTTTCATGGGTGGAAGTGGGGTAGTGTGGCAGCCCCATTGTTCTCTTTGTTAGCTAGAGCCATGCTGTGATTAGCATGATGACATCATACTCTCTGCTTCCCATTGGCCTGCTCCCAGAGCTCCAACCCACTTCCAGGCACACACGATCCCAATTTATACCAACCGCTCATGCTCCGCCTCAACTTTCTGTGGCTCCTGTTCTGTTACTGGGGCCGTGCAGAGAGCTTGTGAAGGGATTCAGAGCAGGGAAGGTGGGCGTGGGCTCGCTGTGAGGATAGCACCTGGTTAGCTGACTCCTGAATCAGTGCAGCAGGATAAGCGGGATATCACTGCTTCTCGGCCAAGGCTGCAGGAAATAGAGACATAGCCTCTGATCCATCCTTTCTCGGTGGATAGATTCAATTATCTAGTAGATCTTTTCTGTCTCTTGACTGTTAGGCTCCCAAACCAGAGCCTACTCTTTCAGAAACTCAGATTTGCCTCTTGCACGGGTGACTTCACTGTAGGAAAACCCCAGTTCTAAGTCTCACTGACGCTTATTAAGGTGAAAATGTATCATCCTCAGTTGTGTGCTCCTAGTTCTCCAGGAAATACTCGAACCAGAGGGCAGCCGGGGTACTTGTCAAAGTCTGGGAACTGGGATGGCTTATGCAAATCAGCTGCAAGGGCATAAATCACATTGATTATTAAGGTGTGGCATGCTAGGGGGCAGAGAGAGCCCTGGACAGAACATGCAGAGGCTGACATTGGATGGAAACTTGCGTTTGTAGCAGAACACAGTTGCTTCCATGACCCCTGTCTCTCAGGGTAAATAAATAACTTTTAATTTTGTATTGTTCTATGTTTTGTTCCTCTTTCTTTGTTGCCCATCTCCTGGCTCTTCCAGGCAATTCTGCTCTGTGCCCCTCTGTGTCACCTCTATTGGCATAAAGAGGTAATAGGGCTGCTAGATTCTGCTCTTCAGGAATTCCCCATGCACAGTGAATTCCCAGGGTGCTGCTGTGGCTCTTAACCACCCTATGGAGGGATGTGTCTGGGACATGTCCAGGGGAATAAGGATGTAACCAGAGCAATCTTTTTGCTGGATCTGTTCTCAGCCCCCAGAAAGGCTCTTGAGGCAACTGGTACCAGTTAGGACTGTCTTGAGGCTCTTCCAACATGCATCAGAGCCCAGATTGGATCTGACCAGCCCTGGAATAGGGAAGGCACAAAGGTGACTTTGCTGCTTCTTGGTCCTGCATCAAGCTCAGCTTAGGTAAAGGAATGAATCAAGCCCTTCACATTCTTCTCAGCTCTGAGCAGATCTGTCTGGTACCTTGCCCCAGACATGGGATCTCACTTTCCACTATGCTCTCAGTCTGTTTCGGGAAGTAAAAGTAGTGCTCTCATGGTCTCTGGGGCAAGCAGCTCAGAGCCTTTTTTAGCCCGCCCGCTGTCCCCGAGATGAGAGCTGTAATTTAAATGACTCGGGTTTCTGGGCATAACTGCAGTGTCCTAAGAATCTTTTATGGCTGCCATGAAAACAGTGTGAAATTTTTAAATCCAAACACCAGAATGAAGCTGGGTACCAATATCCCTGGATCGCCAAGGAGACACGGATGTGAATTCTTACAATATGCTTCTATGTTTCAGTCAAGTCTATTTTTGTGGGATGTCCCAGCAGATGACCTTTCACCCTCGTTGAGTAGAATTACAATTAAGATACAGTAGCAGAGGTCCATTGCCAGTTTCTTAAGCGCCTAGTCTGAGCTAAATTACTATAGCTAACCAGTTTGCTTGGGGTGGGGAAAACCCACTTTTGGCCTTAGTTTCCCTGTCTGTAAAATGGGGATCTCTTGCTCCTTGTCAGACCAAGAGACAGTGGCAGACATGGAACTAGAACCATCTCCTGACACCCCAGTCTGGTGAGCTGGTGACCAAAGAAGACAGCCTTAGGGCAGACTACGACAGCGTCCCTGTTTTACAGATGAGGAAGCTAAGACCAAGGAATTAACTGACTTTTCCAGGGCCTGAAAGAGTCTTTCTAAGCCAGAATAAGAATTTGAGTCTTCCTGTCTCCTAGATCTGCGCTTGGACACTAAACCACAGCTCTATGGCTATCCTAAATTCTTTCTCTGTTATGATTGTGTGCTTTAAAGCAGGGCTGGACAAAACCCAAGTGCCAGGTTGCCATGGCCTAGCTCTATTGCAGGAATGGAGTGGAGGAGTTCCCTCTGTTGACTAAAAATAAAACTGCTGGCACCTAGCTGGGAGCCAGTTTTGTCAAGCCCTGCTTTAAAGGCACTGCCTGTTGGGTTCCTAAATTAGTTGTAATAAGGACAATGAGCATGAGGGGTAAAGTGGGAAATGCATTGTTCCCAGGGACATGTACAACAAGGATGAATGTGCTATTGATGCCTTGAGATGTAGCGTTCAACGGAAGGCTCACGGGTGAAATCAGTGGACAACCAATGGACATTTTACCCACCTCACACAATCGCTGTGTAGTCTGGAACCATTCAATATGTGTAGTGAGTCCTGGACTGGGAGCGTTTTAGATCAGGACTGAGGTGCATCAGTGGAGCTGTGGGTGGGGAGAAATCCCAGGGACGGACTAGCAGATTGGGGGTGGGCTGCACATCTGGTTTGAGGTGCATCGGCAGAACTTTTCACACAAGCATTTTGGAGCATGGCCCATACCTTCCTGTATGGATGAAGACCCCCATGCACTTTGTGGGAGTTACTGGGATGCAGACACCACCCTGGGCTGAACAGCATTTAGTTGCCTGGCATCCATAAGCACCAAAGTGCAGTATTAAAATCGACTGACTGTGCTAGACTTGAGGTGCTCTGGTCTGTAGGGCAGTAATTTCCCCATCAGCCTGTGAGACAAGGCCAATCCAAAATACATTGTTCACTGACTCTCCCCTGCCATGCCTGCTTAACCTCAGTGTCCCCCAGTGTGTTGGGTGACCTAGCGAAACTGGCCTGTGGTGTGTACTGGAACCACATCTGCAGTGTCACAACTGGCTCTCCTCAGCTGAGCTCAAAAAATCAATGAGATGTTCAGCAAAAAGCAAGCCCATCCCAGGGCAAGCGGCTCTGCCCTTTCCCACAAGCTGCCTGCGAGCAGGGAGCCTAAACCCCTTTCGCTCCCCGCCGCATCCTTGCTGCTTCTCATGGCCCACGGTGGTGCCGAAAGGCTGCTCAGCCCAGAGCGATTATGCTGCCGTGCTCTTCACGAGTCTCGCTGGGGGGGGGCTCCCAGGAGCGCTGTGGGCAAGAATTGCAGCAACGTGGTCTTCCTTCGAACCAGCAAAACCATAATGAAGTCAGTGCTGGTTCGAAGGGGCAGCTACGTGGAATTCAGAAGCAGGCAGGGTGGATGAGGAAGAGGAGGAAACCTCTCCTCCCCCCGCCACTTAATATCCCATAACTGGGGGATGCAGCTGCCCAGCCTAGCAGGAGGAGCTGGCTCCGGATCTCTTCTGATTGTGCTGTGGGGCTGGAGCGGGAGAGGCGGGCACCGTAGTAGGAATGTGCAAGGGGGGCAGTGGTAGAGGTGCGGGAGCCATTGCCATGAGCATCAGAAAGTTCCCGAGGTGCAGGAAGAGGAAAGGAGCATGTCCCCTGAAGCTGCAGATTCCCTGGGGCAGCTGGGGGGTGCCACCGTCTGGTGAGAAGTGGGGACCCCTCCTGCCCTTTGTGGGGAGTGTGTGAAGCCTCGCTTGGGGCTCGCACAGCCTTGGCTGGGGAGCCCCCTAGCCTGGCCCCCACACGCCCCAGTCTGTAAGACCCAGGCTGGCACCAAGTTGAGATCACTTTCTTTGTATCCCACCTTTGCCAGAGTTTCTGACACCCTCTGTTGCCAGCGAGGCAGCAGGTTATTATTGGTTGGAGCCAGGAAAGCGTTCCTGCGCGAGTTGAGCGGTTGGTTTGGGTGAGCCACTTCCTTGCTCTGGGACTCAGTTTCCCCATCTGTGTTATGGGAACAATTCTTATCTCCACAGGGTATTTAGAAGAGTTGACGTGTCTGCGCAGCCTTGGGGGAGAGGTGTTGGAGGAAGGTGAAGTAACGGCCGCTGTCTGACCTCCCTCGAGGAATCCAATAGCTCCAACACAGGGCGCTTGTGTTTTCCGCTTGGTTTGAGCTCAGGGCCAGAAACTCTGTGCTGTTCCACAGAGAGCTCTGCTCACTGCTTTATCTGGATGCTGGATGTGGCTGTGACACTAAGGGGACATCTACACTGCAAACCCTCCTTCCCCGCCCGGTGGCGCGTCTCAGAGCCTGGACCAGCTGATTTAGATTCCTGCCTGGGTGCTAAAAATAGCAGGCTCGATGTTCCCGCTCGGGCCCCGAAGCCCATCAAGGATGATGGGTCACAGATCCCCAGCGGGAATGTTCATACTGCTGATTTTAGCCCCATAGAGCAGCCCTGAGTCAATTGACCCTGGATCCGAGGCTGTGTCTATGCAGCATAGAAAAGCTCCTGGCTGGCCCCGTGCAGCAGACTCGTGCTCATGGGACTTGAGTTGCGGGGTTGTTTCACTGCTGTGTAGACATCTGGGGTCGGGCTGGATCCTGAGTTCTGAGACCCTCCTGCCTCGCAGGGATGTAGCACCTTGTCTCTAACCCAAGGCCAGACATCTACACAGCAGCAAAACAGGCCCCCAAGCGTGAGGCTGACCTGGCTGGCATGTGCCAGCCATGTGTCTCGTTGCTGTGTAGACACACCCTGAGACTTGCTGCCAGGGGGGTTTATTTATAATGTGGACATATCCTGACTTCTGCTATGGCCTTAAGCACGTGGCTTGGCCTTCCTGCCTCAGCTTCTCCACTGGGGACATGTGGAGCAAATAAACTGGAGAAATGTTAGAGCAGCCTCGTTCCCTCATCCCCGGGGGCAGGTTGAGTGTGCTGGGCAGTTCCTAGGCTGGGGTGGTTCTAGAAGTTCCTAAATATCTCCTCAACCCTGCCTGTCTTCGGCCTGGCCTTTGGGCTGCTGTAGCTGAGAGCACAGGATGCTGCTTTGTGTTGGCTCTCGGTGTGTGCTAGAGGGTAACCGTCGCCGTGCTCTGCACCAGCCCCTGCCTGATGGTTGCTGAAGTGGAGTCAGCTGGCTTCAGACAATCTTGCAGCAGGATCTGTGTCAGGAGGAGCTGCCGGTGTGTGTTGAAATGAAAGGAAGGATAAGATATTGGAGAAGGGCTTGGCCAGAGCAAATGCAAGAGCAGAGAGACCCAGCTATAAACGAATTCCACTGCTGTATCTCTAATGAGGCAGAAAGGACCATGACAGACGTATTTCCCCTCCCTACAGTCTAGTTAGCTTCCTGGTCCCATGCAAGAGGATAGCATGGGGATGGTTCTGTCCCATCACCTGGCTCTGGTTTGCATTCAGGGAGGGGCATTGTGTCCCCCCAGTGAAGCCCTCCTTACAGAGATAGCAAGGGCAGCCTGAATACAAACAGCTCTTGCCTGTGGCCTGGTGGGACAGCACGTCCTCTAGGGTGGGGTAGATCAGCCATGCAATGTGAATGATAGTACGTTACTTTCCTCCAGCCCTCTCCTCAAGTGCAAGTTGGAGCCAAAAGCAGCAAGCCCTGTGTGTGATTGCAAACTGTACGGTTATGCTGTGAAGGGGACTGTGGCTGGGAGCAATCCTGTAGCCGTGGCCACGCTGGACTGGCTAGGAATGTTGGAGGTGATATTTTCTACCTCTGTGGTGCTTAGATGTCAGAGACTCTAAATCCCCCTCTGGTTTCTTGCCATCACCCCACAGGTTGGTGTAGAGAGGTGATGTGCCTTGTTCCAGCTGCAGCCCTCCTTTTTCTCTGCCTCCCCACCTAGAGGGAGCCCCAAAGCATGGGACTGCACAGCCCTGGTGACCTGGCCGGATTCCAACTTGGTTAATTGCATTCCACTTCTGTCGTGTTCCTGCTGGTCTTCGCTTCCTGTCCTAAATGGAGGGCAGCTTGTTAACAGCACTCAGCAACGCTGCGCCATTTCCACCCCAGAGGCGGACGCCATTAGTAAGTGGCTTCCACGATTCTTGTGTGTAGTTCTGTGCATTAGCTTCTCCTTGGAAAGTGCATCGTGCTCCTTTGAGGATGAAAGGCAGAATATAAGGGCCAGCATGTCGCTGGGGCTTAGAAGGGAGGGGCTTAAGAGTTGCATCCCATTTAAACCAGTCTTTTGAATCCCCTTTCCTGAGAGGGGCTTGGACCCTGGGGGTTTGACTACAAACCTCCCTCTCTCCTCTTCTGCTTTGAAAAAAACATCTTCCTACAGCGCAGCATGTACTTGATGCTCAATGGAACTAAGGCACAGTTCCATGTGCTGTCCTGAATCGAGGCCAAAGTCGGGACCGACCGTTTCCTTTTAAGACCCTGAAGTGGCACATAACCTCTTACCGCTGGAGCAGAGGAAACCTCTCCGTGTGTTTGTCAGACCAAGCAGGAGCATACGGCCAAGTTACCAAACAGAATTTCTCTGGGAACAGCTCCCCAGGGACCTGGGTGAGATTAACTTTTGGTTTTAAAAGAAATGTGTATATTTGAAAAATAACTTTGTTTTTAGAATTGTTGCAAAGTTTGTGCCCTTCTCCCTCCCCGTGTCTGAACAATTGACTCCTCCAATGAAGCGCTAATGAAAGGAGCCCAGTGCTGTTCTCTGTTAACGCTGTGTAGCACTGCAGCTCATCTTACTGAGCTCTTTGGGGCCGGCCATGTCTTTTTTTTGTTCTGTTTTGTACAGCACCTAGCACAGCCGGATCCTGGCCCAGCTTGTCTTGGCTGACATAGTGCTACAGATAGTAATGGTAGTGACACCAGAATGTTTGAGAACATTACTGGCGTATAACAGGCCGTGTGATGGCTCTGATTGGCAGCCGGTCTTCTCTCCATTTAGTTCCATTTTGTCACCCTTCGGCTTCCTGCTTTAGACACTGCGCCCTCCCCAGCAGTTCCCCAGACTGTGCTGCTCTCTGTTTTAGCTATCTGGGGCTCTTCTGCTCACCTGCATCCCCCAGTGTTCTGCTTTCCAACCCTTGCCTCCTTCGCACCTCTTCCCTCCTCAGTGGCGCTCTCCCTGACATCCCAGCTGACCCGGTGGGTGTAAGAGTCCCTGCTAAGGCCATGGCTTCCTTTGTGTGCCGGGTCAACATTCTTCAGTGTACAAACAGGTCTGTGGCTGCTGTCTATGGAGCCGGGGCCTGCACTGTTCCCCGTGACCCCAAGTGGGTATTACAGTGTCGTC
Organism: Pelusios castaneus; assembly: GCA_007922175.1. NCBI lineage: Eukaryota > Metazoa > Chordata > Testudines > Pelomedusidae > Pelusios > Pelusios castaneus. The sequence goes on along the minus strand of ML685913.1, from coordinate 1,378,810 downwards.
TCGATGCCTACAGTGGCTTGGGTTCTGGCTGTTATTTAAAAACACATGTTTATTCTCTATGACCAAGCCAATCATTCTCCATCTGCTTAGCAGCTGTCCCTCGGCATTGTGGGAGCTCCCTTTGAAACCGGCGTCTAAGGAGTCTATGGCCTGGGCTGCACACAGAGTTGACATGGCTAGATCGGTGTCAGTTTGCCGTGTGGGTTGTTTTACCACTGTGTGCAGTTATCCTGGTATAAACATGCCTTCTACTGATTATTCCCCCTCCCATTTGAGAATATAGCTGCCTCCCCAGTAAAGGGCTATATGCTACTTTGGCTAAGCAGGGACCACTTCAGTGTGGAGAGAAGTTCTAAGATGAGTTAAAGCCAGTCATGTGCTCAAGTGGTTTGCTGACCTGGGACCCAAGAGAGCTCCCCTGATCCCTCTCCAGGCCTTACCCTGGCTCCAGAAGGAGCCGCAGTCAGTGACTTTTGCTTTTCAGGTTTTGGAAGCTCCTTTTCCCATGATGCTGGTGGAGTTTATAAGTGGAGAAGCCGTAGCTTTATAGGGCATCAGTTTGTGATTGTCTGTTGTGGACAAGGCTGAATTAACTGGCCCACGGGCCCCAGGCTGTCCCCCACCTGGCCCCCCCATCACTGGTGGGGGCCTAGGGCCAGAGGGCGCTCCCTGCCCTGCCCCATTCTGGCCAGTCTGCCTGGGGATGGGGACGCTGGCTGGCACACTGTGTGGGGGCCATGGGGGCAGGCCAGCCAGCCCAAGGGTGGAGTGGACTGCAGAGCCCGGCCTCTGGCAACTCTGGCACTGATTCAGCATGTGGCCTTGGTCAAGTTGCTTCCTCTTACTGTGCCTTGGTGCCCCCCATCTCCTTCCATATGGGACAGGGCGAGGGTGTCAATTAGCACTCCATTGTCTTTGTCACGTTAGTGTCTCACAGACAGGAAGCCTTCAGGCACTCAGACCAGACTTTTGTTACCAGACAGTCACTTTATTGAAGGGATCCCACATGCCTGAAATTGCCCCAGCAGAGGTGACAGGCGCACAGCATGTTCCTAAAGGCAGCTACTTCCACCCATCTCCTGCTGCTGCTTAAGGCTTTGCCAGCTAAAGTCAGTTATTAGAGTCACTGGACAGGAGACACTGAGTTGCTGGGTGAATTTACAGCTAATGTGAACAAGGGTCTGAGATGCTGTCTCAGTTGGGTGCAGCACAGGCAAGCCCTGGGTGGCTTCCCTCCACTCCTTTCTGTCAATCCACCAATGTCCTGATCCGCCAAACACCAGTTGTTGGAACAGGGAGGCTGCCTTGAGCAGAGAGAAGTGATTGTGTGGTTTAGTGGCAGGCACAGGCCCCAAACCTCGTTTTAACCTGTAGGCAGGTATTTGAACTTTGCTCTGCCATGGTGAAGGCGAGGCCTTATTCCACCTGTAGCTCCAGCTGACGTTCACAAACAGCTGGTGGTTGTTAGCGAATGCACACGTGGCACAAGGAAGACGGTAAAGAGCTCCAAAGCTAAAGAAGGGAGAGAAAATAGATGTGAAAGAAATGTCACAAGGGTGTAGCTGGGCCTCGCTCATTTTAGCCCTTCAGTAGCCTCTGGATTAGCAGCGTGGCATTTGGAAAGTCCTCCTGATAGACCAGCCTAAGATGACCAGCCGTTCCGGTATGCAGCATCCTCAGCCACACCACAGCTACACGGAGAGAGAGGCTCCCAAGTTCCCCAGGCACGGACCGTTGCTGCCCGCCTCGCTACCTTGCATCCGAAATAGCTGAGCTTGCACCGGAGACAGTGTGGGGACATGAAGTCAGGCAGTCTCATCAGCCTGAGGGAGGAGGAAAGTTTCCTACAAAGGGAGCCGCTCGTTCCACTTCGACAGAGTCAGCCACAGAGATGGTCGGTGATGTTGTCTAGGTTGGTTGTCTGATGGTGAGTCAGCGCCCAATGAGGCACCTTCCATGTATCTTTGAGGAGTGGCAGTTGTTGCATCTCCTGGGTTTTATCAAGCAAGTTCTTTGCTGCACTAGAATTCCTGATGTTACGGGGTGGGGGTGGGGGGGGGGTATTAGGGAGAACGGGTAGCTACCTGATATATGTTGGTCTCATAGATATTATTACTCTCATTGTTGGATCCTGTTGTACATCAGCCAGCTTTAGCCACACTGGAGCATGGTATTCTCCAACTGAGGAGCAGAGAAATAGCGCTGAGCTGCCCAATGTTTCATAGAATCATAGACGATTAGGGTTGGAAGGGACCCCAGGAGACATCTAGTCCAACCCCTTGCTCAGAGCAGGACCAACCCAACTAAATCATCCCAGCCTGGGCTTTGTCAAGCTGCACCTTAAAACATCAAAGGATGGAGATTCCACCACCTCCCTAGGTAACCCATTCCCTGCTTCACCCCCTCTTGGTGAAAAAGATTTTCCTACTATCCAACCTAGAGCTTCCCCACTGCAACTTGAGACCATTGTTCCTTGTTCTGTCACCTGCTACCACTGAGAACATCCTCCATCCTCCCTGGATCCCCCTTTCAGGTAGTAGAAGATAGCCATCAAATCCCCCTCACTCTTCTCTTCTGCAGACTAAACAAGCCTAGTTCCCTCAGCTTCTCTTCATACGTCGTGTGGTCCCGCCCCCTAATCATTTTTGTTGCCCTCCGCTGGAATCTCCAGTTAGTCCACATCCTTCCTTTAGTGGGGGGGGCCCAAAACTGGACACAGTAATCCAAATGAAGCCTCACCAGTGTCAAATAGAGGGAAATAATCACTTCCCTTGATCTGCTGGCAACGCTTATCTAATGCAGCCCAATATGCCATTGCCTTCTTGGCAATAAGGGCTCACTGTTTACTCGTATCCACCTTCTTGTCCACTGTAACCCCCAGGTCCCTTTCCACAGAACTGCTGCCAGCCAGTCGGTCCCCAGTCTGTAGCAGTACATGGGATTCTTCCGCCCTAAGCACAGGACTGTTTCGGCATTAGCTCCCCATGTTGAACCCTCAAGCTTATTTAGGAGGCCATTTCTGCGCTTAATCTTCTAAGCTCTTTTGGCGAGGTGGTCCTTGTAGGAAAGTGTGTGAGCTGGAGTTTCTCTTTGATATACTGGCTTTGGATCATGTACCAGTTCTTTGTTCGAGATGAGGAGCTCTTGTGAAGCGCCGGTGTGGCTGATGGAGGCATAATGACCCTGTCTTTGATGTGCTGGGTGTAAATCCCTACTTCTTGCAGTAACTGCTGACGGCTGCTGTGTCTTGGTTCAGGCTGTCCTCAGCCTTTTTGAAGTCTGTCTCTTGAAGCTAGGAAGATGTCTTCACGTATTTGAATGGTCCTTGAAATTGTTGGAAGGAAATCATAAATATGTTGAAAATAGTTGGAGCAAGAATAGATCATAGAATCATAGAATAATAGGGTTGGAAGGGACCTCACGAGGTCATCTAGTCCAACCCCCTGCTAAAAAGCAGGACCACTCCCCCTAAATCACCCCAGCCAGGGTTTTGTCTAACCGAGCCTTAAAAATCTCCAAAGATGGAGATTCTACCACCTCCCTAGATAGCCCATTCCAATGCTTCACCACCCTCCTATTGGATCCCTTGAGAGTGTCCATTCTTCAGGGTCTTCAGTGTGCTTGGTTGATTGCCTAGCATTGTTTGGAATTGTGTGTTTCAGAGCATTGTTTCGGTAGCCATATCAACCCATCAAGGTAACATCTTTGACATCTTTACCAGCAGGCCAGTGTGCTGGATGGTATCGTGCTCTCAAGTCAAGAAACACAACTTCTGTCTCCTGGCTTTGGGTAGAGTTATCGCCCTACCCACCATAGCTTAGGCATCTTGTTTTCTTGAATGACACATGAAAATTGAAAACCATTTTGTGCTCTTCCTCCCAAAGTGTAATAGCATTTCTGGTATGGCATGGGATCAAGGTCTCCTGCTTTCATGGACTTAGTGCTCTCCCCATTTCCTGAGTGGACAAAGACTGGAAGATATCTTCCTCATCCCACGGTGGGGCCAGTTTGTGTTTGTGCTTTTCCTTTATTGATTCCTCAAATGGCTTCTCCCTGCTGGCTTTTGCCATATTAGTGAGGTGTCTAGCGATGCTATTCAGGGACACTCACTAACTTATTGGTGGTGGTTCTGTGCTGCTCCAAACTTCCAGATGAGTGGCCACGCTTTCCTGCTGCATCCTGCTTGTACTTTGTATTTGACATCACTGCTTCCCTGGGTTCCTAGCAGCAGGCACAGAGGCGGTCAGGAGTTTGCTCTATCTGAGGCAACGGATTCTTCATGTTGCTTTGGAAGTTCTGCTTGTTCCTTGTGGAAGCAGGGTATGCGAGTCTTTTGGGATGGATATCGTGGGCTGCTTCTAAAGACAGCTTCGGAGATGCAAGTGGGAGCGTTTTCTATAGTGGCATTCTGTGGTATGTACACTGCATATTCATCAGTCCATTCCAAGTGTGCCAAGTCCATTATGGAGCTCACCACTCCTATCGGGATCAGAATGGGGCAGTGCTGGGTGTGTGGGAGGTTCCTAAGGACTCCACAGGAGGCTGCTAACAATTGGCTCCCTGCTGAGATACCCCTACTACAGCCAGGAGGGAGGAGGGTCGCTCTACTTCCATCATACAGGAAAAACGGGGGGGGGGGGGGGGTAAACCGGAGATATCCATCGTTGTCAGAAGTCCATTTTGTCAGATTCTCTGTAGCCCCCTATGGTGCAGTGGCCATTGAAGACCCCAGTGTTGCTAGATGGACATTGTTGTATGGGTAGAGGTGGGGGTGTTCCAGGCTTGAAAAGATTAAGAACTGCATGTGTCCGGACATGAACACTCCCTCCTCTGTTGGGAACTCAGGCTGGGTAATTCAGAACTCCTGGAGGAGAACTAAAGGGAAAATGACCTGCCAGGTTCTGCTCTCTGAGCAGAGTAATGTGTGCAAAGAAAAGTAGGCAGCCTAAAGGATGAAAAGTAAATGTTGCCGATGGGAGACCTCCGGTCTGGTTTGGAACCCTCGTGGCTTCACTTGGCTGTGGCAGGAGTTGGGGATGGGCAGCATCTCTGGGAACCAGGTTGCTTAATTTTTAGGTGTGTGAATGGAGCAGGGAGTGCTCTGCCTTCCCTTGTGCTGGTCTGCTGCTAGCTCTTGCCAGGAGACCCCAGAATCCCAATCTCACCTGTATGAAGGAAGAGATAGTGATTCACCTGTTGACGTCCCAGTTTTACCCTGGTGTAACTCCTTCAGTGGTATAACAGCCCTGCTGCCTCTCCCCTTTTACATATGGGATCAGCCTGCTACTAAAGGGTGCAGTGAGACCATTAACAGTTTGGAAATTGAAAAGCTTTTACCAAAATTCATGGCCCAAAGCTCTGTGTGCCCTTTGAACACTGCGCTCCCCCACTTCTAGGGGATCAAGCCCCAGGACTCGATCCTGTGTGCTCCTGCATTTCCTTTCATGGCATCCTTTCCCTGATAAAAGCAGAGGCAGTGGAAATGCGTGGAGTGCGACCCTTGGCAATTTCATTAGCGTCATGAGACTTGAAGGTGGGTCTGAGACGTCCTTTGGTATTGTAACGGTGTAGCCAGCATCCTGTCCACCTGGACGTGCAGGTGCATTGTTGTCAATGAGATGGGTGCATTGAAGACCACCTACTGTGCAGGTGCAGCATCCACCTTGACGTGGGGGGGCTCACTTCCATGACAATACACTGCAGGCTTTACCTGCATGGAGCGGTCTCTCACAGGGCTGGTGATGGCTGACTCCTAGGAGCAAAGCAAACAGCTTGTGTGTGTCTTTCCTGTGGCCAGCGAGAAAGGTAGAAGGGTTCCCCTTTCATTGCAGGCTTTGTCCAGACCCCCCACCTCTGTCACGACACAGTAGACTGCTCGTTCCCATGAGCGTGTTACTGGAGTGTGCTGGAGACGTGAGTCTTTCTCCAAACCAAGGCGTGCCGAAAGCCAGAGGATATTTGGCCCTGATTTAATGCTTTGCCAGCCACGTCTCTTGAGTTCTGTTCCTAACTCTGCTACTTTTTTGCCACGTGACTTTGGGCAAAATCTCTTTATCGGCAGGGACAGGTTAACTGCGGAGAACACCTGCCATGGTGGCAACTCCTTTGAGAGAGGTGGCAGAGAGCCGGTCATGGAGCTGGGGGGGTGGGGTGGTTGCACAGGGCCAGCAGGGGCGGGGGTGGAGTGGGCCCAAGGGAGCCAGTGGAGAGCCACCCCAGGGCCAGCAGAGAGCTGGTCCCAGAGTTGACCAGGGGTGTGGTGGCAAGCCAGCTTGGGGTTATGGTGGGTCAGACTGACATGTTAGATGGGCTGAATCCGGCCCATGGGCCGGATCTTTTCCACCCCTGGGTTAAGGAACTTGTAGGCTTAAGGGTTAATTTCCCCCCTTCCGCCCCCGCCTGCACCAAGAGTTACTGTCATCTCACAGCTGGGGAAACGGCACAGAGTAGAAAGCGGTGGGTCATGGAAGACACAGTATGCCAATGATACATCCAGGACGGTCATTCAGGAGTCCCAGCCTCCCAGACCCACTTAAACAGACTAAACCTGGCTGCGCTGACCTACCCATAAATATATTCACCCAGCAGACTACTAAATGAGCCATGTCCTTAGAGCTCCCAGCCATAAATAAACCCAGCCAGATGTTGCTGTAAATTGGTGCCCTGTCTTCCCCCCTCCCCCCGCAACAAAAACCCCAAAACAAAACAACCCCCCCAAAACCCAACAACAAAACAGACAAACCCTTTTCCATTGCTATTTATCTTTCTGGGTGCTCTGTCCGTGGCGTGGCACTTTCTGTACTGTTCTTATGGTCCTCCTGAAGCCTGCCAGGTTGGGAGTTGGGTGGGTTGCAAGGAGTGAATTCTGGGGTTTCCTCCAGCCTGAACCCAGAAATGCAGCCCAGTGGGCAGTCTGATCACAAGTGGTGTGCAGTGAGAGAGATCTCCTCCGAACGGCGCTAACAGGGACGCCGAACAATCACTCTTCCCTCCTTTCATCAGGGAGTATCATCCGTGTGTCAGCTTCCCTGACTGAACAGCTTTCCGAAGTAAAATCCAGCTGCATCTGCTCATTACATTTTCTTCCTCTCCCCTGACTTCCCCCTCTAAGTCACATCAGGGCAGGTGGGGAGAACCCCAGCGTGCCAAGTGCGGCCCCATGCGCTGAGAAGCAGCCGACGTACCAAAGCCTCCGAATTATTGGGGGGGACGGGGTGGTGATAGGCGCAGAGAGCCTGGATGGCTGTAACTTGCAGACAGTCAGCTGTATCTAATCCTGAATTTGTGCTGAAACCAGCACCAACTCTGTGTGGGGCTTTGAGGATCTGAAGGCTGCGGGCCAGGGCTGGAACGGAGCTGAGGCCCACAAGCAACTTTGGGGCACTCTCTCCCCCCACTCCACCACCACCACCTGCACAGTGCCAACCCAAAAGCAAAATAGTTTGCCGTCAGCAGGTTTACTTCTCTGTTTGATTTGCTGTCCTTTATAGCACGGTGACCAACAGATCTGTAGTGAAGTGAACACCCCTTTTCATCTGCTCTGTCCAAGCCAGATTTAGGGAGACACCGTGTTGGAGAGTCTATGCAGTGCAGGCTGGAACTAGAAGGACCGAGAGACCCACACAGTCTGTGTGTGTCCAGCAGCCTCGATACAGAATCCCCTTTCCAGTCTGTCCAGCAAAATTTGGTATCTCTCCTAACACTGCCAGTTCCTGGATGCTTTAATATCTTAGGCCACGATCCTTTCAAAGTTTCCATCTTCCTGTTACATCTCACCACCTGGGAATCCAGCTACAAGCACAGGGTCTTGGTGTGAGAGTCAATGTATTTTAGCTCTTCTCCTGAGCAAGGCCCAGGAGATTGGCGTATGCTTCTTTCCTGACTCACCCCAGCTATCTTAGGAAATGTCTGTGGCTAGGGCCATGGAACCATGATTGAGGCCTTGTCCGCACTGAAAAACTAGCCCCGGTGTAAACTCTTTCCTGATTTAGTTATCTGATGTATGCGCGCTGAACCAGCACCAGGAGTTATTGTCTGCTGGTGTGAAACCAAGATTAACCACACTTTTTGCCCCCACCTCTGCCTACAGCAGAGGGTTTGCATCAATGTGGCCACACCAGTCTGAATTTCCATAATGCGGACAGGCTGAAACTTCTGCTGAGCTTTATGCAGAATTGTGCCGGGGGAGCATGATTTTATGAGTTCCCTCCAGTTGTGCATTAAGCAGCGTGACTACACATGTGGTTTCTCTCCTCTCCCCAGAAGCATGGGCAGGATTGTGTCTTGTTTTGGTAGAGTTTTAGAGGTCTTTTATTAATATACAGGTTGCTCTGTATTTCTGTTGGAGGAGCCAAGTCAAAGAGACACGCCTGGCCCTGGGAGTGGAAGATTTGAGACTGTCCCTATTTCCTGAGGAAGATCCTTCTGCTGGCTCTGACCAGCCCCTGAGAAAATTCTGTCCGCACCAAAAATTAGATTCTCCCTTCAGGGAGAGAGTCGCATTGGGACAGAAGAGTGCAGTTGTCAGCCGCAGTTCTTTGTGCCAGAAAAGCGAAGCTGTTGACCACAATTGTCATTCTGGTGCTTTGTCATGAGGTCGGCTTTGAGAGTCCATAGCAGCTGCCCACTACGACCACCTTGGTTGACCATTGATGAGCATTCTGTGTGTGGTTGCTGCAGCGGAGGCATCGTCTTGGGGCATTTTAAAATTTCCCTGCTCCTTTCTCATTCTCCATAGACAGCTTCCGGTCCACTAGCCCCTTTTTAAGCTCAGAACAGCTGGTTGGGTCCAGAGCTTGTGTCTCACCTTGATGCTCCTGTTTCAGATGTAACTCCTTTCTCTTGTTGGCTTCTTCCGAAGTGAATGTGTTCTACTAGTGATTGATAGGGCCACGCCCTGCTCATTCACACCAATGACTCGGAGACCCCTTTGTGAATGACTGGCTGAATTTTGCAGAGATGAGTAAACAATCAAAAAGCAAGGATGTGGCACCCAAAAAATGCACTCCGCTTGCTTCCTTTGACAATTTTCAGTTTTAATTTTTCATAATCCTGCATGCCTTTGTCAGTGTGCTGTTGTATACTTCCTAAAATGCTGAGACCTGACTCCAGCCCTTAGTGGGGATGTGGTGAAAGGAGATGGATTTTTATCTGTTGATTACTACAGTTCTACAAACCCCAAATCTCAGGCCTGGTCCAGTGGTTAGGCCTTCTGGGGAGTTGGGAGAGAGACATTCAAGCCCTGCTCCTCCATAGACTGTCTGTATGACCTTGGGCAAGGCATCCTCTCTCTGTGCCTCAGTTCCCCGTCTGTACCGTGCCCTGCCGCATGGGGTTGCGTGAGGATAAATACCTTGGTGAGAAGCTCAGTTATTAGAGTGATGGGGAGATAACTTGTCCGACAAGGGTCCTTCTCTATCCTGTGGTGTTATCACTATTTCCCGGTGACTGTCTTTTTCCACTGCCTGGCACAATGGCATCCTGGTCCCTGACTGGGGCTGTCAGGAGCTACTGCCCTATAGCTGAATAATAGTGTTTTAGGTTTAACCAACGCTTGGGAAGGCACAGAGGATGGGTCTGCTCGGCCTTGGTGATTGGGAATGAAGGGCAGAAACCAGCCAGCTCTCTAGATTTAGAATATGGGTCATGTGTGTGAATTCTGTTACAGCACAAGTGGCATGAACACAAATAGCAGGGCACAGTGGGACTGTAGCTACAGGGCGTGCACCTCCAGAAAGGATTCTGATCAGCATTAAGGAATTGCTGGTAGTGTTATGGTTGCTTCTGGAGGCCCCAGCTGAGATCAGGCCCCAGCCCCTTTGGTGCTAGGTGCTGTACACAGAGGGAGACTGTCCTTGCCCTGAAGAGCTCACAGTCTAAAGACAGACAAAGGGGGGGAAGGGAGACAGAGGCATAAAGGGGGAAACAACTTCTCCAGGGTCACTCAGCAGGTCACTCACAAAGCTGGGAGTAACACCGCAGGTTGTCTGAGTTCTAGGCTGATGCTCCATCCACTAGGCCACACTGCCTGTCCCAAGTAAGCACCGTAGCCGGAGTGGCATAGATTGGGCCTTAGCTCCACCCCTAATTAACATAACCCCTCCTCTGGGACTCCTCCTGGACACATTGCCAGGCCTCCATTTTGAATTCTTTCTCCAGGCAGAGACCTGGGAATATTGTAGACCGAAAGAAGAGGAAGGAGGAGCAGTGAATCCCAGTGCAGGCTCCATGTGGCTGCAAGAGGCTGTCAATGATACACAGCCTAATAGGGGGAAATGAAGAAGAAAAGATGGGCATGGCAGAGAGAGGGCAGCTCTTAGGGGTGGGTGGTTCCCTTCTGTCCAGACACGGGGTCTGGGTCATTTCAGCCCTCCTTGTTGCAGGCTGCTTTTCCGGGGAGTTAGCTGCCTCCTGAGGGACAGTGGGACACTCTGGCTCCCAATAAAGGCAGTCTTGGGTGTTTTCTTTTAAGATCACTTCTCTGCTCCTTCTCGAACCCACCCTGCAGATAAAAGCCCATTCTTCCAGTCCATCTTTCATGGGGAATGCACCTACTCCAGCTGCTGTAACTATTAACTCAGGCAACCATCTTGGTCTCTGTTCCCTTGATCTTGCCCCCACACGTGCACACGCTCCCTTTTCTCCTCTTTGTTCACCTGTTGCATGTTGACTAACTCTTTGATCGTGAGTTCTCTGGGGCAGGGACCAGCGGTGTCACATCGGTACGATGATGCCCTGATCCCTGTTTGGGGTCCCAAGGCCCTGCCCCAGCAGACCTGGTGATGAGGGGTCGGCAGTCCGGCGTGTTTCATGCTAGCCCAAACCGCTCACCAGAACTTGGGTGCAACTTCCTTGCTCTGCGGGCTGTGATGCATGAGAGTTTCCCTGCTGTACAGGTGAATTCAGTAGAAACTGTTGCATCGTCTCAGGTCTGTTGGCTTCCCACCCATCCTTACAACATGGGCAGCGGGATCCAGCTAGTTCCCAGCTTCAGTCAGGGTTGTAATTCATGTCACTCTTCTGTCTCGTTGCATTCTAGGCTGCAAGATCAAAGCCCTGCGTGCCAAAACGAACACCTACATCAAGACGCCGGTCCGAGGAGAGGAGCCCATCTTCATCGTGACTGGGAGGAAGGAGGACGTGGAAATGGCCAAGAGGGAGATCCTCTCGGCTGCCGAACACTTCTCAATGATCCGAGCAACTCGCAACAAGGTCAACGGCCTGACGGGAACAGTGCAGGGCCCCCCCAACCTGCCAGGCCAGACCACCATCCAGGTGAGAGTCCCCTACCGTGTGGTGGGTCTGGTGGTGGGGCCTAAGGGGGCCACCATCAAGAGGATCCAGCAACAGACGCACACCTACATCGTCACGCCCAGCCGAGACAAAGAGCCTGTCTTCGAGGTGACGGGGATGCCCGAGAACGTGGACCGGGCCCGGGAGGAGATCGAAGCCCACATCACCATGAGGACAGGCTCCTTCATCGACATCAACGCCGACAACGACTTCCACTCCAACGGCACTGACGTCTGCCTCGACCTGCTGGGCGGAACGGCCAGCTTGTGGGCCAAAACCCCCAACCCCGCCCGCCGGCCCTCGGCCGGTCTTCGCAACGACAGTTTGAACTCGCTGGGCAGCACCTCCACCGAGTCCTATTACAGCGGCCGGGTGGCCAATGTCAGCCCCACCAGCCCGTACAGCACCAGCAGCGGTTTCACCTTCAGCGAGCCCCCGGCCCCACCGCTCAGCTCTGAAGACTCTGACTTCGGCTTCGATTTCTTGGCCCTGGACCTCACCACACCCACCACCATCTGGTCTCCCTTCGAGCGCTCCAACCCCCTGCAGGCCTTCAGCAGCTGCTCTTCCATCAACGGCTCGCAGAGACGGAACAGCAGCATCAGCGGGACGGCCACCCCACGGCACTCCCCTACCCTCCCAGAGAGCAGTGTGCCCCTGGACCATCCCCTAGCCCGCCGCATTCAGAGCGACCCAGTCAGCACTTTGTCCTGGCTGCCCACCCCGGGCTCGCTCTCCTCCTTCTCCAATAGCACGGGCTACTCCTCCTCTTCATCCCTGCCCGGCAGCATCTCCGGCACCTCGGGCTCCCCCACCGATTCCAGCAGCTCTGACGGGCACCGGAAGAGCTCCCGGGAGTGCATGGTGTGTTTTGAAAGTGAAGTCATCGCTGCCCTGGTGCCCTGCGGCCACAACCTCTTCTGCATGGAGTGCGCCATCCGCATCTGCGGCAAAGCTGAGCCGGAGTGCCCTGCCTGCCACACCCCGGCCACTCAAGCCATCCACATCTTCTCATAGCTGTCGGCCTGAAAGGGTCGCCACCCCTTACCCCCACCCCTCTCCCTACAACACAGCTTTTTAAGAACTTTTAACTGTTTAAATCAACCTTTTTATTTAAGGGATCGGACTGGGGATGCGGGGAGGAGGGAGGGTGAAAGACGATGCTTCTTGCTGGATAGAAAGCTGGAGAGGAAGATCGTGGGGGGGGGGGGGGGGGGGGGGGGGGGGGAGGGAGAGGGAGGGAGAAAAGTGACAGAAAAGAGGAGTGTGAAATTGCAGAGGGGAGAAAAAATAATCAAATGTTTACAGAATAGCTTTAACTCTGACCCAGGTGTGGAGGCCGGGGAGGAGAATAAACAGCTGTTCTTTAACAGTTCTTTCCAAATAACAGTATTCAGTTTGCAAAGTTAAATAAACAGAAAGAAAAGGTCCGGTTGCACTTTTTATTTTAGGACACACAAGGGTTGTCTTTATTTTTTTAAAAGCATTTTATTATTATTATAATTTGGGGGGTTTTTTGTACGTAGTTATTTTTGGGATGGTTCTCGACGGTTCTATAAATGTATCTAACTTTTTTTTTTTTTTTTTTTGGTAACACAATTTTATCTTCTATTTTGTCATTGAAAGCTGCCCACAGTGCGTTGTAGAGAACGGCTGGGGCAGGAGACAAGGGGCCTGACAGTCGGGGCACAGTTAAGCACATCATGTTGCGGGGGAAAAAAGATAATTTCAATCTCCTTTTTATTTTGTTTTTTAGTTTTATTTTTTTATTTTTTACCTCTTATGTATATGTAGGGAATTTATAGGGAAATATGTACTTTATTGAATAAATTTTAAGAACTAAAATATATTTTATTTTAAAAGAAAATAACGGACCTTTAACCTTACATGGATAAAGTACTGATTATATATTTGCTGAGCTGACTTGATGGTTATGAAAATTGTATCAAGAGTTTTATTTTTTGACTTCAAAGCCTTCTTAATAAAGACTTTTTACTATATATGAATGTACACTGTCTGTCCAGCGTGCGGCTCTCTGAAGTCACAGTATTCACTATTACATCACTGTAGCTCTACAGAGTTAATCCTGGCTTGGCACCACCAAACTGCAACAATGCTCACTGCAGGCTGGGTGTGGGCTTTGTTCAGAGGAAGGCAGGCTCAGTTTGAAGTTCTCGCTTTTCAAAACCGTTCTGACAGTACGTGGCTGACCCTATTTTCTTTGCCAAATTCCAGTTTTGACAAACTACAGGGCAGTTATCAAAAATTCCTTCTGCGGTTAGAAATAGTGTTCTCTACTCCATGTTATAAACAGCTGTTGTGCTGTACCCCAGAGGTGGCTGCATTTCAGCAGTGGAGTATAATTTATGTAATGTGCTTACCAGGAGCACCCAGGGTTGATCCCACTTGCCTTTAGCACAAGGAAGCTTGTCTGTGCCTGCCAGGGGTCAGCTCCTGGACTCCCCCACTCGCAGGCAACACAAACCCTTGCCTCCCAGCCTATGCAGGATCCACTGTCCTGCAGGTGGCGATAGTCCTTCCGAGCGTCCCATTGGAGCACCAAACCCTTTATCTTCTCGACACTTACGGATACGCTGTCCCCAAAGGAACAGTGCATCTCAGCTTTCCAACATCACCTCAGGATCACCACTCTGCTTACCTGGCAGCACTTGGATTCGATAATAGTGAAAACGAGGATCCGTTTATTTCATGAGGAATGGAGACTCAAATAGCAGGTAGCTAGGGTTGGAAACAATTAGCTGTATCCAAACCAAAATCATAACATACCTTCTAGAGCTTAGATTTAGCTCAGGGCTTGACAAATCCTGGTCACCATGGTGCCCAGGATTTTGCCCCTGGTGCCTAGGAGTGCCCTCGTAGCCTGGGAGGCAAATAACCCTGGACCTAAAAAAACAGCTGGTGGCACTGAGATTTTCAGTGCTGCCACCTCTTTTTCTCTCCCCATGTCACCAAAAGCGACCCAGCAGCCGCTTTTTCCAGTGCTCAGGGGTCTTTTGTGCACCATGCTGCTGCCAAATCCAGCTGCAGCCATGCTGGCTTTCCAGTGGTAGGGACCTGCTGAAACCAGTGGTGGCGGTGATGGTCTTTCAGCTGCAGGTGGGGGCCCAGTTTGGGGGCTGGCCCCTAGGGGTGCGGCAGGTTTGTCGAGGCCTGAATTAGCTACCCAGACACTGTCCTGTCTCAGGAAGCTTCTCCTGTAAAGTCTTTCTCCCCGCATTTAACAGCCAGGTCAGCTGTGACCTGCAGCTTGTTCCTCGAGGTGAAGGAAACAATGCGTCTTCTGGCGTTCCCATCACCCAGATGAATTCTTCCATCTTAGTCATAAAGTGTCTAGCCACTCCCACCCCCCGATCCTGCTGTGCGTTCCTTCAGGGAGCGTTGGTCAGCTCGAGTTGATTTTGCAGTCTTGATTAGCTGATGGCTCTGTGTTCAAATAGACAGATGTAAGCTAGGTGGTAGGGAAGGGTCAGCTTGAGAGCTACTTACCTCCTCCCCCCGACGGAACAGAAGCGGCTTCTCTCCTGGTGACCTGTCTCAATTTACGTAACTTCAGAGCACGGTTTTCAGTACAGATGCACAACACCTTCCATGTTATCCGTGTATGCCTCTTGCAATGCTCAGGTAACCAGGGCATTGCTGTGAGTAGGTAGAGCCCTGCATGGCGCCCTTATGTAGACATCAGAATGGGGGGGCGGGAGGGCAGCAAATCCTGTGCTCTCTGCCCTGGGCTGGGAGGATGTTAGGTGGCTTGGTGCAGCGCAGCCCCTGAAGAGCAGCAATCATGGCCTGTTTCCCATAAGCCTCTGGCGTGGGAGGGGCCATTGGCTCAGCCAGACGCACTCTGCAGCCCGCTGGAGTCTGTGGGTGCTGGCGGGAGCAAACCCTTTACCACAGTGTACTGGAGGGTGACGTACCCAGAGGAGACTCTGGCACTGTGATAGCCCAGGATCTAGCACTCTCTGCTGTGGTCAGCTCACATCTGAGAGAGGCGGGGCAGGACTGGGCCAGTGTCCCCATTGTACAGATGGGAAAGCAGGGCACAGATCAACATGGTGGCGCTGGCCACAGGAAGTGTCTGAGCTGGGTTCAGCACCTGTCTCATACCTGAGCCTACCTCAACTGCTCCCATTACACTGGGCAGGCTGGCTGCTCCCCACCTGGCTATTCTGCATGAGGAATGGGAGTTTTCTTTCTTTTTTGGTGGACTGGCTCCAGGGGTCTTGCCCATCCCTCAGGCAGCAGAGGTGAGCGAAGGCTGGGAGCCACAGGCGGGTTGCTGAGACCTGCAAGGAGCCCTGGGCCATGCTCAGCGAGGCTGTGGGCGGGAGTGTCCCCTCTGGAGTGGCTGAAGGCAACGCGGCCGGGTGTTTTTGCATAACGTCCCTTCTGACGCATCTCCGTGCACCTCCAGCACTGCTGTCGGCCGACAGCACACCAGGCCAGCCCAGCGAATGGCAGGAGAGGTCGGCGCCTGGGCTGGTTTGCTTTGCTCGTTCCCCACTGTCACTCTGCCCATCAGGGTAGGACCAGCCGGGCGGCCTCCCCTCGGCAGGGAATGGGCAACCTCACCGCCTCAGCAGGTGAGAAGAGTTGCCAGTGCCTCATCTTGAGTGCCACCCCCGGCACTGGCTCAGTGCTGCTGAGCTCAGCCAGTCTGGTGAGCAGGGCTGAGTGCAGAGCGTGTATGGATGCCACCACACGCCGGCAGCAAGAGTGTCTCCGCTGTAGCAACCTGAGCCGGGTCGAACCTGCACGAATGCCTCCCCGCAGCCGCCTCGTGCAACAGCCAGATGCAGGGACTTGGGGCAAGCTTCCAGGAAGCCCCAGCGAGCCCTGTGTCATAGCAGGCTCTGGTTCCTTGCCAGGGCGGGACTGGCCTGAATCACAGGGAGGTGCAGCCCTTGCTGAGAAAACACCGGAGTGGGGGAGTTAATAAAGTGCCTTCGGAAAGCACAGTTCTTCGTATGTTGGGGCTGAGTCCTGGCTGGCTGAGGACAGGAGCTTGGCCTGGTGCGGACCCAGAGCAGGCTGTCCCTATCCTCAGGGAGCTGGTGTGAAGTGGGAACTGAATCAGCCTGGAATCCTGGGGGCCACACAATAACTGTGGGCCCCAGCGCCTGAAAGATATCTAGCCCCCTCAGGGTAATTGATCTCAATGGGCATTAGATGCCTAAAGACCTGTGGGGAGCTTGGCCTAGATGGCTCCCCAGAGAGACCAAGATATGACTGGGCTGTAGAGGCAGACTCGCCTCCACACCCAAGGGGCCCAACAGGTCAGGGCTAACCTATATTTCTGCATGCTTGGATTGTGAGCTCCGGGGCCATCCGGGACTCTGTATTCTGTGTTTGTCCAGCACAGCCAGTGAATGCATTGAACTGAGCGTGGGGACTCGCTTGCCAATGATCCAGGCAGGCGCTGCAGAGGGGGAAGCTTGCTCTGCCATAGCCCAGGTGCAGCTGCTCCGGCCCCAGCTTTAGCCGGCTGGGCTGGTATGTGGTTTATTTACATGGGGACACTCAGGAAGATTAATTTGAATTATTGTTTAAAGTGGATGAGAATAAATCCCAGCATTCAATTCCTATGTGGACACACTCAGTTAGAATGAAAGGGGCCTAAATTTGGTTTCACGTCATTAACTTTGGATGCAAATTAACATAAACTGGATTAAAGTCCCTTTAAATTCTGAATAAAAGTGCCCACATAGGGGTGTCATAGTTTAACTGATCCACTTTACTTCATTTGGGATTATTATTATTATTATTATTATTTATTATTTGGAGTGTCTCTGCATAGCCATTTGCTTTTTACCAGTGCTAAATGTTGCCATGCTTTTTTTATTGTTGGAAAGTGTGACAAAACCCTTCGGAATTGTTTTCACCCCCCTTCTCCCTAGCTGAAAATGTTGCTATTAATGGAATTTCAGCCTGTGTCTACAGGGTACACATGGCGTGAACCCGCCTACATGATTTGTTAATGAGACACATGCTGCTGGGAGCCCGTGGGCAATTAGAACTTCATTATTTTTGCATCAGAAAATGTCTTTATGTGCTTCATGTTGCAGAATTTGCTCATATTAAAAAAAAAGGGAATGTTTTAATCTCCCTGATTATTATGTTGCACTAATTCTTCTGAGCATGCTGGATTAATGGAGCGTGTGCCTTATGTAATCATCAGGACCAAATATCCTGAGCAATGGAAACCAGAAGGGAAGGGATGTGGGCACCTAGAGAAATAGCCAGCCCAGTGGGGGCAGCAAGAGGTGGACGGTGAATGGGGTTGGAGTCATTGGGAGCTGTAAAATGATACACTATGCTCCAGGGTGAAATTCATCCAGCACAATGCCAGCACTGAGTCGTCAAAAACCATACTGCATAGGGAGCGTGTTGTTATTATTATGGCAGGGCCTAGAGGCTCCTAGCTAAGAGCAGGTCCCCCTTGCGCTCTGGGTTGTGTCCCCAAGGAAGATGCACGGTCGATAGGGCAGGCCCCTTGCCTAGGGCAACCCCGGTTCAAGTTCCTTCTCTGCCAGACTCTGGGAGAAAGACGTAGCTGCCTTGTGCCTCAATTTCCCCTCTGTGCCTTGAGGTAACAGCCCTGCCATACTCCCAGGGGTGTGGTGAGGCTAACTACAATACAGGTTGTGAAGGCCTCAGGTCAGACAGCGACAGGGCCAGAGATACTGTAAGAGACAGCCCCTTCCCGCAGCTTTGTGCAGCCTCCTCTCCAATGACACCAGGTGCCACTGACCCACAGAACAGGGATCTTGACACTGTCTCCCTTGCTACCCTCAGGACAGACTTTACTCCCCACTCAGGCTTCTGGCGGCTATTCCTTCCTGTCCCGCCTTAGTGGCCAGCGATTCCCCCACCCTGTGTGTTGGTTCCACCCGCCTGACCCTGGCCGAGGCCCTCTTGCTGACTTGCTCTGTACAGCGCCGAGCACAGCCGGACCGTGTCTCCCTGGAGTTCTAAGCGGCGCGCGGAGCAGGGCGGGGGCGTTCGTTAGAGGGTTGATTGGCGATTGATCGCAGGTGCACAGGGCGGGGCGCGCTGCATCCTCCCCATAAACGCAGAGGGGCCGGGGCAGCCCGCCTGTAGGTGCCCGGTCCGACCATGGCTGCGGCGGAGCTGTACGCGGCGGTAGGTACTAGCTGCAGCCAGCCAGCCAGCCAGCGAGCGAGCGTAGGGTGCGGCGGGGGAGTTGAGCGGGGGACGATCCGGCTGCTCACCAGCCCCGTCCCAGCTTCCCTGGGGCGTCTCCTGCTGCTCCCTCCCGTCCAATGGGGCAGTGCCGTTTAGAAAAGCACCAGCCCCACCCGCAGGCTAGGACAGCCGTGGGGGAGCAGCGAGGGATCTGCCTCTGTCTCCATGGGTGCAGACAGCCTATCTGCACTGGGGCAGCCGCAGCCCCCACAGGGAAGTCCTTAAACAGTCGCAGCTGCGAAGCCTTTACAGTCCTTGGCTTCTGGGGGTTGAGGGCTCACTGCTTAAGTACAGGGAGGAGCCGTTCCTATGGTCCTGTATCTCTAAAACTGCCCCCTCTCTGACTCAGGGGCTGTGTCTGGGGTTAGGGGCTCTGCTTCTGTTTCTCTACAGCTGCAGGGCTGGATGAAATCTGGAAAAGTCCAGCTCTGCCGCTGGGCCCCAGATTGGACTAGATAAGCCTAGATCAGGGGTGTCAAACACGTGGCCCATGGGCCACACGTGGCCTGCAGAGTTACTTGGTGTGGCCTGCAGTGACACCTGGAATTTGTAAAATATAATTTATAATGTAAAATTTAAGAGTTTGTTTATTTACTCTTTGTCTTTCTGATGATACTGCCATCTTTACTTTTAATAGCATACTGCATTACTCTTCCTTTTTTGTTTTTGACTATGCATTTATATCGTTGCATGAAAAGGTTTCAGTGACTTAAAATACAACATGGCTTTACAAAAGGGAGATTGTGCCAGATCAACTTGATCTCCTTTTTTGAAAGGATAACAGATTTTTTAGATAAAGGGAATGCGGTGGATCTAATTTACTTAGATTTCAGCAAGGCATTTGATACAGTTCCACATAGGGAGTTATTAGTTAAGTTACAGAAGATGGGGATTAATATGAATATAGTAAGGTGGATAAGGAACTGGTTAAAAGGGAGACTACAGTGGGTCATACTGAAGGGTGAGCTGTCAAGCTGGAGGGAGGTTACCAGTGGAGTCCCTCAGGGATCTGTCTTGGGACTGATCTTATTCAACCTTTTTGTTACTGACCTTGGCACAAAAAGCAGGAATGTGCTAATAAAGTTTGCGGATGACACCAAGTTGGGAGGTATTGCCGATACAGAGAAGGATCGGGATACCATACAGAAAGATCTGGATGACCTTGTAAACTGGAGTATCAGGAATAGGATGAAATTTAATAATTGGAAGTACAAGGTCATGCATTTAGGAACAAACAACAAGCATTTTTCCTATAAGTTGGGGATGCATCAGTGGGAACGGACTGAGGAGGAGAAGGATCTGGGAGTACTGGTTGATCATAGGATGACTATGAGCTGCCAATGTGATGTGGCCGTGAAAAAAGCTAATGCGGTTCTAGGATGAATCAGGAGAGGTATTTCAAGTGGAGACAGGGAGGTGTTAGCGCCGCTGTACAAAGCACTGGTGAGACCCCATCTGGAATATTGTGTGCAGTTCTGGTCCCTGATGTTTAAAAAGGATGGATTCAAATTGGAACAGGTGCAGAGAAGGGCTACAAGGATGGTCTGTGGAGTGGAAAACCTGCCTTGTGAGTGGAGACTCAAGAAGCTTGGCTTGTTTAGCGTAACCAAAAGAAGACTGAGGGATATGATAGCTCTCTATAAATATAAATACATCAGAGAGATTAACATCAGGGAGGGAGAGGAATTATTTGAGTACAGCACCAATGTGGACACCAGAGCAAATGGTTATAAACTGTCCATCAAGCAATTTAGGCTTGAAATTAGACGCAGGCTTCTAACCATTAGAGGTGTAAAGTTCTGGAATAGCCTTCCAAGGGGAGTTGTGGGGGCAAAAACCATAACTGCTTTCAAATCTGAGCTTGATAAATTTATGGAGGGGATGGTATGATTAGCCTATTTTGGAAATGGACTGATATTTGGCTACGTGTGGTGGATATACAAGTGGCCTAAGAGGGGAGAGTACATGGGGTGGGTTCTGAGTTATTACAGAGAATTGTTTCTTGGGTAACTGGCTGTTGAGACTTGCCCACGTGCTCAGGGTTTAACTGATCGCCATATTTGGGGTCGGGAAGGAATTTTCCCCGAGGGCTGATTGGCCTGGGCTCTGGGGGTTTTTCGCCTTCCTCTGTAGCGCAGGGCATGGTTCACCTACCGGTGAATTCTATGTATCTTAAAGTCCTTAAATCATGATTTAAGGAGGTAAATAACTCAGTCATAGGTTGGGGGCCTATTGCTGGAGTGGGTGGGTGAGGTTTTGAGGCCTGCATTTTGCAGGAGGTCAGACTAGATGATTGTACTGGTCCCTTCTGACCTTAAAGTCTATGAGACTTGGCCCTCAGACCAATATCCTAGTTCCCTTGTGGTGGTTTGAGTTTGAGACCCATGGCCTAGATCGTCCCTGACAGGTGTTTGTCCACCTTGTTCTTAATCTCCAATGAAGGAGATCCCAGCACTCTCTTGGAAGCCC